>JAQGDQ010000176.1:0-444383 GCA_030141605.1 Tubiluchus corallicola | reverse complement strand
GTCTTCTCTCCCCGCTCTCCTTCCTTCCTGCATCTCTCTTTCTCTCCTCCCTTTCTCTCTCTCTCTCTCCTTCCCCTTTCTTTCTCCTCTCTCTGTGTAACTATCCGTCTTTTTGTCTCCAATGATCCTTCTTTATGAAGGTAATAATAATGATTCCTTATATTAGTCAAAACAACCGGCAGTGGAATGATGGGCCTCCGTAAAGTAGCAAAATTATCACTTCGGTCACCACGAAACATTTTTACGTTTTTCTCTATTACTACTGTTTCTCTTTCTTAACAATAAGAATTGTCATTGCAGTACGAATTTAGAAGTTCGTTTTCGTTTCGGCAAATCGATTTGAGAAATGATAATCAACACTGACTTTTACTGACTCTCGATACTGATTCACTGACAGACATTTAGCGTGGCGCAGGAATAGAACCAACAAACTCATAGTGTTTTTTAATTTCCGTTCAAATTAAGTTTAAAATTTTATCTTTCAATAAAAGGTTAGTCATTTTGGTTTGTAGGAAAGAAAGACTGATTTACTTTTATTAACTGACTTTCTAGTTTGATTTATCAATCGCTAGAGTGCTGGAGTTAGCTTGCATTATTTTACTTTGAAGAGAAATGAGATAGCCGACCTTCACAACTCCTTTGCTGATGTGATTCAAACTAATATAAATTATAAAGTAACTAGGAAGGTAAGGAGTGATGTTTCAGCCTAATTCATATTACTAAATGCAATGATTTTATTGAAGGACTCCACTTATGCATCTCATTAATTCGTTTAGCGAGACATATCATAAACGTAATTTGTCTCCGATTATGTAAAAGACGTCATGATAGCAATGCCACACCTCACCTTTCTCTGATGTAATTTCAATGAATAATAGAAAATCTACAAATAATTGTTTTTTATAAAAATATTGATTATTTTGAATTTAGCCACTCATTTTGTGCCAATTGTGGTTGTTGTTGTTGTTTTGTTTTTGTTTTTGTTATTATTGTTATTGCTAGTGTATTTTTAGTGAATCTCAATACTTTAGCAAATCTCTCTAATTACTTTTTAGTAATCTCTCAACGATTCTAAAATTTTAATGTTGATTTTACCAAATTCAGCAATTTGTGCAATTCGCAGGAAAAAACCTCGAGGTTAATTCAAATTGCTGTTTTGCGACTCAAGAATTCAAGTCACGCTGCAGCGGTCTTAACTGGTCATTCGATACAGGGGATTACTACATGTTTCCACTGTGAACTGGATGACTATTACTGAAAAGAATTGCTCAAATGAGTATAATGATGAGAAAAGAGCAAGAATAGTCTAAGTAAACACAATGTGGACAAACAGACATTTTTGACGTTCCGCGTGCTGTTACACGAGCCAAGGTTGCGGCACGGGCTTAAATATGTGTGCAATCATACGCCTTTGTTTCTGCATTGTCCACACTCACTCGTAGTACCTAGAATAACCTGAGCCATATGTGGAGTAGAAACATGTGTGTGTTCGCTCTGTCAACTGTTAGACGTTTTCCATTTACCTCATGGTAAATCACAAAAACAGCATCAGGTATTTTGCACTTTCCGTTCATTTACACTGTTCATGGACAACCATACGTACTTTTACTTCTTCTTACTTTAGCTTTGTATTCGTTTTTCCAAGCCCATGCAAAGTTCTTGCGAAGCACGAACAACAAGAGCAGCAGCAGCACATGGAAAACGTTTGGTGGAAAAATTCGCCACTGCCTCTTATCTGCGAACTGTTTATTTCTCTGTCAGGAATCTGAGCGCTCATTCCTAAAGTGGCGCTTAAGATAAAATAAATCAGCATCTGTGAATGTCTGATGTCATGCGATTTTGTTCAGCAATGCGACACTCACAGCTGCTAATGTCACTACTACCGATTAGGAATGAGTTGTACGCCATACTAACGTATCTCACTCTGTATATGTTCACATTGCTTACTAACCATGTTAATTAATGTTATTTTGCTTGTTGATCTGTTTGTATAGTTGATATGATTGTATCACGAAGAAATGACATATATATATTTAGTGTAAAATAAGATACGATAAGACAAGACAAGACAAGACAAGACAAGACAAGACAAGACAAGACAAGACAAGACAAGACAAGACAAGACAAGACAAGACAAGGCAAGGCAAGGCAAGGCAAGGCAAGGCAAGGCAAGGCAAGGCAAGGCAAGGCAAGGCAAGGCAAGGCAAGGCAAGGCAAGACAAGACACGACACGACACGACACGACACGACACGACACGACACAACAAGACAAGACAAGATAAGAATTCATTCTAACTTGTAGAATCGTTAATTATAGTTTCGTTTGATTCAGCATTAAAATATACTCAATTACAAACAGACTAAAAACAACATGCAGGCTACATATGAACAAACATAAAATGAGTGAAACGGTCGCCTATCTTTTCTGCAAAAGGTACCTTAAATTACATTAAATTAAATTTGCACCTGTACCAATACTGTTGAATGGTTATCTTACTGTAGGGTAACAGACCTAGGTTTAAAAAAATTAAAATAGGCAGTAAACCCAAAAACCTAAAATTAAATTTCACGTCATGAAGACTAGGAAACTGGAGGTCGCTTGAAGTTAACATTAAATTGTCTTACTGCACTAGGAATGAAAGAATTCAGAAATCTATCAGGTTTACAAATAAGGTTTTTATACCTGCCATATTTCAGTTTTTCAAAATTTGATGCAAGAGGGTGGATAGGGTCATTTATAGTAACTTTGACCTTGGTTATTTTTTTCCGTAAGGTATCTTACGAAAAAAACCAAGGTCAAAGTACCTCACCAGCAATACCAGTAATTTTATTCAAAAAATACATATCGTCATTAGTTAGATTCTGGTTCCACACAACGCAACAGTACGTGATGTGTAAAATAAAAGCATCGTCCTTAAATCAACTTTGCTTTCTTTGAGTTTCCTACGACAATAAATTCTACTGATACATTTTTTATATATACGGCTAGCGTTTCTATTTTAAATCACAAGTTAAGTAAACACCTAATGATATTTAAACTCTTCAACAATCTCAACACATTTGTTGTCGATGAAACTCGAGTTTTTGCTTTTATATGTTTGATTAATGCTTAAAGCGAATGTTAGTAAAAGCAGAAAACAATTATCTGTTTTTTTCGCATTCGTTGATAATGATATTATTGCTGCTGCTGATAAAGATGATGATTAATTACAGTCGTGGCATTACAATGGTCGCGAAAGGTTTTTGTGATACCGATTGACTGTTACAGCCATTGTAGTGTTGATGAAGGATGATGACAGATAATAAGGTTTATGTTTTAAGTTGACGTGGGAAACGGCGATCCAGGATAAGCTGCACCACAAACTGTATCATAACAGCGAAAACGTGAGTAGAGAGATACAGCATTCGACGCTTAGACTTTAACTCGGACTTCTCGGGTTTGAATCTCAGGTTTTCAATAATGGTTGAAAATAAAACTTATCGCCTTTATTGGGGAAAACGCGTCGGTAATCCAGAATTTCGGATTTTTGGAATCAATAATTCGGATTTTCGAGCTGGTTTTGGCGAGACGAAGTGTTTCGTTACCTCATGAATTTTAATGTCAGTACAATTTATTGCACTTTCAGCGCAAATCGAATCTGTCGAATGTTTGTAGAAAATTCGGGAAGATCAGATTGCGATTAGAACACTCCACGTTAACAAAATTTACAACGTGGCAGGACGTTTTTAAATTATTGTACAATAAATAAATTAGTTACAAACAAGGGAATTACAGTCTGTTTAATTAGAATGACGACGCCTCTTTACCTATTATAAAAGATAAATGGGTTAGGAGGTGATTTATTAAGAAACACAACTTAGTGCTCCGGCAACTTAATGGTAACCATTTTCAAAAGTTGCCGTCAATTATATATATATATATATATATACGAGTGATATACTTGATATAATGATAATGATATAATATAATCAAGGATCAATTATTAAATTATCAATATATAATTACTTTGTATAGATACGATATATAATACGATATATAATAACTCTCGAAATATAAAGTAAGGTTAAAGGTGCGCTAGCTTTGGTTGGTTTAACAATAATACTAGTAGATGGCAAGACAGTGCTAATAATACTGTATTATGCATGATGTACTAGCAATAAACGATGAAGTATTACAACTGTTGTAACCCGGTGGCTTTTAAATATACGAAATATTCCTCCCGTCATCTTTTTTAAATGTGCAAGGTAAGCAGACCGAGCATACACGAGTTTTTTGTATACATTTCTGCGCACTGCAAATCCGTATTGAGTACTTGAAGGGGGAGGGGGGGGCTACTTGTTTATGCCGTCGGTTTGGTAACGCAAGAACCGGCTCATTATCAAAATATTCTTTTACGTGAGATACTGAGCTGGCAGAGGTGTCTACTTGCCTATACAAGTATACATACTCAACGCTGTAAATAGCCGAAAGAACCGCCTTGAAACAGTCTTCCTAGCAGTAACCCAAGCATTTGCTGACTAGTCTCGACTTTCGAGGTTACTTCACTCAGCTACATTACCCTCTCTTGTGCTTTGTTAATTTATATAACATAATTTTTGGTGTATAATTTACACATTAACAGAAACTGTCATAGCAACCGAATAACTCCTTTATTTACAAACCTTTTGTTTTCCTTAAGCGTTATAAAAGTTGCAGGTTTATTTTTAGGATACTAATTTTTATCAGCTTTGACAACGAAGTTAAACGCTTGTTATTAAAGAGAATAATTTATAATAATTCAGTTTTGGTTTAATAGCTACTTGCAAGTTTTCTGTTATGTACGTAATGTAATATCGCTGTGCTGATACACGGTCAACTTTAGCTCAATTAAACTCTAGTCCAGAAGGGCGCAATTTTCCAAAATGTCCACAACTTCTATCTTCTAATTCGAAATAGGCGTGACTGTAATCAAACGACCCAAGACATCTTCGTTTTTAATGAATGAAAAATCTCATGACAATGACGCATCAGTATTAGATGTTTTAACAATCCCTCTTGTAAAATGTAGTAAATCGGGTCTGGCAAAAAGATATGGAGCAATTACTGGTGCAGCCGAGTGACACACGTGTGATATAAACAGCCAAGTATAGGATACAGTCGTCGATTCAGGAAGTTACTTGTTTAGATATTTTCCAATAAAGTCGATACAACGAGAATTGCAAAAGATGTTAGGATTCATTTACATATGGAATTTTAAATATTTTCAGTTTTATGGTTAATTCACGAAGCTTATAATTTAAATACGCATGGTTGTTGATCTTACGTACTTCTCATGGATTAGGTTTTAAACTGCTTCATTTGATAATTAAGTGTTCGTGTTTGTCTGAGATAACATTAATTGCTACGTAATTAAACCCATATTAACAATAGCTCATATTAAACTCTATTATAATGTGAATATAGGAGTTTTGGAATTTGACACTTAGATTCGAGTAGTAAGGAAATCAATCAAGGAAAGTTACAACGTGGATTGTACCATTGAGAGTTTTCATTAAAGTATGAAAACTGTCAAAATGCTGCTTTTTTATATTTGCCAATCTTCCTGTGCTAAACGCTTTCCCATAGAACTATACAGCTGCCTACCTGTAAGACAGAGTTTTCTTTTTGAGACGCACAGCCTGGGGCTTAGTGTTTCTATTCGCCAACTATGGCACGTGTCACTATAAGCCAAAACGTGGAAAAATATCTCAGACTCTCACGGTTCATGTTTTTACCATAGAATGATGCTGATGTTTTTGTTGTCCTTTTCATGCATGGTTTCTTTATGTAAATTATGATAGAACTATTAAAATTATGTACTCCCAGTCTTTATATCTAATCCTACTCGTTATACTCTATGTATGTATAGCTTGCAATGTGCTCTTTCTGTATTCTACATTTGTAGCACTTTGATTACGACGAAAACCAAATAAATTGTTTGGCTACAAATACTAATTGTCTATTAGGTATGCCTTTACGCATATGCTTGAAAATGTAAGTTTTAAGAGGTTCAAATCTTGACTGTTGAACCTTGAGTTTTTCATCTCGAACCTTGTAGTAGTTAACATGATATATGCTCTGAGCTGCTTCATAATCTCGCCTGTAACGCAGTCTATAAATTACAAAAAACTTCTGAGAAGCCCAGCTACCGCAACAGTCTGTTAGATAGTGACTGTATTGAATTTCTATCATCATTAATTTCATTTCATCAAACTTCACTTCGCCATGCAATTCACATTAAAATTAGAATGTTTACAGAATATTCCCTTGATTCCAAAACACAATTACCAATCAAAATCATATTCATTTTTTTCGTGATTGCTTTTTAGGCAAACACAGTTTAATTATATTTGAACTTTATTCCTAGTAGTATTCTAGCATTGCTGCATGAATTGATTAATCATTAATTTTCACGTACATTTAAGTGAGTCATATTCTGAGACAGCCATTTGTGAAAAAACTCAACCGCCTAAAAACCAAGAGTAACTCGTGTAAATGGATTTCATACGAAAAGATTTCTTTGAAAGATCTCTAATTCTGAAGGATACAAAATTATAAAGCTGTGTAACATGGTACGTCTAAGGTGTACCATGTAACATTAGTGTTTTGTAAGTGCACACCTTTGCAGAATGTCTTAGAATCATTTATATTATTGAAGGAAAACCGGAACCAATCTTAAACTATAGCTCAAAATAATCTAACGGGCCCTAAAAATATTAAAAGGAAACATGCTGTTTTTTCTAGTATGATTTACGCGAAAGAATCATTACCACAGAAATGTAATTTCGCGTCTGCGCGACCGTTATTCGTTGTTACCTGCATTTCGCCATTTGTTAGTTAGTTGGGTTCTACCGCCTGCATCTCGCAAACGCGTTACACAAAAAACAGGTGCTGTACCTCTCAGTTCAGAGTTGTTCAGTTGTGACGTAGAGCACGTTCGAGATCTCATGCGCGAGCACAGGGGTAAATTGGAAATTTGAATTTTAAACTTAAAATTTATCGAATTTTTGTATATCACACAGAATGTTGTATTGCATACTTCAATTTTCATTTTTGCAAATACGTCCAGCAGGCTCATGGAATGTTTGTGCTGTTGAAAATCATGTTCAATTGTGATGTCATCACTGTTTGGACTTATTCGCTGTTTTAACTTTAAGTACTTAAGTTTTTAAGCTGTTACTTCATTATCAGAAACGCTTTGGCGCCATTATAAGCGTTAAAATGTATACTTTGTATTGGTTGTACTGTATTTCAAAATGGGGTAGGATATGAAAAATCATCTTGTTTTCCTTTAAATTAAGCGTTCCGGTAAACTAGTCAAAACTAAGCCCAGAGTTAAAACGAAAGCTAACTAAAATTCATAACTTTACTGCACTTCTTATGTGATTTTATTTCATCAATGAAAATAATTAGCTGTTTAGTGGAGAACTGCTGCGAACTTGGAACCAAAAATAACCTAGGTCCTACCTCAATGTGAACTAAAGATCTGACCAATAAAAGAACAGAATTTAGAAATTACTGAATTGAAGCAATAGCTAGAATTTAAGCCTGATAAATTGTGCGAAGAATCAGCAAACTTGAAAGGAAGATATAGGTTGGTTTTGCAAAGCGAGGGTGAAACACCTACAATACATTATGACAACTTTTAATACTTTGGCGAAATTGAGTTCTCGAAACTCAGTAGATGCAACTTGTTCCTGACAGATGCACAGCAATTTTCAACTGGCTGATTGCAGTTTTGTTTCTTAGCTAGTTCAGCCAGAAAACTGTTTGCGAGCAGCATTTTTGAAAATCTTCCCATGTTTTATGTACCCAGGCTGTAATATCTACATGGGTAGTATTTTTTCAGGTCTGTATAATATTATAATGATGAACGGTATTTATAAACAAGTTATCGATTGTTTAAAAGTTACTGTAGAATCGAGAATTGCCTTTCAATGTCTATTCTAATAAGTGCATTTCTACAATGAAAGTGTCTTCATATACCTCATTTAGAATTAATACACCCAAGCTACAAACTGAAAGTGGGCCTGGGCAACGTACCGACATGATACTATGCAAACACTGTGATCATAATGAGGTAGAGGATGAATTTCATTTTAGTATGATATGTACTGCATCTAATTTGCATCTGAGATTTCTGACTTGTATAGTTCATTTTCTGACATGTACCAAAATAGACGAGTTTGTTAATGTGAATACCATAGATGATACAGAAATAATTACCATAGTAACTAAATTCATACATGACATATTTATAATTAGAGATGCGCTTAAAACATTAACGACGAAGAACTGAGCGCGTGCACTGAACTGAACTTTCCTAATACATGGGGTGATTTAAAAACCATGCTTTACATATACATAATAAGCCTACACTATGACATGTTGCTTATTGATAATTTTCTAACTTCTATGTGGTTTAAATGTATCTAGATCTTTACGTTTGAGCTACTACACCCCTATATTTTATGGATGGTAATCTAATTACCTGGTCCCACTTTATGTCTATGTTCTTAATTTTTTGGTCATTTTTTGTTTGTGCTTTATTCACTTTCGCCTAATAAGTAAGTATGTAAGTAAAATTTTATTTCAGACGCTAAAAATGTCCATAAAACATATGCACGCATGTGTAAAATTACGTAAGCAAAAATAATGAAATTAAAAATTCAGTGCGTGATTAAAACTATGTGCAGTGTAACAAAAAGTGTAATTAAATAATTAATCATGTTAGCAAAAGAACAGCTATGTAAGATGGATCGCCACACTTCGGGATTAAAATGCCGTGAGGCTATCCTGTAATTCCCGAGTTAAGTCGCTTTCAGTCAAACACGAAGCCTATTAATTTATTTTAAAAAATCTTGCAAAATTAATTTTACATGTTCAAAAGACGCATTTTCGTATTATTATTTCCGTAAATAAAGTTAATACGCTTACATTAAAATAAGCGCTGACTAAATCTCTTATATATTATCATGAAACTATAGCCAAAAAAACAGCCGATAAGTGGGTTAAAACATAGTAAATTAATGATGAGTACAAATATTAATGACTTTGCTTCACGTATTTGAATAAATAACTGGGCAAAACAACTGGATAGAGTGCTAACCGCCTTATAGAAAAATTAATAAGAAATGTTGGTGATTAGTGGCAAATTTAAGAATTTTGTGTTTATTGAAGTTATCAAATTTTGACCTGCAGAACAGTTAATCACCGAACATGCCACGTTAATATTAGCTAATCTGATGCGAGGAAAACTTGTGACAACAACTTGAAGAAATAATCAAAAATTTCTTGGTAATGATAGTCGTCTCTGGTTCAGAGCGAAATTAATACAGCAGGATCAGGCAAGTTATCACGTTGAAAAAGTTATCAAGTCGAGAGGTCAGTGCGTTAGCAAAAACATGGCAGCATTAAAATGTTCACTAAAGATTTAACTGGGATGTTTCTGTAAAAAAGAATTTAGAATTTTTTAGTTATTTTTATAACTTTTATTTAATGATAACTCTGATGCGTTTGTTGTCATTTATAAAATATTGTTAACGGAGAGCGGATGGTGCTGATACGCCGGTTGTCGTATAGTTAAGAAAACGTAAAAAACAGTAGTAAGAGTAAAATTACTGAATTAAGTAACACACCAGATTTCTACCCCACGTGGTCCATGCCGGAGCAGGTGCTGAGGCGGAAGACACACCTGCCCGTCAGCCCACTGAACCGACAAGGTTATTCCATACCAACTACTTATAGCTGCAACGCTGATATGCAATGGCTTCATAATGGATCAAACCATCAAAATGTAGAGGGGGGAGGGGCGAAAATAAATGGCATTTCGCCCCTGTAACAATATTACATCCAGTAATAATATTTCAGAAAAACTTGTCGTACTTTTACGTTCTGGACTTATATGCTTTGCCCAATTTTTGGGGGAAAACAAGACCATCTCAACGCCTCACAAAATATGTGTCATAATAAACGTAGCTTTTTTGAAGTCAAATGCACATAGGATTATATAGCTGTTTGAATAATTTACTTAGCAATAGTTTTTTGTGCAGTAGCCGATATCATTAGTGGCTTCTAAAACTTCAATTTTAATATCTCGTGGCTTTTACGCCCACTCTCTTGGGAAAAGCTGATTGGCTTTTAGTTTCCCACTTTATACCAGTGATGAAGGTAAATAACCCATATAAACAACACAAGAATTTGTTCGCGCGTGCAACACAGCTAATTCTTTTATGAAACATTTTTTGGCTCGGTTGTTTTTTTCGTGTATGTATGTTACATTCTTGTCATAACGACAGGTACGCAAAAATATGCGAAAGTCTAAATAAGTCTTTCCCAAAATACTTTTCAAAAAATTGTGATTAATAAAGCGCGTATTTTCAGTTATATCGTCGGGGAAGGCAGAAAAGGTTCTTTTGCAAATAAACAGTCTTAACACATTTAGATTTTGCACAGAAAGATTCAAGCATTTCAGCGCTGATCTTAAGAATTAGAAGCACTTGGTCCATTGCAGAGATTAGGGAGGCCGTGGCATAAGTCATATTACTGAACGCATGATTCAATGGACGATGACAGCGGCAAATTTGGAATTTAAAGTTTGAACTTAAAATTTGCGGAGTTGGCGTAAGTCATAATCAATGCTGTACAGCAGCACCGTATTTCAATGTTCGCTTTTGTAAACACGTTTTTGCCGTGTGGAAATCGTGTTCCCTTGTGACGTCATAATTGTGCTCACCGTATCTTAATTAAGTTATTAAGTTAATATTTAACTATAAGAAACATTTTTGCATTATTATTGGCGATAAAGTGTATACTTCATATTTCACTATACTATACATCAAAATCAGACGGTATCTGAAAAATCGTCCTGTTTGCTTTTAAGCATGTGTATTATGTACTGCAGGTTTCCTATTCCTGTGAAAAATTAGACTAATTATGAAAAAATATAAGCCTCTCTAAGTGAAATTGGCATTTTCACGGCCAATATTAACGTATAGCTGAGATATTTACGTGTAAAATTAACATAAAAACTGAATAAAACACCCTCACGGTAAGGGTAAAGTATCCCAAACCCAGCCACAGTAGTCACACAAATAAAATGTCTGCAGGTGCGTGTGTAGACACTATAGTGAGAAAAGCAACGTTACTCAGCAAAATATCCTAGAAACAAAACTTAACGGGAATGTAATACGTACAAAACAGTAGGCCCTATACTATAGATTAAGACCGAATGCTTTTAATTGCTTTGATTAGTGTTCTTACTTACCGTAAAACGTGTAGTAATCATACAACAGCTTTCTTCTCTGAAAATCCGACAGTTCCAGATCTGAAGGCCACCCGATAGAGTTTCCCATGTTGTTTTTTCACGCTTTTCAACTTATGTGCACTCTGTGATAGTCAGTTCTCTAGAGAAATGTAGTTGCAATTGCAGCACACTGTGAGCGATGTTATTATTGTTATTGTGTACATTCGAGCATGAAACGCTTGAAGCAGGTCGGCAAAAAAAATCGTCAAAATACGGGTTATTATAATCTAGTTATAAAAAGTTAGTTTGTATTGCACAATTCTTATTTCAATAGACTAATGTTTCTAAGTGCCGTGGTGTCAAGTTACGCGATGGCTAAATATGAAATCCAGAAGCTTATAACAAGAAAGCACGTTTATCAGCTGGTGCTCTAGAGCATGTGAGCTGCGTAATGCCACTAATTATTACGCAGCTCAACTTCCGCTGGACGTTGGCGACGGTGGAACCTCAGTTCTGGATCAATTTTACCTTTCTGCTATGTTGCAGCTGATTAGGATGGGCATAAGCTGAATGAATGGAAGGGATGAATTTTTTCGAAGCTGCGTATTACTCAGTTTGTTGCTCTGAGTTTCAGTTTACGTCAAATTTAACTTTTAAATTGAATTTATGTTTAACTTATTTATTTGTGTTCCATCACTTCTATTTATTGTGATGCATTTTGCTGGTATCTCTGTGGTGTATTCTAAACGAATGAGTATGGCCTATGCCACGTTTTCTGCATTCTATTCAAACCGACATTAACGAAAATTTAATAATGCGAAGTTGTGGTCTAAGGTTATGCTTAATGAGTTAAGGCTCCCATAAAATAGAACAAGAAAACTTACGACGATTACGTACAAACACGCTTTCACGTGCGCCAAAGTACTTCAAGTAATTAATCGTAAATATTAATTTCCGTGGTATGTTTTATATATATATATAACGAATTATATATATTCGAGGCTACAGCTCCGACACGGCACCATTTGCGGCGATCTGTACATCAAATGAAAGGTCTCGATCTAGTGTGGTCTCATTGGCGGTTTATTTTCCGAATCGGGCCCACCGGGACGAACGGGAGGCGAAAAACCCCTCCAAAAATGGCCATTTTTCGGCCGTTTTTTTTGCAAAACTTATACTTCATTTCTGGAGAACGGGAACGGGCTTGGGGTGGTGCTGGCTATGGATAGATAGCGCGCTCAGCGGTGGGTGTAGCAGGCGTAGTTAGATTCCGCGAGAAGGCCACGGCGTCCCGTAACGGGCATTTTCCCGGACCCAACTCCCGATTTTTTCGAAATTTTGGTCAACCAGCTTGCAGAAAAACGTTCTAGCGGCGCCTGGTGGGACTCTCGAAAGGAGATATGTAGCTCTTTAGAAAGAGGAAGAACAGGGCTACACGGTGGTGTAGTACGTTTAGTACCCGTCCGCCAAGAGGAGTGCCGACGAGTTAATTAGATGTTCTATTTTTGGCAATTTTCGCTTGGAAAACTGCTGACACAAAGTTTTTTCCGGGGCCTTTGCTAGTCTATGTATTAATTTTGCTGGTATGTTATATATATATATATTCCATTCGATTGTGGGGCTTTTGCTAGTAAAGAATTAACGAAATAACTAGCAAAGGCCTCACGAAAAATTTTGCGCACAAATACACTTATAACCAATAATGCGCGAACATTCTACATAGTCCTCATTTATAATGCAAAGCCAGTCAGCTTTTACTGAATTAAAGTTATAATGTTATATGCACATATAATGGATGACGTCAGGACAATGGTTTTGCGTCACCAGTTTTCCAAGCAAAAATTGCCAAAAATGGAACACTAATTAACTCTTTGTCACTCTTCTTGGTGGACGTGTCCTAAACCTAGGGACTTGTCATCCCGACCAATAGCTTTATTAGGAGAGGTGTTTATAACTAGTCTCCACTTATGACACCACAAATGAAGTTCGTCGCAACGCTTTTGTGCTGCAGTATAGCAATTGTTAGACGTGCCCTCACCTACCACAATTGTGCCATCATCAGCAAACTTATAAACATGAATATTATTAGTAATCATTTTAATAGCATCAAACATACTTGAAACATATATAATAAACAAGAGGGGCGTGATTTCAATGCTACACTTAAGGTCACCAGAAAAATATTCATCTATTTTCAGATTTACAGTTCTATTGTAGAGAAAGTCCTTTATTAAACCAAGGAAGTTGCCTTTGACGTCTGCTCGAAGTAGTTGATACAAGAGGCCTTGGCACCACACGCTATTTAAATGCCCTTTCGAAGTCACAGCAGATAGCCAGTGATTTCATATCACGCTGTAGATTTTGCTCTAGAGTAGCTACCAGACAAAAAAGGTATCTGTTTGTACTACGCCGGGTACGCCCTGGCACAAAATCTTCTTGTTCCATGTCTGTTACATGATTTTTCTCTACAAACTGTCCGTTGCTGTACTACGTAGTTTTAAATCTGGACTTTAAAATATGTTAATCGCTATTACACATATATTTTATAATACGTATTAACAAGTAATGTGTGTAGTCTGCACGGCCGTAGACAATTTTTATTTTAGCAAGTCTCTCAATAGAGGGCAGCACAAGCCACGAAGTGACGTACGTAGATAAAACATGGCGTGTGATTTTTTTCTGTTTATTATTTTAATAAGAAGTTATAGCGATTAAAGATTATTTGAAATGGAGCGTAATAAAATAATAGTGGCACACGCACAAGTAATATTTTTCTGTGTTTTACTAACGGCATGTTTGTCTGTAAGTGATCAGAATGTCGATCAAAAGGCGTCGATAAGTGGCAATACTGCAGCTAAATCGTTGAAATCAACAGAAAAGGGTTCGGCAAGTGCTGGTAATTCTACGATACAGTCAAATAACAGTACTGCCCCAAATGGACAGGTTTCAGGAAAAAAACCGAGTGATAATAAAATGCCTCAAGCAACTGATACCAGTTATGGTTTCGTTCACAATATGTATAAAAAAGGGACCATGACTCGGATGATTTATGTTGGAATGGCAATTAGTGGCATAGTAGTCGTATACTTTGTCATTAGAGCCATAAGGTATTACAAGTAATTTATTTAGTTTACACTTGCAAGAGTGTACACAGGTTTTTATTATACATTAATATTAGTTATGAACATTACATGTAGCCTATACATAGACTCTAAGTCTAACAGTAACAGTAACAGCCTAGATACAGTAGGACTTTGATTATCTGGATTCCAGTTATCCAGAATATTGGGTTATTGGCACCAATCTAATCAAACTAGATAACGAAACTTTGTCCGTTTTATTTTTAATACTGTACTGACGCAAAGTGTACTATGGTGCTCTTCACAGACTGCACATGCTCAATTCTCTTAGACTGCTCTGTAAAATCTTTTTACCTTTTGAACTCTATAAAGAAATTAACCAAAAGATGCTCAAATTATGAAGCCTATGGCAGTTGTAACATTAACTACACTAACCACCAATGTTATGGTGGTTAATGACACCAAAGTGTTACAATGTTTGTGAACAATAAACTAGATTTAAGATGATGAAACGCTAGATTTAAGAAGATGATGAAAACGTATCTCTCTAATACATATTAGGTGGATTTGGTCTTGCCTATTTTTTCCATATTGCATGTATCATGTTGCATACCACTTACAATCTGTCCCTGTTTATAACAGGTTTGAGCTTGATGATAGCCATTTCACAGCATTTTTATCAGTATCACCTCATCATTTCATTGCACTTTTTTACAATTTTTAGCTTCTTTCTTTTCTACTCACATTACTTACTTGCACCGTAATGCAAAATGGACTCCAATAATGCAAATGATCCTTATGCTTTAACATTACTACAAATCTGTGGTTCAGCGATGGCCAATTCCGATCATACAATCGGCGATTGGGCCCGGTCATAGGTGCCTCCCGATTTGTCTAACATTGGGACAGGGAAATGTAAAAAAAATTGTGATACACTTAACTGACCTACTTTGTTTAAAAAGTAAATTCAATGTACCTAAGGCCGACAATAAAAATGCAGTTTCCGTCTAATCGCCCAGGTAATATTTTTTCATCGTGCACCAGGCCGGGAATTTTATAAAAAAAAATTTGCAAGTTCATATGATTACTTGACACAGTCATATAAAAGCGTATTTTTTATTTATAAAGGTAAAATGCTATAATTATTGTAACATGGTTGTTTCTGGGAACGCAGGACGTAGCAATGTTTTTCCATGGCTAGCTCTTAGCCAACGTTGCCATTTTGTATGATTGTATTGGAGGCTAAAAAGTATCGAATTTCCTCCATATTGTTGTATTAACAGCCGAGTAATGTTGCCACTTATATCATAATTATCAGAACGTTCATGATACAAAAAAGAGACTATTCAATAATCGATAATTATATGATAATTTAGTAATGCGAAACTAATAACGAAGCATGAAAAAAAGTGTATTGAAAAATTTAAACATTACTGCTAATCAGTGGGAAATAAACATACTTTGATTTCAATTGATTTTAAATATTCCACCATTCAGCTTTAAAAATTGAGCTCGTGAGGTAAGACAGAAACAATTTTTTTATGGCCGGCCTAATGCTAAATTTCGCTTTTATTCATATTCCTGAGTTTTCATGTGCTGTGTTATAACTAGTAGTTATCACGAAGTACTTACAAAGAACTTTGCTGATTTGCACACTGCACATCTGTTTGTAATTCGCATATAAAATTCTTCCTCTAACATTTTTTTTCTTTTAAATAAATGTCTAGCTTGCCTTATATTTTTTAGAGAGCAAAAATTTTCAAGTGCATTATACATTTAATAGAAAACTAGCATATTTCACATTCAGATTAAGATCTTGTAATTATACACAATAAACATCAAGTACATAGAGAAAGGGCGGTAAAAAGTCACGTAGGTTAACGAATTAGCCACTTTTGTAGTTAAACTAACTTAAAGCTAACAGAAGAACTTCTAGTGACAAATTAAGCTGAGGAGCAAAGAAACGGCTGTCAAAGTGAAAAGATATAAATGTCAAATCATATCAAGCCAACAAATGAAACAGTAGTTTTAAGCAAGGCACGTAGTACCTCATGCTGTAATAACTGATAAAAGGTTTAGGGTAGGAATAATTGGCAATCGGGCATGACTGGATACCGGGATTGGGTGGACAGCAATAATCGGAATCAGGATTTTCCATGATCGGTCGTCCCTGCTGTGGTTATGTGTTCATTAAGCACTAACATTATTTTTATTTTTTGTGAAACGTAGAGGAACTCGTGCAGCTAAAATCACTAGTAAAAAACAACATACTTTTCTATTGCTTCTGCATTTAGTATTGCAAAAATTGTCCTACATTTTGAGCAAAATTTTGGTAAGTATGATTATCAAGGCTTTTTGACTTCTCAGAACTGGACTTTCCTGTTAATCGAGGCCCTACCGTGTATAATTTTAAATTTAACCCAAGACTAAATCTAAAAATTAAGATAGCAAAATCTTACTGTTTTTCGTTAAGTTATTTATTTTTAATCTTATTTATTCTCCGCCACTTTAACGCTTAATAACTCGTGAGCCTTGCAAGCTAGGGTCATCAAACTCCCAAGTTTTAAATGTCCGACAGAGAAGCCAAAATGCAAAATATGGGCCCCCCAATTACTGACGTTTTACATGCTGAGAGCTAGGGACACAAAACTCACTGGGTACACTCTCTGGGCGAAGCAATCTACGTATACACGTGACCAGAGTTGTCGGGTCAAAGGTCAAGGAGCGAGCGGGTCTTCATTTATTTTTCTTTATGGTCCATCTGCTCCCACAGTTTTTCAGCTAGGGTCACAATATTTGGTATGTTGCTAGGTGGTGTTGTGGCCTTGCTAGGGACGCACGCGTTTAGCAAAATTTGGTGGCAAAAACTGAAAAATGGAGGTCGGGAACAGAAGTGGACAGACTGTTGAGCAGTGGTACCTTGTAGCATATCAAATGAAAGGTCTCAATGAGGCAGATCGATTGGCACAGGTTAAAACGAGAATAGCTAATCCGCAACCCCGCTAGGGGGCAAAAACCGAAAAACGAAGTTCGGGAACTGAAGTGCACGAAGTGTTGAGCAATGGTATCTTGTAGCACATCAAATGAAAGGTCTTGATGAGGCAAATCAAATGGTACAGATCACAATGTAAATCGTTACCCTGTGACCCCATTAGGGGCAAAATAGGAGTCAAGGAGACAAATGCTTTCCAGGGTCTACCATAGCTTGTTGTGTATCAAATGAAAGGTCTCAGTGAGGCAAACTGAATGATATAGTTATGCCAAGATTGGTTGACCTTTGACCCGTGGGTGATGGGCTGAACAGTTAAATGCAGAGGTTTCATTGTGAAATGCACTTCCCATGTATTCAAGCAAGGTGGATTCAATAAAAGGAAATAAGCACTTTCAAGAAAAACTGTCATCTCCTCATTTTTAAGACCCAATTTTATAACTATTGTTGCAAAATCTGCAGTTTCTGACCACGTCAGAAACATTGTCAACTAGTTATTATTTTCTCTCAAATCTTCTTTCATTTAAACATTTTTCAGATAGCACTTGTTGAGAACCTACAACTTTATTTCATTATTATTCTTGCTTTATAACTCTGTAAAAAGCGTAATATAGAGGTATTTTTTCAAACTTTGCACCAAAGATCCTGAATATTCTTTACTGTTGCATAATATATGGACTTTCTGGCCATTTAGCAAAGAATAAACCGCAAACAGCTTTTACAATCTGGACAGTTTTCGCTATGTTGGGTTAGACCTAGACCTTAGCTCCTAATTTAGTCGGAGCCAGATTAACAAGTAGGACAATTGTTCAGTAGTAGTCAGTAGCAGATGCAGTACATGTAAATTCATATTGGTGCTAAAATGCTACAATAACAACATTTTCTATATTATGCTTTAATTTAGTCTCACATTTTGTTTAAAAGTCTTTAATATTTTTTATTCGTGTTGCTCAATGGTGCCATTGATTAGCCAATTGAAAGAAGAAATCATTTTAATACTTTCACTTATTTGTAGGTTAAACAGATCAAAGGGGAGAACCAAAAAGTATGGTTTACTAAAAGCAACAGCTACAGATCAAGAAATGACACCACTAGATGTTAATGATGATGACGATGATGACATGACGGTTTTTGAGCTGCCCGGAAATCGTCAATAACATAAATAATTAAAGCTAGATAATATCTAGAATACAATGCGATGTGTGAAGAGTGACATCTTGCAGATTTCTACATTTACTGTTTAGACAACTGGATGTTACATCAGACACCTGATATCTCTTCCTGTAACTTTTTTACACATTGCCTCTGGGCATAACGTATAATAACATAATATGTGTCATTGTTCATTTTCCCCAAATTTTCCTGTGCACAGGCCTCAAATACACATTTGTTATTTATTTATGTGAAAACTGTATACATTTTGTTTGTGAAGTTATATTGCTTTTCGATAAATGTGAAAATTGATGTGCATTGTTGCTTCTTTCAGCCACACAAGGAATTCTTATACCCCGCTCTGTTTTAGCACACATTCTTGCTTTAGTTGCTTGGTAATGATGATACATGATAATAGTGATGGGGTTCGTTAAAATGATTGATCTTGTGCTGAAGTTATCGTAAATTTTGATTAATGTTTTTGACGACTGACATTTATGTTGTAAATAAAGTGTTTCAAATTTTATATCTTTGAAAGTGACTATACATATTTTTTCACTATAATTGGAAAATCAATTAAATTATATTATTTTAGTGTAAGAGGGAAACAGCAAGAAGCTACACAATTTTTTTTTACAAAAGTTTTGTAGCAATAAAGCTAAAATCTAACGTAAAAAATGTTTGAAAAGGAACTTCTTCACAATGAAAACATTTATAACTGAAGCGAAGTACACATAAACACATGATGAGGCTTACAAAATATGTGGGTCAGACTTCATAAAATGGTGTTACATATTATAGCACTTATCACCCAGTGTTATAGTGGCATAATCACCTAATGTTAAGGGGCTCGATTTTGCCAATAATTTAGGAAACATTTTAACGGGACTGTTTTGTTTTTTTAGATCAGCCTACAAATTTTAACTCCTTCCGATTATGATTAATTGTTTATTTAGATGATATGTAGTTCTGTACAAAAATGTTTATGATATGCTAGTTATATTCACAACTATGCTGACACTACTCTCAAGAAGGAGGCCTAAAACAGTAGAAAATACTGCAAGGAGTAATAACTAGAGTGATAAAGTAACTTTAACACGTTTTGTTTAAACGTCAGCTTCTAAATAAGTGACACTGCAAGTACTTGTGCAGTAGTGATGTATGATTTGCACCAATGGATATAGAGGACTGAAAGGAGGTCTGGACCCTTCCTTTTAGCCATCCATCATGACTTGGTTAACCAGTGTAAAATAATTTTCACCGAATTTGTACATCAATATTACACCACCTCGCATTTGGGTAAATTAAAAAACCCTCTACTACAAAGTTTGGCACTAAGGGAGAGTAAATTGATTGCACCAGACAGGTTGAGGTGCTCTTCATTGATACAAAATTAGGCACAAGCTTTCTTGAATTTTTTAATTTAAATTTAGTTTCCGGACACTCAAAACAAATATAGAAAACATTGCTTGCTGTTCATTTTTAGACAGTTTGTACGGTATACACCTTAGTTAGTTAAAAAATCGTTTACGACAGATTTTCCCCTCAAAAGGAACATTAATAGAATGATTAAAATTTGGTCACAATATCAGTTAACTTTTCTGTCAGAGCAACTGTTACAAATAGTCTTGTTTCCAAATAAATTCGATGTAGTACGATTTACCAGGTAGACTACAACTATCCTTGCAAGTGTAGACAGCTAGGGTACCCCAATCAATACTATCAGTAGTAATGCTATCTGTACCGAGTCCTAAGTGACATAACAACTGCGGTAAGATCTGAAACTCAAATTGTCTTTCTGCTCCACACTCGCAAACTGGTATATAAGATGGTTTTGCCTCTACAGCGCTAGTCACCCAGAGTGGTTTGCCTCCTTTGTCATATCTCAGGACTTGATCGGGATTATGCTCGATTCGTTTCTTAAAAGCGGAAAACTGTTTGTCAATCATTTTTTTACTGAAAGCCAATTCATTGAGATCATCCTCTACCGCCGAATTATTCTGAAGCTGTGGAGCTTCCATTGACATATATTTTTCATAATTATGCATTTCTTCATCATTAGTCTGTTCACGTTTGTCTGTTGCAGGATAATCTTCTGGTTCAATGACAATTTCCAATTCTGGAAAAAGTAGTTTTTCACTAGCTATAGAGGAATCCACGATTTTTTCATCACTTTTGCTGAGTTTTTTGCAGGCTTGTTTGTGTCCAGCTTTCCAGTCTAATATTTGATGATCCTTGCCACAATACTTAACTTTATGGCACGCAGAGCAGGACTTTGCTCCAACACATCCACATACAACACAAGTGGAAATAATATTATTATATGTGATTTCTGGAGGACTATCCAGATTGGGTGGTTCAAAGGGATAATAATCATTTTTACGTGGCAGTTGTGATCGTAAAACGATGACGTTGCTGTTATTATTTTGTTTATAGCAAGATGCGTCTTTGCACACAAACACGAATAGTGTCCTGTGAAAGCACTCTTCATTTTCTTCAATTGGAGCATATATTTGCAACAGAAACACACTAGGCTTACCACAACTTTTGCATTTAAGTGTGCTAGAATCTGGCAGACTTTTCAAGGCAAGCCAAGCTGGTTTTCCTCCTAGTTTACTGGGAAAGTATTTACTGGTTAATTTCCATGAAGCAGTGCGTTCCAGAAATCCCAACTCAGCATCTGTGGTGTCAAGATGGCAAGCCATTTTATTCCTGATTAATGTTCACTGACTTGTCACTTCTCACTAAAACAAAAACCAAATACAGTAAATGTAAATGTTTGGCATACTATATACTAAAATGCAGATGAAAACTCTTGTTCTTTCCTTTTTGTCGTACCAACTTTTCATTTTGCCAAATTTTTCTTAGCAATGGCACAAGCTCAAGTTAATTTTTATTGAAAGTCAGAAATGTAGTCCAAATGATTAAGTCCAGTGTTAACACAAATCCATTTTTCTTTTAAAAAAGTTGCAAGAGCTTTCGTACAGAGTGTCCACTGTCCAAACACAGGCCAGAACATAGAGAACCTTGGACACTCTCTCGCACAACAAACAGTAACAACTGCATCCTGGTCTTTTTGATTTTCTAAACAATGTACTATAATCATGAGTGTCTGGTGAAATTGTTCTAAAGCACTTTGTGACTCTGAGTGATGAGCCTAGAGTTCTCACAAGGTAGGTCATAAAAAAATTAATAAGTTTATTAACAGTTTATCTTTAATTTTTACTGAAGTGTAGATATCATAAATGTGTTTTATACCAAAACTGAAAAAACCTTTTTTGGAAAATCAGCGATTGCTTTATAATTAATGTGTTGCAAATGGTCGATTTTCCGTGGACACTCACATGTGCATTACTTAAGTTAAAAGAAAATTAATTGTTTCACGGCAACAGTCTTAAAAAATTTAAAAACTACTGCTTCTTAGTGTTTCTTTCTTAATTCGTTTGTTTTTTTGACCAAATCATAACTTCTAGTGATGACCTGTCCTATTTCTGTGGTTATACATCTGCTATAAACACAGCAGATTTCATTTGACGTGATTATAATATTGATTAAAACTCGGTGGGATTTCTTCATCCTAGCACCAGTACTGCTATTATATTGCCCTTCCGCACCGTTTTATGCCGGAACAGTACCAGTAGCAATTCTTCTTGTTGACGGTAGAAAACTTACTTATACTTGTATTCTATATTCCTACAAGTTTCCTACATTCAAATGCCCTGCAGCCAAGCCAATAATGATATTATAATGTATATTGACTAACATACATAATCAACAATAAAATGTGTGTTGCAAAAATGTCATTTAGCTGAAGCGCCCGCTGCAAAAGTAGCAGCAAAACTGCTCTTTATAAAACTAAAGTTCTGCTTCAGTGCTTGTACGATTCTTTGCTGAAAATTCACATTTAAAATTACTGTTAGTCATAACTAGATTTTTGCTAAGTTTTTCAAATAAATATATTTCATACTTTAATACACATTACTGTACATTCTACAGAATGTTTGAAAACATAAATAAAAAACTGTACAATTATCTGACAATAAATACAATATTATAAGTATTATTACAATCTAAAAAAGAGCAGCAAATTTTAAATAGTGGCAAGATAGATATGTTATTAATGTTTTTATCATTAAGTAATCGCCTGAAAATTGAGATTTTTGCTACAATCAAGGATAGGAGGTCAACAAAGTGAAATATTAATATTGAAGGAGGTTAATAATTTCTTCAAGCTTTTCACGACAAATAAAATCTTTGGCAGCCTGCTGTCTTGAAAACCGACCACTGCTTTTGAAACAACTTAGGCTACAGACCCCCCGAACTATCTACATAAGTTCCACATTTGCATTGATGAGAAATACATGCAACCAATCGAAGTGCTGCAGCAATACGCATTTGACTATCATCCAAATGCAGACCCAATGAAGGGATAGGTACGGCCTTAAGCCATGCACCAGCATGACTAGAAGATATTGCCAATAGCTGTGCTTTATCAACTTCTGAAGAAGTCCAGGCAAACAAACTATCAAAAGATGCTTCGACTAGACATTTGTCCCAAAATTTTTGGGAAGTTGAATCAGGTAAAGTCGAAACAGACGCTTATACTTTTTCTGCCCAGATTTTGCTAAATCTAATACAGTATAAGTAGAGGTGTGAACTCTAGAAAAGATTTCGTGTACTAAAGAAGCAGAATCACTAACTAATGCAAGAAAGGCAGGAAGAGATAGCTGGGTGGAACTTCTTATATCAAGACAACCTTTGGAAACTAACAAGGAAGCTTATAGCCAAACTGAATCAGACATATGAATATTTATTATTTAGTATGGTCTGAAGAGTTTAACGAAGAACAAAATCATAATTATTATTACCTTCAACGTTACCGTTGAAGGATAGAGGCTAAGTATAATAGCTTATGGACCTCTCCACTCTTCCTTGTTTACTTTATTAAAGTCCTTAGAGGCTTGAACTATGAACTACAGTGTCAGGCAGCATCTTTCATTCATTAATTACTCGCATTGCAAATGTACCCCTCCTTCTGGGAACTATTCTCTTCTTAGTTTTGTAGGAGTGACCTCTGGTACCACGATGTCTATCGGTGGAAAAATATTTTGGTGTTGATGGTTTCTGTACCTTTAAGGATACGAAATGTTTGAATTAAGTCTTGTCTTTTCGTCAGATTGGAAAATGACTAATGGCTAAGTACAACAGATTGGAAAACAGGTGAAGATCTCAAAATGTGGACCAATTTTGGAAAAGAGAAACAACGTCGAAGTAGGTAAAATGCATTATGTGCATCTAATAAGCTAAGCCAAGAACCCAGGAATGTCAACTGAGCTAATTTATTTTAGATATTATTCCAAATTACTGCTGTGTAAATTTATCTGAATTTATGCATAAAATTAAAAAGAGTATTTTGCCGCACTTGCAGTTCAGGTGGTTCTCCTCACATCCTACTACCTTCATATATCAGTCCCCAACACTCTATTTGACTGCCGACACTCTATCTCCTTCCCACTCCATTGCCAAGAATGCCACGCTGGCAAGAATGCCAAGCGCCAAGAATTCCAAGCTGCCAAGAACACCAAGCTGTCCAACCCAACCTGCCATACCGCAAACTCGCCAAAACTAACTGACCGACTAACTGACTAGCTTAGATAGTAAACTAACTAAGTAACAATCTTCGTACAGTCACCTTTTTTGTACTGTATAAAGCTTGAAATTATCGTATGTTCCAATATTAATCATTTTATTGTATAAACCTCATCCCTGCTTTGTTGTTTGAGTCCCATTTCGAAAGAGAAACAAAAATTACAAAACAACGCTGGTAGAGTACGCCACATACTGACACCAGCAGATGCTGTAAACTGGCACGTACATTGAGAAAATTTGCCGCAAGCTCTTTTTCTGTGAAGCGTTGTAAAGAGATTTCCTGGCGCAATAGTAGATAAAAATATCGCTCTCTGCTAACTTCCAAATGAAAACATTTCATGAAATTCCTCAATCTTACTCTTAGTCAGTTCTCGCGACGCTAACAGCAAGTTTTTTAAAATTATTTTTTTTATAAATAGGAGGTATGTTTCAACTTTTCTTTACATAATTGTGCAGGTAAAGGATGCATCTTTCTATTGCAGTGCTGCTTTCAGCGGTATTTCTGATTTAGGCGATGTGAGAGTGCCTTAAAAAAGAACCACCTAAACTGCAATCTACCCAGTATTTTTGCTAACAAGTGCGCACTGACAAGAAGATTTACTTCAATTTATATTGAAAGTCACAAAACCCATAGAATAATACCATGGATCTAGCCCACTAATTCTATGATTATACTGTGTGAACCACGAGCTTCTGAAGCACGATGAACCGCCATGACACACAATAAAGAAAGTTTCGCCATCTGTGGTAGGATCGAAGTAAATTCTGGCAGTGTGTGCAGTTATAGACCTGATGGGTATATTTAAGATGATGGCGAAAATTTAATTACTTGTGGGTTTGTACCATTAATAATGATAATAATGACATTAAGGTTATGATAATTAATCCAATGTTCTAAATTACATGTTTTTAGGAACAGTAGGCAACAGTCACAATTCGTAAAAGCAAAATCAAACAAAGTTCGTGATCAAGTATTTCAGATCTTTACCACCCTTTTCCCTTTCTACAAGATAATATTTACTTTATTTTGACACTAACTATTATGGGAAAAACATAAAGAATCTGAATCTGATCAAACATTCTGCTAGGAGTATAGGCAAAAATTCTTCGTTTAAAACAACAATGAACGATATGCCCCTAGAATGTTCTAAAAGCTGAATTGGACATAAAAACTGTCTTGGTTAAGTGTGCAGTATCATCGGACATCATGCAATCTAATTTGAGTGTTTGCTGAGGCAATAGCACTATAATTACACTCCACTCACAGAGAGCATCATCCAAGATTGAAGACTATTCATTACGTTCAAGTTTGGTTAACTCATAATATAGTCAGTCACCTTGACTAACATGATGTTATTTTCTTCTTATGTTATAATGAAATGTTGTAATCACACAATCACTGACGTTTTTTTAAATTATCTCCAAATAATATCCCGCATGTATATACGTCATACCAATGCACTTATTATACGAGATTCATTTATGCACACTGATGACAAGTCTCAGAAAGTACGTACACACGCACGTATAGTATATTACAAGTAAGGTAAATTTAAAGAAAATATAAGCCTTTTTTATTAGATTAATTTTATAAAACCGCATACAGCATGCACATAAATGCAAAACTGTCATGAAACTATGTTGCAACAACATTCCCAAGAATCCTAGTTGAAAGTTTGTTAGTTTGAATTCTAGTCCTATTCTCCACATATCAAAAACGACACACAGAACTGGTAAATACGACTTTTTCCTTCACAGTGCCTGATTCACTTGCAAATTCTCTCAATTAAGAGCTGCACTAGTCGTGCTTAGGCCCAAAAGGCAAGTGTTAAGAAGTAAAATAATAACATTACTAGCAAAGGCCCCGCAAAAGATTTTGCGTATAAATACACGTAGAATCAATAATACGCGAACATCCTACCTAGTCCTCATTTATAACACAAAGCCCGTAACATCCTGCCTACTGTTTGTTTACTTACCTAACGCAAAGCCTATGAATTAAAGTTATAAGATTATGGACAGAATACAATGGATGACGTCACAACAATGGCTTTGCGTCAGCAGTTTTCTAAGCGAAAATTGCCGAAAATAGAGCATCTAATTAACTCGCCAGTATTCCTCTCGGTGGACCTGCCCTAAAATATAGCTCATATCATCGTGTAGCCCCGTTCTTCCTCTTTCTGATGAGCCGTATATCTCCTTCCGAGAGTCCCATCAGGCACTACCAGAACGTTTTTTCCGCAGGCTGTTTGGTCAAAATTTCGAAAAAATCGCGAGTTGGGTCCGGGAAAACGCCCGTTGCGGGACGCCGTGATCCTCTAGCGAATTCTAAATAGGCCTATGACACCCACCGCTGAACGGGCTATCTATCCGTACCCAGCACCAGCCTCGACCCGTTCCCGTTCTCTACATCTCAGCCGTATAACTTTTGCAAAAAACGGCCGAAAAATGGCCATTTTTGGAGGTTTTTCGCCCCCGTTCCTCCCGGTGGGCCCGATTCGAAAAATAAACCATCAATGAGACGACACTAGATTGAGACCTTTCGTTTGATGTATAGATCGCCGCAAATGGTGCCCTCGTCGAAGCTGTAGCCTCGAATCTTATATATATATATATATATATATACCAAGAATATTAATATAAGAGTATAGATAACAATAAGGTGGGGACAGGTCATTTGGACGCTGTGCTTGTGCAAGAAAATAATTTCTGTGTTGCGCTGCAAAACGCGATGTCTATAGTTCGTTTGCTTACATATCTGTTAATTTTTGAAATTTACCTAATGTTTTTGAAAGCAAATAAAAAAATTATTTTCGTGAATAATTGTGTTATTTCGTGAATTACGATCATGTTATTGACATTAGGAATAACTAAAATACTCGCCATGCGTAAAAAACTCTGCTGCTGAACGCAGAAGGAAATGATGCATTTCACAAGAGATGCCGTAAAGAACCTTAATCTTGAAAGTGCGTGATAATTATGTATTAAACATGTTTTGTCATTAATTGATCTGCTTTCTTTCGAATAAGCAGCTGATACACCAAGCGCTCAATGAATACACGTAAACGTTAGGTTATCGTCGGCTCGCTTGAAATAAGCATTGCTAATATTGAACAACTAAATCTCACTGTTCATGTTACTGACATGCCTTTAAAAACTACACATAGGCGAATACTGAAAGTGGAGAAAGTGTAGAAAGGCAATTAACTGGTTTTTAATCGTGTTATTAAATATTATAACAGTTAAAAAAATTGTGAATTATTAAAAAGTATATAAACAAAATAAAAAATAAGATACATCAAATTTTGTTAGTGCCCATGCAAGTGTCTCGTGCCGTAATGTCTCATGCCCAAGTGGCCGTGCCCAAATGTTCCGAACTCTAATGGCCGTGCTCAAATGTCACGTACCCTAATAAAGTGGATCAAAGGCAAATTGGTAATGAAGCATGAGTGGTAACGAATAGCAACGAAACATGTAACATGAGGTAACAGCTGCGAAATTTTGCTTATTAACTGAAAGTTGGAGCACCAGCAGTTCATTTGACGTTTAATACGCAGTGCGTTTGCAACTTCTTTATTTCAAGACGAGTTCAGACGGTTCAACATAAAGGCAAATCTGATAAGAAGTGCAAAGTCATGCACTCTTGTTCACACTAAGAAATTTACTGGCAGTCAATAACAGAACTCGGCAACAGCTGAGAAGTTGGCGGATTGGTCTCGAATGTTCCGCATGATGTGGCTGCTAATAATAGAACAAGTAAAACGTCAGCTTTGCTGATTGGCTGAAATCTTAGGGTTATAAAAGGATCGACATCCTGTTCACGCCATAATCGCGTTTTTATACGAAGAGCTTTGTTGAAAAGTGCGGACAAGAGAATATTTTACGAGATTTTATAATATAAGAAAGCGGTATTAATTGGTAAGTATTTAGCTTTAAGTCTTTGCTATCTTTTTTCCTAAATCTTCATTCTTCAAGGTCTGTTCAAGGTTTGGTGTCTAATTATAACTGCTTAAAAAGTGTTTTTTTCCGAGATGACTGACGCTGTAGTTTACTGCTTGGTATTTCAGTCTAGTGTGTGTGATGAAATTCTCAAAGTACGCTTTTCTAATTTCCTGGATTCATTTATTGGGCTTGTAACTTAGATCTGTTATATGTATAAATATTTTTAATTTACTTTTTTGCCGTGGGTTGTCACATCCCGAGATAATTTGCTATGCGTAAGACAACGATAGAGTCCACTAAAAGTGCATGTGCTGTGTAATATTATAGCCCAATAAGCCTTGTCTAATAACCCTGTGTAACAGAATAACTCCTGTTCTCAAACGTTTGTTTTCATAGTTGTCTTTCAAATTCTGGTCAGACATATTCTTCAATTACCAATTTATCTATGTTTGTAATAGAGCCAAGCATTTCTTACTAAGCTGTTGATTATTGAATTTGCTTTTACATATATTATCTCATGCACAGAATATTTTTAGAATCACTTGGTATTTTGTACAGCTTTTACCAGGAGAAATAATTTTTTTGCTTGTTTAGGTCACAATGCAGATCTTTGTTAAAACCCTCACTGGAAAAACAATTACTCTTGAGGTGGAACCATCCGATACGATTGAAAATGTGAAGGCTAAAATCCAAGACAAGGAGGGCATCCCACCCGACCAGCAGAGGTTGATCTTTGCAGGTAAACAACTGGAAGATGGTCGAACGCTTAGCGACTACAATATCCAAAAAGAATCAACTCTTCACTTGGTACTGCGTCTTCGTGGAGGCATGCAAATCTTTGTCAAGACACTCACTGGAAAAACAATTACACTTGAAGTGGAGCCATCTGACACAATTGAAAATGTGAAGGCTAAAATCCAAGACAAGGAGGGCATCCCACCCGACCAGCAGAGGCTGATATTTGCAGGTAAACAACTAGAAGATGGTCGAACGCTCAGCGACTACAATATCCAAAAAGAGTCAACCCTTCATTTGGTACTGCGTCTTCGTGGAGGCATGCAAATCTTCGTCAAGACACTCACTGGAAAAACAATTACACTTGAAGTGGAGCCATCTGACACAATTGAAAATGTGAAAGCTAAAATCCAAGACAAAGAAGGCATCCCACCTGACCAGCAGAGGTTGATCTTTGCAGGTAAACAACTGGAAGATGGTCGAACACTCAGCGACTACAATATCCAGAAAGAGTCAACCCTTCATCTTGTACTGCGTCTTCGTGGAGGCATGCAAATCTTTGTCAAGACACTCACTGGAAAAACAATTACACTTGAAGTGGAACCATCTGACACAATTGAAAATGTGAAAGCTAAAATCCAAGACAAAGAAGGCATCCCACCTGACCAGCAGAGGTTAATATTTGCAGGTAAACAACTGGAAGATGGTCGAACGCTCAGCGACTACAATATCCAGAAAGAGTCAACCCTTCATTTGGTACTGCGTCTTCGTGGAGGCATGCAAATCTTCGTCAAGACACTCACTGGAAAAACAATTACACTTGAAGTGGAACCATCTGACACAATTGAAAATGTGAAGGCTAAAATCCAAGACAAGGAGGGCATCCCACCCGACCAGCAGAGGCTGATATTTGCAGGTAAACAACTGGAAGATGGTCGAACGCTCAGCGACTACAATATCCAAAAAGAGTCGACTCTTCACTTAGTACTGCGTCTTCGTGGAGGCATGCAAATCTTTGTCAAGACACTCACTGGAAAAACAATTACACTTGAAGTGGAGCCGTCTGACACAATTGAAAATGTGAAAGCTAAAATCCAAGACAAAGAAGGCATCCCACCCGACCAGCAGAGGTTGATATTTGCAGGTAAACAACTAGAAGATGGTCGAACGCTCAGCGACTACAATATCCAAAAAGAGTCAACCCTTCATCTTGTACTGCGTCTTCGTGGGGGCATGCAAATCTTTGTCAAGACACTCACTGGAAAAACAATTACGCTTGAAGTGGAACCATCTGACACAATTGAAAATGTGAAAGCTAAAATCCAAGACAAAGAAGGCATCCCACCCGACCAGCAGAGGTTAATATTTGCAGGTAAACAACTGGAAGATGGTCGAACGCTCAGCGACTACAATATCCAAAAAGAGTCAACTCTTCACTTAGTTCTTCGTCTTCGTGGAGGCATGCAAATCTTCGTCAAGACACTCACTGGAAAAACAATTACACTTGAAGTGGAACCGTCTGACACAATTGAAAATGTGAAAGCTAAAATCCAAGACAAAGAAGGCATCCCACCCGACCAGCAGAGGTTGATATTTGCAGGTAAACAACTGGAAGATGGTCGAACGCTCAGCGACTACAATATCCAAAAAGAGTCAACTCTTCACTTAGTTCTTCGTCTTCGTGGAGGCATGCAAATCTTTGTCAAGACACTCACTGGAAAAACAATTACACTTGAAGTGGAGCCGTCTGACACAATTGAAAATGTGAAAGCTAAAATCCAAGACAAAGAAGGCATCCCACCCGACCAGCAGAGGTTGATCTTTGCTGGTAAACAACTGGAAGATGGTCGAACACTCAGCGACTACAATATCCAGAAAGAGTCAACCCTTCATCTTGTACTGCGTCTTCGTGGAGGCATGCAAATCTTTGTCAAGACACTCACTGGAAAAACAATTACACTTGAAGTGGAACCATCTGACACAATTGAAAATGTGAAAGCTAAAATCCAAGACAAAGAAGGCATCCCACCCGACCAGCAGAGGTTAATATTTGCAGGTAAACAACTGGAAGATGGTCGAACGCTCAGCGACTACAATATCCAAAAAGAGTCAACTCTTCACTTGGTACTGCGTCTTCGTGGAGGCATGCAAATTTTTGTCAAGACACTCACTGGAAAAACAATTACACTTGAAGTGGAGCCATCTGACACAATTGAAAATGTGAAAGCTAAAATCCAAGACAAAGAAGGCATCCCACCCGACCAGCAGAGGTTGATCTTTGCAGGTAAACAACTGGAAGATGGTCGAACGCTCAGCGACTACAATATCCAGAAAGAGTCAACCCTTCATCTTGTACTGCGTCTCCGCGGAGGATACTAAATTTAAACTTTTTTGTATATGTAATATTCTTTCAATTTTTTTCAAATCTTGCTAATGCAGTCCATGTTGTGTTTGTAAAGCTTTGCTAGAGAATATAATAATCGTAATTTTATTTTTAATATTGGTTCTATGATTCGTTTTAAGTACCACGACACTATTGCTTCTCAATATTGTTCTTCTTGTAGTGTAATAAAATTTCAATGCACTAACGGCATTTGCCTTAAATTTTTATGTTAGAGTACTTTTTTGTACAACGTCCAGCTAAACCAACCTGTAAGTTTCAAGCAGCATTGTGCTGTAGTCGTTGGCCTGTCTAGTTAACTATCTAGAATTTTCTGAATTTTGTATGAAGTCAGAAATTTCAGTGAGGACCTACATGTAGTTGTGTGACATGATTGTGCTGTACACCCAAGTCGTCGCAGTTTCCGAGATAATCCACAAAGCCGAGAAACAGCACCGACAGTTTTGGTGTAATATACAATGTATCTTTCCCCAGAGAGTTAAATAATCAGAGCAGTTTTTCAGGTGGCAATTCGTCCATTTACTGACCAGGCTTAACACACTTTAACTTTGCTGGCAGGCAAGTATAAAAATCTGATCCACTCAACTATTCCGCCTCTTGTCAAATCTCTGTTTATCGGCTATGACAGGTTAAGGCCGCGTTTCCACTGCGTCCGCACAAACACACTGTTTTGTCCGCAAAAGTTGTTTTCACTAGGTCCGGACTCATTCCGTACAACGCCTCATAAATGCGCAAAATATGAAAATGTAGCCTGCAACCTTACGAATCTTGCGCTACTTGAGCCCACCTTGCTTTATAAAATCTCTCTGACTGTATTTGGGATTACTTTTGTCGTACAAATCTCTACAGCGGACGCAATTTGTTCGTTCTCCATTATGAAAATGAACTAGTCCGTCCGCAGAAAAAATGGTTAAACAATTAAAGGACGTAAAACAATGCTTTCCTTCAATTTTTCCGTGTGAGTCATACAGAACAAATCCGTGTCCGTGTGGATGCAGGGGAAACGTGGCCTAAATCTGTGTCTGTGCGGACGCAATGGAAACGCAGCCTAAGTCATGTAAGCTACCCACACACTAGACTGAATATGTTAATCATAAACTAATAATTAAGAGAAGTGTCATTGGAAAGAAGAAACAAATCATTTTTTGGTTTACTAAAAATCACGTACATTCAGAATGGCTTTTCTGAATTTAAGATCAGACGATTTAAGAAAGTTTTACTGGGCAAAAACCTGTTCCAAAAACAGATTTGAAAAGCGTGCATTGGAAAAATAAACTCTTAGTAATGATGTTTCTGAGCTATTTTGAGATGGGGCGATAATGTGCCATGTCGGCTCATTAAGATTTTCTCAACTACAACACACTTGTTCACAGTGGCCCATTACATAATCATACTAGACATAAACTCTTAGCACATGGCAAGCTTCACTACAATGTAGTTATCTGTCTTGTTTCGAGATTATTATGCTTATGTATGACTGACTGGTGTACACAGTGCTCGTTTACTTGACTCTGCCTGGTCCAGCGCAGTTCACTGACTGAGCAGTTGTTCTAAATTTCACATTTTGGTCCCTTGAACAATCCCAGCTTTTTAACCATATAATTTCTGAGCCCTTACACCTGTATCTGCCGTGCAGATTTCGTGACTCTAGGTGCTGTAACTTTGGAGTTATTCAACGTTACGACTCATTTCCTAGCAAAAATAATGAAACAGTGCATGGGTTGCTCTTTTACCTCGCTGATTAAAAATTGTACACCTTCAGGCAGGAAAACATTTTTTAGCTGGACTTATCTAGATTCTAGCTTAAACGAGCACATTGCAGTTAATAAAAAAAAATCAATGATGATATGGGCTAACTTTTTGCCAGGCTAAGTAAATAGCTATCTGCAGGCTGCAGTAAAAAAAAACATTGACGTTAACAGCAGGATGCCAAGTTCCACTTGGAAATATTTGTAATGTCAGCTTTATTGTAATAAGAAGGCGAAGCGACAAGAATAGCAAAGTCGTCATAGTATGTGCTTGAAGATTGTAGTTGAGAAAGGTACTGAGCCTGGCCAGTGAATGGATGTGTGATTGTTGGGCTCAATACTCGCCCTGGGCCAAATTGAGCTGTTTATCTTTGCTAGTTCAGTGTCTCACATTAGAGCTACAAGTCTTGATAATGATTGATCAGGTTTTGGTCTTCACACTGAAGCACCCGCCATTGAATACTGGATTTAGTGTTGCGCTTGAATCCAAACAAGGTCAACTTAAACTTAAACAAGTTAAACTTTACACTAAAATAGTTCTGGCAATTGTCTCAAAATGCCAATAATGTTTTTGCACAAGCTTAAAAAATAAATAAAAATAGAATTTCAGAAACCTCCAAATTTTTAGTACAACGAAAGCCTGTTAAATAGGTGATTTCTGAGTCTTACAGAAGTCTGTGACTACCTGTTACGGTGATAATACTTTAACCAAGCTAAAAGTTGTTTAAATAAGCTATCACAAAGTTAACAACGCATCTCCTGCAAACTTTGGAGTTTGACCACAGAGAAAGTTAGTAAGTGATGACGTCTTTGCCGTAGGTAAATACATAAAGGTGACAAACAAGGAGTCAACTACACAACTTGTTTAATATCAAATAACATTCTATTCATAGATACAAAATTTACAGGTTGAACGCTTAATACATGATCTGAAGTTACCAACTTACCAGATCAGAATCATACATGTGGCAACATACATACAATTTGTTAATGTACCACAACTTGCCAATATTCTCAAATATAATGGTCATTTTGTTGAAAGTACACTGCAGTAGTAATTTGCTTTAATTATGTCAGTGTTTCTGAGTTTGGTTTAAAAACAGGTAATATGAGCAAAACCATCAATAGTTACAAAACACATTGTACAACAACAAAACTTTTACTGATCACATTAAAGAGTTAATAGTGCCAGCATAGATATTGATCTTGAACTGCATGATTTCCTGTTGCTCTGCACATTAACAGGTAAACAACTTACAGAACTTTATAAACAAAATAAACACTACAGTAAGTTGTAAAATGTTGAGGACAGTGTCCGGTAAATCTGTCAGTCTATAAAATTCATAGTAGTAAGTTAAAAATTGAAATAGTTAAATGGGTACAATGTAGAAGATTTATTTAACATCTTAGTATGGTTCAAGTTATACCAATAATACAGGTGAAATCAGAAACTGTACAATAATTAAAGTTAACTGAGCAAATCTTTCCTCATGATGAGAAGTACATATCTACCTAATGAAGTCTACAGCTACAAATTCTTAGTAAACACATAACAACTACAATCAAAAGTGCAACAGACCAAGGGATAAACAAGTTAAAATATTCCAAACCTTTTCAAATCAATTTCATGCCTCGAATGTAATGTGTCACACTACAAGTTACTAATAATGAAAGTTCATAATGCAGTGTAAAAACCTTCACAATAAAGACTGAGAAAATTTCACAATATAATTGTCCACACTAAATATTAGGAATACCATATTGACTACTAAACAAATGTACGTCGGAACCCAATGAAATGTTACTAATATTGGTTTTTTTTTAAAGTAGTCATTTAGAAATTTTATCGGTTTAAGAAATTGATGCACGTTATTTAAACAACAGGTAGTAAACAATCGCTTTTTAGTACACACACCACTTACAAGATTACATTTTTTCCACACGTTCACCGAGAGAATTGAGTTGATTGATAACTTCTGGTGGCATATCATCATTGACTTGATCATCAAAGTATTTGTGCAACTCCTTCACCTCTTCTTGCCAGAAATCTTTCGGGAGATCAAAAAGAGCCTTCATGTCAACACCTTCTTCTGCTCCTTGCATGTTGATCGTTCCAGGTTTTGGTATGTAACCAATAGCAGTGGAATCAGCAATGTCTTCACCAGCACATCGACGGACGATCCAATCTAGCACACGTGAATTTTCGCCAAAACCAGGCCAAATGAATTTTCCATCAGCATTTTTACGGAACCAGTTGACATGGAAAATTTTTGGCACTTTCCCTCGTTTTTCCATGGATAACCAATGCTTCATGTAATGTCCGAAATTGTATCCAAAAAATGGGCGCATGGCGAATGGATCATGCATAATGACTTTACCCTTGTGTTCTGCAGCCGCAGTCGCCTCTGACTTCATTGCAGCTCCAATAAATACACCGTGTTGCCAATTAAAGGCTTCAAATACAAGAGGCACACCTTCTGGTCGTCGACCACCAAATATAAGTGCATCAATAGGAACACCTTTAGGATCTTCCCAGGTAGGATCAATGACTGGGCATTGTCCAGCAGGTGTACAAAAGCGAGAATTGGGATGTGATGCCGGTTTGCCACTGTCTCTTGACCATGGATTTCCATGCCAGTCCGTTATCTTCAGATCTTTAGGAGTATACTTTTCAAGACCTTCCCAATAAACACCACCATCTTCTGTCTCAGCAGTATTTGTGAAAATAGTGTTTCTCTCTACTGTGCGCATGGCATTGGGATTAGTTGCATCAGACGTTCCTGGAGCCACGCCAAAAAATCCAGTTTCTGGGTTGATGGCACGAAGTGTTCCCTCGGCATCAAATTTCATCCATGCTATGTCATCTCCCACACACTCGACCTTAAATCCTGGCATGCTTGGTTCCATCATAGCTAAATTTGTCTTTCCACAAGCACTTGGAAAAGCTGCAGCCACATATTTTTTGATGCCTTGGGGATTTGTGATTCCTAATATGAGCATGTGTTCTGCAAGCCAACCTTCGTTTCTTGCAATAATGGATCCAAGTCGTAAAGAGATGCATTTCTTTCCAAGCAAAGAGTTACCTCCATAGCCACTGCCAAATGACGCAATTTTGTTTTCAGCCGGTATATGTGTAATGATGGTTTTTTCGGGATTACACGGCCAGTTCTTAACAATGGGCCGATCAGAAGGCAACGGATGACCAACAGAATGTAAACATTTGACAAAATCGCCATCTCCAAGTGCAGTAAGAGCATGTGTTCCCATTCTAGTCATAATGCGCATAGCAGCAACAACATATGGAGAATCAGTCAGCTGAATGCCTGTCTTTGCAAGTGGTGAACCAATAGGCCCCATACTGAAAGGGATCAGATACATAGTGCGACCTTTCATGCAACCAGGAAACCTTTCATCATATGCTTTTTGGAAGTCATCTGGTGACATCCAATTTCCTACAACGCCCTTCACTCCAGGGCGTGGAATTGGCACCGTGTCACGCTGGTCTTTAGTGATGACAAAGGTTTTGCTTTCAACCCTAGCAACATCAGCTGGATCAGTGAGTGTCAGCCAACAATTTTCGTATTTTTTTAACTTTTTTATCATACCAGCCTTCTGCATTATGTCAAGAAGATGATCCAACTCAGGTTGAGTACCATCACATATGTGAACATTATCAGGATTGCAAAGATTGACGCTATTTTCTAAAAATGCTTTTACCTTGGGTTGAAGTTGAGCTGCATCGCCGTGAATCACGCTGAAGCACCTGGCGAAATTGTTCCACCCTGCAAAGCTCAGTGGTGAGCATTTTCTAATTAGATGTCTGCACAAAAATACCATGTTGCTTTATAATTTTTAAACTAGGTCTAACTGCATGTGCAAGCAAAATGCAACCCTCGACCGGTCCTACAGCAAACGGCCTCCAAAAAGACCAACTTATCAGTTGTCGGCTTAACCGTTTAGTCCTTAGCCACAAACAACACGTGACTTGTATTTAGCGCCATCTGTCACACAAAAGCATAATCGTCCGATACATTTACATGAACACGTAAAATACATGCAGATAAACTTTGTAACAAAATAGTGAAAGCAACAATCATCACCGCTAAATGAAGAAAAAAAAAATCTCGAAAAATATTCTACACTTTCATGAAACTACCTTCACTCAACGAAAGTAAAATGAAATTTCAGAAGAAAATGTAGCAAGAAATAATTTGGAAAGAATGTCTGTGTCTCCAACACTTATCCAACTACTCCAATAAGCTATGTGGCTTTTAGTAAGTAACACATTACTACTATTCATACTTTGTTTTCAGTTCAAGAGGCATAAAACTATTACAAGATGATCGATCAATGAGTTACTTAATACATGACCATAGATAAATATAATCTTTATTTTTTTGTATAATAATATTATAAGTATTCTCTGTATTAATTTTCTTCTTTCATGTTCAAGTTATTAGCCTTAACATACTTTAACAGGATCTTGCACTTCATAGTATTGCTGTTACTACATTAAAGACAATTTTCAGATTAATATTAATTAATCTGATTATCAAATTATAATTTTTAAGTCTGTGCCATTTTTAAACAACTTTAACATTCTTTAAGCACTTCTATGAAATGGCTAAATGATACCAGAACGTAATATGTTTCACTTATCTAGCTCTTATGTTTCACTATTAATATAATATTGTACGAACAAGTAAATTATGACTAATTAAGCTAAGTTTTATAATAGAAAGACCAGATTACGGCTGTCGAAATCAAGCTGGACTTGTGGGTGCATAACGAAACTTTTACAAATCAAAGATCACAAATTTTACGTAGGTTATACCATAAACTTGACTGTCCATAGTAAGTGAGTGCTGAGCTAACAATTCATGAAACAGATGATCAAGAAGTTTATGTCACAAGGGCTACTATTTGCATTGGCGACATAAAGGGGAAAAGAAGGTTATACCTAAAATTCTATGCTTGACTAGTCTTTACACACAGGGTTGCCGTAAATGCAGTGGAATGCTTCTCAATTTCTGATGCAAAAGATAACAACTGAAGTTTCAAGAAGAATCTAATAGTATTTTCTTACACCACATTTGAAATTGCATTTCCTTTAAAAATTTGGTGCCATTCATAATTCTTCATTAGCTGGTCATTCTGCTAGTTGTAGTTATAATTTCCTCAAACTTTGAAGGAAAACAATAAAGAGGTGCACCTCACAATTTTAGTAAACATGATACAGTAGTTGCCACTCAATAAAACGACCAAGGGTCCAGCAATAAGTGGTCTTAATAAACAAAGGTTTTATTATTATGCAGCTGCATGTTAAGAGTGCATGTATTTGGCAAATTATACAGTATGTAAATGCCTCACCCTAATTAACATTGTATGAAAATTAAACATGGGGCAGCCAGCTCACATGCATGCCTATGCCTATAGAATGACTCAAGCATACAATAGTGAATCAAGTTCATTCAATCGACTAAAATGTATTTTAGCAGTTGTACATTTACAACAGATATGATCAAACAATCGAGTTTAACTTTCACCAAATGTGACTCTGACTAAGAAGAGGTGAAATTAGGAAATGTGACTTAAATTTATTTTAACTGCGCATCTTAAAAATAGACAAACCATTAGAAATATATTTTATTTTTACATTTGTCACCTATTAATGAAAAACGTGGTCGTGTTAAACAGCACACTGGTTTTTACTAATAGAATTTTCTTAATAATAGATTGTCAAGGGGTAAAACTGGACCATGCCTAACTGGCTTTAAGATTTGTGGCTGGTTTTATTATCCATGTTTTTACTAAGCTGCGACTGCTGTACAACTGTAGATAAACTGGATAATCATACCAAACCGTCACATTTAACACGAATGCTGCATACTTATTGATAATTATTGATCGTGACGCGATCAACACAAAAAGCATAATGTTCTAAAGCAACTTTTTTGTCAAAAAGATTCTCAAAAAATAATCAAAAGTAATTAGTTATCCTATTCAGTTACAATTAAAAATGAAGCATTAATTGGGTTTGAGGCAAAAAACAAGGAAACATGTTTCTGGACATTAATGGGACTAGGAAAGTTAAAACTAGTTAAGATCTATAATTTTTTCCTTTAATACCTGCACATTTTTTTATTACTGAGGAAATAGATCCACAAAATGGTACAGGAAGCAGTACATTTTGGATGTTCAAAACAAGGAAATGTTTCTACAAAGCACACCCATTTCATGATGTGGTTTTCCTACTTACAGTTGCTAATAATGAGTCTTTTACTGTGCCTCAACATCTCCACCCGCAGAAGGTTTAATAGCGCCTCCATTTAATATGTCCTCTGTAATCAAAAAGTACAAACATAAAAAAACAGAGAAAAACAAACCGAAGAACTGCAAATCCCCACTCACTAGTACTATCATTTTTAAAGTACATCTGCCGGTATTTACCTGTAGGGTTAGCAGTTTTAATGATAACATACTTCTGTTCCACCTTAGAGATTTATATATAGAACATAAAGCAGTTTAGTATGTTTGTTTGATGCTGAGAATACTCAATGTGTGAATGAATGACATGCACAATTTTCTGTTATATATTCTCAACAAAACTGTTTTCTAGGAGTTCAGGAATCAATCTTGTACCATAAAACACAAGAATAAGCTGCAACCTTAAAATGTCAAGTTAGTATGAAAATGCCCATGCATAATAATAATAATAATAATAACAATAATAATAGTTTATGAGGAATCATACAGACAGCGTACGATGCAAATAAATTAATATGTCACACTACTGTCACTCGAACATACCTGCAGATAAATTATGTACTTAACCTAGCTTACAAATATTTATTTCAATGTGATCAGTATTATTTTCTGCAAAACTCCTTTCACATTATGCTAAAAACAAATTTACATTCAACAATACATTAGTTTTTGTACCATATTGTAGAAGATTCTGTGGTAGGTTGTATTTTAAATTACAGTACATAATTTCTAGGCTGATAAAACTCGTATATGAACCTAGATATAAATAAGCTTAGTAATGCCATTAAGCCTTGAAAGGAAAAGAAAGTGAAAGGCAAGTTTTTTGCGTCTACCACATAAGAAATCAGAATGGTATTACAATAACATTGTAAAATGTAAACACTTTCATTTTGCTTATAATGGGAACTTTATTGCATACAGTATATGCTGAATTAAATTTGTGGCCTGTCACTGCCTAAACTTCTAAAGAGTCAGCAAACAGAAAAAAATAAAAATAAAAAACTTGTATTAAAAATATCCAGAAATAATTATCTTTGTTTATACGATGCACTGTTTCAGCTGAATGTTAAGCAGTGTTTCAGCTGTAACATCAGCTCAGCTACATCATTGATAATTACCAGTGTATAGTCAAAACCTTGCTGCTTGTTAAAGAAGTTTTTCTATTGCAAGATTTTATTCATATATTGTTATTATATATTCGGGTTTGCTTCGACAAAGTGAAGCTTTTCATTTGTGTACCTTAACCCTACTTCTATTAATAAAAGCATAAATTGCTTGCAATAAAATATGCCATTTTCTTGCAGTCACTTGTTGGAGGAGAATATCAAAGAGTAGAAATGGACTTCAAAAACAGCAAAAGAATTGCTGTACTGCTAATTCTAAATAGAAATATATTGGTCATTTATAGATGAGAAGACATGGTATCATATGCTGTCCTTATAAAAAAATTGGATTTCAAGTTTAAGAATGGTGTAAATGTGCATAATAACCTATAAATATCGAGGGCTTATTAACAGGTTACTATGAAGTTAAATTCATTCAGAAAAATTTGTTTCAGATGGCAAAATGAAATCGATTGATACATGTTGTCAGTCAAATCTATTTCTTATCATTCTTTATGAATTTTAGTTAAAATCAACTCATTAACCAAAAAATCAACTCAGTTGCTGTGAGGTAGTGTTAGAAAATCAATTTTCACAAATTTGTGCACACTTTATTCCTGTTTATACTACAGTAGAAAAGTACAAATCTACTGTAGTACTAAAGTACAAAACCACTAAAAACACCATGATACGAAAAATTAGCTCAAACCACACACGTAAAATATTGGAAAATGATTGACTTTGCTTTAGTACGTTACTGTTAAGTACCAGTTTTAATTAAAAAGGTATTTCCATGAAACTTTGTGCACTGTTGAGAATCTGGATCTATGTTAGATGCCCCACCGAAGACAATTACATTCTTTGTCGTTGCCGTGATAGCATGCATACCCATTGGTTCTGGGTGTTCTCCAACTATAGATGGCTGCAACCACTGCCTTGTATCTATAATCAATTTTAAACATGTTTTCAGTGAATGCAAAACAATTTAGAATGCCAGGAAATTGTAATTCAATCATCCTGTCAACAAAAATGAGAGTTTAAAATTAAGACTAGTTTCTACTAAAATAATAAATAAATTTGTAGATTTTATGCCTGCTGCAGCTTCATAAAATCTCAGCAGATTATTGATGATAGTAGGGTCAAGTAGTGGATAGCAAAGTTGTGACAAATTTAGCGACAGGATGCGTAACTGTGTATTAAAAAATGCTTCCAAAGCCAATGAAAATACAATGATAACTTTCTTAAACTCGAATGCAACTGCTCTTAGTCTTCAAATTTCAAATAGTAAACAACGAAAAACAGCAACTGTAACTGCACACTTTAACGCAGTAAATGGCAGTTAATGATTATCACCAAGTTGTTCGTTCACGCTTAAATGAATCGCCATTTTAGTAGCATTTTGCACTACTTAAATGGAAGTCCAAAATAAGCTGTTGTTTTATACTCAAAGGGATCATCATTTTAAAAAAATTCATATTTCTGATTAAGCTACTTGAATGGATTACACAACTCAGGAAAGTAACGAATGCTTATCTAAGCAATCATTAGCAAGATAGATTTTAAAGTAATGGAACAATGCAGAGTAAGGATGCCCAGAGCTAAGAACTACTTTATTATACTATGAGTACATACACTTCAATCATGTATTAATATGCCTCTCGATAATATAATTCTCCAATACTACAATATGTGACATTTATAGAATAGTTTGTAACACTACCTTTGCCAAGATAGCATAAAAAGCATTCAATGCTATCTCTAAAGAGAGTAAGAACACTTACAAATATATATAATATAGTACAAGTTAACGACAAATAAACCGCTTCCTATTTGGAACTCAAGGATGGTGCATTTAACAACGTAAGTATACCTAAGTCAAAAATGTGCAAATCATTCATATGAATGTTTTCAGCATTGCGACCACCGAAGACCATCATCCTGCGTCCACACACAGCAGCTGAATGAAATGAACGAGCTTCTGGTAGTAATCCCAAAGGAATCAATGGAAAGATCCACTTCATTGAATCTAATAAAAAATCTAAGATATTATTTCACGTGAACGTTATTGTTAGTAATATGGTGCTGGAAAAGTGGTTAGTTGTCATAAATATTATGTTCACGTGGTACATACAATAAAACAATGACAAAGATATATATATCTAAGTAATATCTGAAGTAACTACTATCCTATATATATATAGGACAGTAGTTACTTTAGTAAAAAGAGAAAATAAGTCCTACTACATTATTATGCTAAACAGCCTACGTTTTAGTACATACGGGTCACTACATAATGTAATGAGAACTATGCATCACATATTTATACAATAAATGTTTTATCACATTAAAAGACAAGGTAGAGTCATAATGTACCTTATAAACTGAGCCTATAGATTATCCTCAATAAAGAACATTGGAGGTAACATAGCACTGGGCTAGAGACACTATGCTAACTCAATACAATTGGCCCAGTTCAGACTAAGAAGGAAGCCTAACTAGCATGAATAATTAAGTGGCCTATTAAGAAACTCATTTCAAGAAAATAGGTGCGTGTTCACTCATTAGTGAAGTGCAATCAGTTTGCCAGGGTAGCTTCAGGTAACAAGGTTGTTATAAAGTAAAGACACTATGCCTTGAGAATATGCCATATTGGTGAATTTCTCAACACAAGCATATGCCAAAAAGCTAGTCCTCACTACGGAAACTACGTTAAAAAATAGCATTTTATAGTTATACATATCTGAAAAAATCCAAATAGACAATAACAATACACTAAAACAAGTCATATGCAGTTAATGTTTAAAAAGCCATCACAGTTGGAACATCTAAAAGTTTTGCATTCTGAAGTTTATTCCCTTTTGCGCATTTTTCTAGAATCAAGGATCTTGCACTACATCAGCCAAGTAACTCAAATGACAAAAACCAATACTTTACAGCTAGTGTTAGGAAAGTTTTATTACGCAATTTATGCAAATGCTGTTGCAAAGACATAGTAGTTAAGCATAAAAGGCGTCAAATTTCAGAACATAAAAAACATTCAGATATTACAGTTACACATTGTTTAGTCTCTATAAATATTAACTGTCAGTGACCGTTATTGTTTAATACAAAAATGTTATTTACGAACATATAGTTTTTGTTTTAATGCAAAACAATTGATAATTCTTAATAAAAACTTCAAGCTCCTATTTTGTATAAGATTCAAGGACCTTACAAGACATCAGCCCATAATGCAAATAACAAAAACTAATAATTTTAAAACTAGTGCTAAAAAGTTTTATTGCAAGAGCGATGCACAGTTTCATGTTAAAGATTCACAAATTAAGTTTCATATTCTAACTTGTAAACTGCCATAAATTAATTTCAACCTGTGTCAAATATGTGAATGTCATTTTGCCTAGTGTAAGGATCTCTTCCTCCAAACACAATCAAGTATTTATCGACAGCGCACATTGAATGACCAGCTCTTGGAGCAGGTGTACCTTCTTCTTTTAGCACCGTTGACCACTTACATGACTCTACAGAAAAAATAAACAGCTAACTGCAATAAGAGGATAAGTTTCAAAAAGCAGAAACACCATAAAAATTTGCAATTCATAAAAAGCCGAAAACAATAGCAACAAGCAACTAGTACATCTCTTTTATTTAGATTTGAGCTCTATAAAGAGTTGTACATGAATGTGAAAATTTTTCAGCAGCTTTGGTAAGAGTTCTTGAAAATAAACATAGATGATTTAGAATAAATGAACAAGTTTAAAAATTCAGCACTTTACCAAATAAACTACATAACTCACAACAGAGATCAAAACGTTTATCAAATTTTAATATTTTCAATACTTCACACACATTGCAAAATACTATATGGTAAAAATAAATGCAACAAACCTGTATCATAAACAAACATGCTATTAAACCATCCAAACTCAGCCATAGGAGCATCCTCTTCTTCCCACTCCTCATTTTCATCATCTTCATCAATGATGTCACCCCCATTTGCAAAAGACTCTGCTTCTGATAAAGACAAATCCAACTGCTTTGGACCAAACCCTCCAAAGAAGTAAATTTTGTTTCCAATAGATGCAGATGTCAATTTGTCTCTGTCTGATGGACCACCCTCGTTGTCCAATGATGTCCATCGTTTTGTTTCTATAAAGAAAAATTTTAATGTTTTTTTACTGATACCATTTTAATTATACAATAGGTGCCTCTTAGCAGATTTACTTTGGGACGGAAGTGTTTTGACCCAATTAATCTACAAGGTGTAGTATTACTAATATAGAAGTATGAATCATCAACTCAATCATGCACTGCAAAGGCTTTTAATGAATTTTAGACATGAATTAATGCCTAAATTCCTATACAGTTATTTAAAAACATTAATATCTAAATTGAATTAATAAAAAAAGAAATCAAAAAAGTTTAATTTACTAATTCTCATAAAACAGTGCTTGGCCTGCGGTCATCCAAGCATTTGAGTTTGCACGCTAATCTACCCACAACTTTGCAACACTTTATTGTACTATACCTGCATCCCTGGGATAACAGCAACTGCTAGCTGATTAAACATTCTGTGAAAGGCAACGAGAGTTTCAAAAGCAAATGCTAGGCAAGTGATTAATAGTTTAGCTTCCAGAAATTCTTGGGTAATGAGGTTAACTGCAGCGGACGTGCAGGTCAAAGCAAAACCGCTAGGCTAGCATATTAGCGTATGATAAACGTTCCTGCTTAGAAACAAAACAGTATTTAGACTGTTTCTACATATGTTAGAGCACAAAAGCTAATTAAGGTGACACAAAAGCAAAAAAGTCAAAAAGTGAAGAAGACATATTGAGTCAATCATGCGGAGTTATTTGAGTCTATTATCGGCAGATTTTACATACATGTGAATAGAAGCGGCACTTATCAGGTGCTTTAGAGTTACTTAGGCAACTGATTCTAATAACCATGAGTCTGATAAACGGCGCCTGCTGTAACTCATATACTGTCTTAGGGTAATGCACTTTTTAAACAATTCGAATGCATAGCATTTACTTAACAATCCTACAAACATAATTTTAAATATAAATATGCATCAAGATTCTAAACAACAATTTAATAATGTTGTATTTGACCACTTTGCACTATCTTGTCAATGAATAATTCAAGAATCCATCTCGAAAACTTAGTGGAAGTTCACTGATTATTTTATCTTTACTCCAAAATACCTTTTACATGGTGAAAGGTTTTATCTTTTATAAAATATCAATACCCACCAAGATCGAAAATGTGAAAATCATTAAGCCATCCTTTCACATGATTCATTCCTCCAAAAATGTAAATTTTATTGCCAATAGTAGATACCGTGCACGCAGTTCTAGGTGCTGGCTTGTTTCCTCCAGCAACAGGAATGATTTTCCAATCACCTGATTCTTAAAATAAAAAATCTTTGGCCATTTTGTAATAACACATAAATTAGCAGCTGTTCTAAAACTGTTAGCCATTTTTAAGTGCTTAGTCAATAAGTGGTTTGTTGGTGGTTTTGTTGTGTTGTTTGTTGTTATTATGTTACAGCTATTCTGTGAGCAGCCAAACATTTTCCTAAAATTTTAGTCATACCATCAGAAGTTATTACATTAAGAATATATTACATTTTGCAAATCTAAAATAACTCAGCACAATTATAATCTAAATAAATTACAAAAATATTATGCAAACGAACTTGCAAAATTGGTTACATGTGTGAATTACAATTGCAAACATAACTTTTTTTACCTATGTCTAGCTGAAAGATATCTGATGACTCTTCAACAGAGGTCTTTGTTTTAACAACTCCACCAAAAAGGTAAACTGATTCACCAACACAACACAAAGAATGACTGTGCCTACCTGGGCATACATTGTTTAATTTTTTCCAAGTGATTTGTATATCATTTTGAACAGGGATACCTAAAAGAGAATAAATTTAATACATTTAATACAGAGCAATTTTATACATGTCTAGACTGGTAAAATGTAGCTCCACTTTTGTATGCTCATGCAAGACATCCTGTGATTCCACTAGATACATTTCATCAATAGATGAGCAAATTCTTCTTAGTTTGCAACATCAAATTTCACTGTACTTTGGCATCATACTTTCATGTTTCTTTTTTACTGCCGACTTCTTTTTTTAATTCAGGTCTTCACCAATTTTTTTTTCGCTTCATCATACATATTTCAACATATTTTGTCACACTTTGGAGTTTATGTATATCGTTGCTACATATATCACCTACCGACACTTTAATCTCATCGGATATTCCTCGCTTGTTTTCCTCTCTGAATTTCCATTCTGTAGTGTGCAAAAATCTTAGTTTTGTACTATCTGTTACTTCAAGATGACATTTTGAGTTGATGTATCTCAACACTCAACTCAACAATATTATCTTCAACACTTTTCTTCCATTCTGATTTTTTCTGAGTTATCACATTTTTTATTGTAATCGAGATATAGCCATTACATATATAAAACGATTTATAGCACATGCTAGAAGAGGCGTTTAATCTTGACAACAGAGGATTTGCTGTACCAGCATCTCCCGGCAAAGCGAGAAAACATTCATGAAGTGGCACTATTGGTTGCTTTTTAGGTTTTTTCCCTCGTCCTGGCACACTTCGTTGATGATATTTGTTTTTTAGCACAGATAAACTTTCAAACGTTATAACTTTGCTCTAATTAGCTACTATTGCTATCTATTAATCTTTTAATCAGGAGTAAACGGGAAAAGCTCCTCACGCATTTTTGCCGATATACATTGTGAAACTCATGAAAACTATAGATACTGTATTATTGAGATTACTGCTAATTGCGTTGTGGGTGGTACCAATGGCAAGGAAAGCCAGGTGGATTTGCAAACTTGCAAGTGAAGTTACAGAATATGAGAGAACTCAAATTTGATGTGCGTGTGAGACTTAAAATGCATGTGACACACATCTAATGCAACCTTGTAATGTACCACAAGCAATTACCAAAACCAATTTTACATAAGTGCTATATAACAAACAAGTATAGCTTGCACAATTAATACATAAAAGATACTACATCACAACAGCTGGATAGCTTGCACAAAATGCAAATGCTATTTAATTAATAACCAACACGAAGTTAATCCTTCCTGCTTCTAGTAGTCTTACTAATATAGCAATAACAGCTCAAGCAACTGTAAAATACGTCTCAAATATAAACAACCGTAGTTGGAATGGGCGCAACTGAACTACCACCATAGGGCGCCGTAATGTATGCGCCCTTAAATACACTGGCAACACTTACTAACAAAAACAACACAGACATACATACGTAAAACTAAGAAAAACTGAATTAATTAAACCTCTTGTTAGTGTGCTCACTGAAGCTGAATTTTCGTTTCCCATTTTAAAAATTATTCAATATCATAAACGCATTTCAAATTAATGGATAATTTTCTTTAATTTCTTTAACAGAAAGTACTCTTTTTATCTTCCCGCCATTGGCGCGATCGATTTGGGATCGTCGATATAAAGACGCTGTGTTTTTGGCGCAGTAACTCTTCCGTGACTTACAGTCGCTGCATGCTTCAAGTTTTCAGACTATTTTATTAACTGGTGAGAATAATGCTAATAATTATAAAATTAATAGAGGCGGCAGAAATGAAGTTAGGTCTCAACACTCTTGAAATTGAAAGTCTGTGAAAGTACAATGCTGAAATATACAAAATAATGTACAAATAGACTAAGTAAGAATGGTAAAGAGTTTTACGTTATAGTAAACACTTCCTCAAAACCTCCTAATCGTATTAGTATTACTATTACTATTAGTATTACTACTATTAATGATCATCAACATGTTATTTCTGATCCTATCATGGTTGCTAATACTATTAATGATTCCTTTACTTCTTTCTTGATTCTTCAAATCAAATCATTTATTTTTCATCCCAATAACAATACAAATTTATTTACAATCTTTATTAATAAAACCTCTATTTGCAGGTACAACATTAGCATAAGTATAAATTTTACAAATTTTCTAATAAAATAAAGTTACTCTAAACACAGTATAAATTACTAATTAAAATTACAAAGATAGCTATAGTACAACCGCTAGTTTGGTAACACGTATACAAAGTTTAGTAACACGTAAACAATACAAAGAAAAATAGGTATGAATTAATTATCTTATATATATATTTATTTAATTAATATCATTATATCATCAGATATATATTTCTATATAAAACGAGAATATAGAAAACATTCCATCATGCTGTTATAATTATCAGTTTACAATAATTATGTAAAAAAACAAACAACATGCACAACCTTAACAAAAAAAATTGTAAATACAATTAATCAACTAAATTGTATTACTTTAAAAGATACTTTGTATAAATTTACCTGTACCGTGTCTAGCATCGAGTCAACATCTCATAAACATCAAGCAGAATATACTGGAACGAAACAGCTGCATCAAAAAAAAGATAGTCAGAACAATAGACATTTTATCATGTGAAAGGGGGTTTTCTGTTGAAGTTATAAACCAAGACACAGAGACAAATATAATTCACAATCTTAATCGTATTTCGTTAGTAGTTTTTGTATTGTTTTTGAAAAGTAAACAATGTGCCTGGTAATAGGTCTCGTGAAAGAGAGTTCCATAGTACAACACCTTTGTATTTAGGCGAACATTGGTCTCTACTGGTTGCAAACCTGTTTACAAAAAAGCATTTCTTTTTGCAGATCTTGTGTTATATTGGTGTATATCAGTGGTGTATACATAATAGAAAATATTTCAGGAAGTAGATTATGTTTAAATTTGAAAACAAATTTAGGTAGTTCAAGATTACTTCACTAATGAACCTGATGATGGTCCCTTACCAACTCCCTTGTCTTGGAATAATGATAGTATTTTCTACATTGAATTTACTGTGAATGATGTCTATGATAAGCTTTTCAAACTTAAACCTTTTTAAAGCTGTTGGTCCTGACAATGTTCACAGTTTTATATTGAAATCATGTGCCTCGCAAATCCTTGGAGTGTGCTATAGTCCCTCAAGACTGGTTCGATTGTAATGTTGCCCGTATCCCTACGCCTATCCCTATCCCTAACACCAACTTGACATGTGACGAATTACGCCCTATTCCTCTATCTTCTGTTGTCTCGAATCTCTTTTGTGGGACGATATACTAAAATTCCTGCTATCTTCTGGCCAATTCAGTAATAATCAACTCGGCTCATTACGACAACAATCCACAGTAACAAATCTTCTTGAATGCCTAAATGACTGGTCCCTTTTCTTTGATGACCCTTCTCTGCCGAAATTGAGCTGTGGTGTGACAACTGGTTAATGTCCCTCAAACGTAGTAAATGCACCTCACTTCGTATTATTTCTAATTCTGCAACACTTTATTATCTGAGAGATGCTGTTATTGAAGAAAAATCAGTTGTACGTGATTTGGGTGTGTTAATCTCAAACAACCTGAAGTAGAATTCACATATTGAGCATATTATTTCTCAGGCCAATAGGCGCATTGGAATGATAAAATGCTGTATTTCGTTACATAGTGCAAAAGTTATTGTTCCTCTTTATGAAGCTGTAGTTAGATCAATACTGGAATATGTGTGCGTTGTTTGGCCATCACAGTATGTTACTCTTAAAAATGCTTTAGAGAGAACTCAGTAGAGGTGTATTAATCTGGCCTCTGATATTCAACCTGACTGTATCCTCTCTTGAACAATGCTGTGATACTATAGACCTTATTAACTGTTATAAAGTCATTAGTGGTAGTTCTATTTTGCATAGTGACAAATTTTTTTCTAGACCACTACTCATTTACGTGGCCAGAATTCTGAATTATTTGTACAATACTCTTGCACTAACATCAGAGCCCAAATAAGATACAGTGGCCGCCGCTTATTGTGGACACCTCGGGCCAGCAGTGTATGTCCATATTAAGCGGCTGTCCATATTAAGCGAAGTGACCCATGAAGACCCTTCCCCTTCATTAAAAAAGGCAAAAAACTGTCTGTATCAACTCGTCTCCTGTTTTATTGAAAAAAAGAAGTCAGACGAGTTTGTTTGGCAGGAAACTTTTCTCTCAACCTTGAACGGAAGGAAGTTATCACAGTTTCGAAGCTCTCAAGGCCACGGCAAACGGCGAACTGACTGATGCAATGACTCACTCAGGCAGCAGAGCGGGAAGCTCTTTTCAATCACGCGTGCAGGCCGTGGTTGGCACGGCTGGTTCACGTGCCAAGAATGTTCGCTGTCCATATTAAGCGGCGGTTGTCCATATTAACCGGCGGATTTTATTAGGGGAAAATTCCGTCCCTCGCGAGTTGTCCACAATAACCGGCTGTCCACAATAACCGTGTCCATAATAAGCGGCGGCCACTGTATAGCCTAACAATAAATTATGATGAGCAGTACAAATGATTATCTGCTCAGATCGAAAGGTGAAATTTTAAGATCAAAGGTGAAATCAGGAGGAATCTGAGCCAAATGGGATACAGGGAGTGCAGGAGGTGCAAGATAAAAAGAAGGAAAGCCTGAAAGGTAATGAAGTAATAAGCTTAAGTAATTGATATTAAAATCCCCTAAGCTTATTTTTACTTAACTGCGTAGCACATGCTTATTTATGTGTTTTCACTTATTAGCATTTCATCTGTAGTAAAATAATGTAGATGTTTTATTCTTATGTGCTTGAAAGTTCGAAAGAATCATTTTAAACAAAAAGTTAGCAGAAATGGAGAGGAAACATCACTGAGTCTAGAGAAATTTCATTTGCATCAGCTGTGGGCAGCAAAAAAGAGTGAAATTCCTTCATAAAAGAACTTGTTAGCTTGTATTTTAATCTTAGGCAAACTTGACTAAATTTTCAGCTGAATAAAGGCAAAGGCTTTGTAGTGTCATTTTGCAATAGGGCCGAGTTTACACCAAAATTTCAAACTAGGTGGTGTTCGTACATTGCGCACACCAGTGACGTCATCAGCATCACCGACTAGGCAAGTCACTGCAGTCAGCAAAGCCAATACATCCTGTCACTGCACGAGGCTTGCAAATCTTAAAAAATTGAATAACATTTGAATAACAGACTCTAGTGCTGCATCCTTTACATTCTAACCTGATATAATCAATTGATTTTTCGCAAAATCTTCTATGAGTTTGGCATATAGGGCCGGGCCACTTTATAGTAACAGGAATCCTATCAGTGAACAATGGACGATCATTTTGTACACAAGAAAACTTTTTAAATAGAGCCATTTGAGGGGACTTTACATTTACTCCTGACATAAAAAATTTGTTTGGACTCGCAATTACTTCTGGTACAATATTTTAAAATTGATGCACAAATGTAATATGGAAAATCTATCATGTCAAATAGCAGTTATAAATCATAACATATTTAGCATTATAATTAATATAAAATGTAAACAAGCACTAATAAAAGCCTGCAATAAACAGGTCAATATCAGCAGTCTGTAAGTTCGCTCTGTTTTGCTAGCAGTAAGCTGTTTGTGCTGGCGACTTTGAATAAATAACAGTGTGACATCCTAATGGTTGAAATTTAAAATGAAATATAATTAAAAAATCAGGTATAACTGCATATTATGTAGTGCATAAGAAGGTGGTCATTTCTGCCAATAGCACAGGCACCCGCCGCTAGGTTCCTATAGCCAGTGCCCGGCATTTACAAGATTACAGCGATATGTGTCAACTGAAGTTGAAACAAGTCCATGAGATTCCATTTTTAAAGTACCAAAAGACACACAGCCAGGGTTTATCATTTGTGTGCTTGAAAACCAAAACCATCCACAAGTCTGCATAGTTAAAACTGCGTTATGGTGCTTCAAAGTAGAATGCAATCAAAATTTGATCAAATGTCAATTTTTTGTTTTTTTTTATACAAACATGCTAAACATGTTGAGTTTTTATATTCTAGCACCAGATTATCTAGAAAATGTTCAAAAAATACTAAAAATCTAATTTTTTAACCCCGTACCCACTTTTCTCCTTGGAACCTAGTACTGCAATTGTAAGAAACTTGTATTTTCAGACTCCAATTGCAGCTTTTGGAAGCAATCATTTTGCTTCGGGTTTTTTCTGCTGTCAAGCCCAGATTTTCATCAGGAAGAACCAACTACTGGATTTAAACATAACCTCAATGTATTCTTGCAAAGTCTATAGCAGCCAACATTTGTGCAGTTGCTAATGGCTAACTTTAATAGCATTTTCTCAACATGTTTTGTGATGCTTAATGATCATCAACATGCAAGGGAAAAATCTGAAAATCTGATGATGTAGCAGTCTAGCAGCATTCTTGTAACACTTAATGATATATAATCAGAATCATATTAAAAAAGAAAAATTCAAGGCTTTTTCAGGTAATTAGTGAAGTTCACTTGTGTGATAAAAGTGCCAACGTGCTGGTCTCTTTTTCATTTTTTACTGCCCAAAAGTTATGTCTGTCATTGTCAGCTGCAAGTTTTATCTTTAAACGTGAATTATATATTCATTTTGTTATTGTTTGCTTTAAATTTTGCCCCGAATGATGTCGCATTATACCTGTGATATTTGCGGTGAAGTGGACATGGATGAAAACAGCATGAAATCACATATTCAAATTGTACATGTGGAATCCTCTGTTTCCTACCCATTCTGTGATCTTGCTGATGTACAACTGGAAGAATTAATTAATCATATAGCTGCTAGTCATGATGAAGTAAAACAGGATCAGAATTCAAGCGAGGTGCTTTGCATAAAAAAGACAGATTATCTGTATTCTAATACTGACGGTAATGTAACAAGACTGTAATTTCTTGTTTCTGTTTCTAATTGCAAAACTTATTGTCAGTTAAATACTTCACATTATACTGAAATCAAACTTTGTTAATTTTTGATAGCAAGTTATCATGATTTCTGCTATCGCAATTATATAGTCTTGCCATGGTATTCATGCTTTTTGTATGTATTGGTTTCACAAACTTTACTTTAGGTCAAAAACCAAAGAATGGCTTCCTAAAACCTAAAGCCCCTTCGAGAGACGACAACAGAAACACACATTCAGTAATGACTCGCTTTCTGGAATGCCCTATTTGCAGACATGCTTGTGATACAGAACTGGCTTTACAAGTTCATATTAATCGAACACACTTTGACTCTGAAAGCACTACTAAGCAATTAAAATTAAACTCTAGTGATCTGAAAACTGGTTTCAGTGAAAAAAGTGTTACTAATGCAATAGACAACTTTATGTGCCCGTTTTGTGGCTTAAACTTTGCTAATCTCCTGGTAGTCGAGAAGCATGTACAGGCGCAGCACAGTGAGACAGAAGCCTGCTCTTCTGGGACTTCATTGACAGGAAAGAATAAGATATCAATAGCGGCACAGCTGCAGACAGTACGTGCTGAGGAGGGACAGCGATATTGGAAAACAGAAAAAGAAAGGACCAGACAAGGAGTAAGAACAAGATCAAGTAACAAGGTAGCGTGCATTATCTCTTTAAAGCCAAATTAATTTTTGGACCTGCCTGGTAAAACAAGGCTATGGAAAGCAAGCAACTTACTGAAAAATCACTCTGACAGTGAAGTCTATTTTGACTTCCATGTAAAAAAATGTGAAGGTTTAATTAATGATGCAGGTTTAGTATACAGTACTGTATGAGTTTTACACCGACAGTTTTATGAAATAGGATGTATTGTTTTGTATTTTGTAAGTTTATTTAATCCAGTTATTAACTATAATGTCAGTGTATAAGAGCAGTGTTATCCTTACAAAAATAGCAACACTAATGAAATGTTATTAACAGCACTATTTGTTTTGATTTTCTGTTTTTATTTTTATGTACATGTTGTATGTATATTTTCTTCTAGAGTCAGTGTAACACTTGCAGTAAGCCGAGTAAACAAAATCAAGATGCATTTGCAACTGATGTTGATGATGGATTGTCTTGTACTAATGGTAAGGGAAATGAAATGACAATATGGAAGTTTTCACTGAGTGAATGTTGTGTTTGGCTTAAATCGATTTGATGTTCAGGTAGCCTTCACTTGTGGAGTGTATATATTTTATTTACAATGTGGGATATTCAGTTTTTAACCAGTCATTCTTAAAAACAAACTTTAAAAAGTTCAAAAATTTGTTTCAAAGATTAATTGATTCACATAATTTTACATTAACTGATTTAACACCAAGTTGCTGAACTAGACTTTTATAGCAATGTAGTGGCATGTTTTTTCATGTGCTATATTAACCATTTTGTAAGATTTTCTTTTTTTTGTGCAATTCAACCAGCCAGTCCTATATAATAGTTACTTGCAAAAATGGCTTACCATACTTAGGCATATTTTACATTTTGATAACTGTAGTTTCCTGAACACTTAGTTGACTTAAGTATCAGTTGATTTAAAAGATTTGTATACGAAAAAACTTCTGTACGAACAATATTGTATTCCTGCTTTATGGTAAAAAAATACTATTTGTAAAGGAAGCTACTTTAAAGATTATGACAGTACAAAGAAACAAGGAACTATAAAAAATAATGAAGTATATTTTAATTTGTTTTTGTCATTACAACTGATTATTGTTATTGCTTGATTTCAGCTATCATTCCAAAGTTGAGCATTTGTAATGAGCTTCAAAATAGTCAGATTTATCTTTGCACAGTTGTGAGTCACTTTTCAACAACATACTTTGACAAGGGATGGGGTTGTGGATACCGAAATGCTCAAATGCTCTTGTCTTCTCTTTCTATGTGGCCAGATTGTAGCAGGCTATTGTTTGGAGGTACATACAATTTATTTGCTTTGTGGCCTGTTACAAGTATGTAATTCTCTAATATGTTTGTTGTGTGTTTGACAGACATTAAAATGCAAATTTATTGCGCTCAGCATATCTTCAAAAACTCTAGAATTTTTCAGGACTGACGCTCTAGGTAATGCTGCTACTATCTTTTGCTATTAGGCTATTGTTTCATTGTTTTTGGTGTCATAAGGTATCCATACCAAAACACTACTTTGGTAGATTATTTGATCAAATGTTTACTTGTTAAATGCATCTAGTCTTACTGAATACGATGAGTTTTGAATTAGATATTATATAAGTAATGTAACATAAAAAACAAACAAACAAAAAAGGTGTTTTTATATCACAGTCTGCTTTGTTTTTGTAGTTAATGCTTTCGGTACTGAACTGCTATTAATTTTTGACTTATCTATATTCTGCAGATGTATTGTTAATGCCATCCATAAAAAAACTTCAAACATTAATTGAGGATGGTTGGAAGCAGGGTTATGATACAGCTGGTGCTGCACAATTGGGTAACAAGTTAGTTAGCACAAAAAAGTGGATTGGTGCTACGGAGGTCATGGTGTTATTGAAACAGTTTAGAATTAGGTAAGGTTTGTACTAGTCAATGTTACAAATTGCTGTAACTGGAATAGTAACAGCATGTACTAATGAGTTGTTAAGCATTTACTAGAAGCAGAGACTAGACTATTGTTTGAAACTGCTGCATCATTTCAGTTTACAATTTCATGTACAAAACTTGAATAGTACATGCATGATGTCTATAATTGCAAAACGTGTAACTTCAGTACTAGCCATTTTTGCTTAGTTTGCTGGCATGACGTGAAGTGATTGGGATAAGTAAAACGTATCCTTAAAGCAGCACACCACTGACACTACATACAATTTCAGTTCTCTGTAATTTTCTGTCAAAAAACAGCTTGCTTAGGTTTTCCTTTACATTCCAGAACCTTGCTAAAATTTATGCTTGAAACTTTCTTCTGTTTTACTGTCATGTGGCTGTTGAGTCTGCTTCCCTAGTCTCAGCAGCGTTTATTGTAAGCGTTGCCATTATAGGACTTGGTAGACTCTAAGAGCAATTAATACAAATTGTTTATTGGTCTTATTTTAAGGTGTGAACTTATAGATTTTCACTGCCCAACTGGACCATGTAATACACATCCAAAGCTTTTTGAATGGGTTCATCAGTACTTCTCAAAGGCAATAGAATTCAAGGCTCCTCTGTATTTTCAGCATCAAGGTAAGTTACATAAAAATGCAAGGCTCGTTGCAAGCAGATTTTCTGTATAGCAAAAATCTTTATTGTTTTTTCCTAAATTTTGTATCGAATTCTCGAAAAAATTTTCCACATTGGTTCAAATCTCAAATTATGTGTTTCTATAATTTCTATATGTTGCAAACATGGCTGTGCTTTAAAAAATGATTCTGGTTCTAAAACACACGAAAGTACTTCATAATGGATTAAACACACTGTTACTAAATTTGTTGAACTTGGCTAAAAGAAAGGAAATATAAAAAGTCAGAATTGAGCCCAGATATGAATTGGGAATCTTGGTTGCTAGTCTGTCACTTTAGACTAATGTGCAACACAAATTACTGTAATCAAGGCAAGTGTTAGTTTACTTGAAAATAGTTCACCAGCTGATAGCAATAGCTGATCCACTATTTGACGATCTTTCTTTTGTTTGTTTGCTTCAAAAATGGGTGTTCATTCTATCATTAGTTTCATTAATAAATAATCATGCACTCATTAAATTGTTAAACAAAGTATTTGTTTTGATTTTAATTATTTATTCTATGAAGACTATCACCATGCGTGGCCTTTGAAAAATACATGAAAAAAATGTTTGACAGCCATTAGCCTATCTATTTTTCTGCTGTTTCTTAGATCCTCTTAAACTGGTAAATCCATAAAAATTTGTTAAATTAATTGTTGGCTAAAAATTTAATTCTGATCACCACTTCATTGCAATTACCACTGCCGGGGACTCTGTTAACATTAACAGTATTTTCTAGTGAAAAGAAGCCATCTTAGTTTAGTAGTTTTCAATTAGCAAATTGTTTTGGTATAATTATTTATACAGACTGACAGACGCCTTGTAAATTTAGGTCATAGCCGTACCATTATTGGCTGGGAACAGTGTGCCAATGGCAGTGTGAACATTTTGGTGCTAGATCCATCCATATCTAAAACGGAGATGAATAATCTGCGGTCTGGTAGTAAGCTAATTAAACGAATTCGGTGCAGCACACAAACATTAAAATTAAAGCAGTATCAGATAATTGCCGTACACGGGATAGAGCCAGACGATAGTCATCCACAGAAGCAGTTAACATCAACAAGAATTCCATAAAAAATTCATCATGGGTTATCTTTGCAGTTTCTCTGTGTGCTTGTTTTCAGTAACTGGATAAATTTGACATCTCCAAAAATCCTAATTTTTTGTATGACAATATTGACAAAATTTAGTAATTTTGCATTTTAGCCAAAATATTTTAAGAAAACTTTTTTACTTATTCAAGTAACCTGTCACTTGTGGGTGAAAAATGAAAATATATGCCCTCAAAATGTGAATTGTTAGTATGAACATTTTTTTGGATTATGTGGTGCTGAGACCAATTTTAGTTTTGTTTTGAATATTGCATACATGACAGTCATCTTGTATAATTTTAACATGTTTGTCAAGTAAAATTTTTATCACATTACAGTTATTACACCTAGTGCCTATTTTGTAACAAGCGACACACTTTGAACAACAAAACAATAGCTTGAGACAACACTGATGACATATCATAGAGCATCACGCACAGAATCGTAACTAGCGAGAAAACTGGTTATAATAATAATTATTCAAATTATTGGTCCTGCTGTCCATTTCAACAGAGTAAATGCCCCTGACTTCAGGTAAGGAGGGCTGGCTTCATTATTTTCAAGGATGTGCCTAATAAAATCTGAATTTCTGAAATAAGTGGTAAGCAACAGTTAAACAATATTTGGGAAACCGATCATACCAAATTGTCACTTAGCAAATAGTTGTGGAAGTGCAAGAGGAAGTTTATTACAAAAAATTATAGAAAGCAACTTTGAATTTTTCCTGGTAGGTGGCACATTGTTTTTAAGCTTTAAAGGAAAAGCCGGCTCTTTTGAGGGAAGTTGAGCTTATTTTAGTGTTAGAAACTTTCAGCAGTAAAATCGTGATAAGTGCTTCATGTAATTAGTAAAATCAATTTAAAGTTCTTATCACTTCACGTTTGGGCAAGCTCACTTTGACGAAAAATGGTATCTTTGCAACATATAACTCACCAGATGCTTGAGAAATCTCTTTTGTAGGTGCAGTTACAATTGTCAACTATAAACAATCCAAAACTTTGAACTATAGATACACAGTGCTAAAATATGAGTTTTCCTAGCTTCAAGGCTTTCACGCTGTCCACCAGCTTACGTCATATTTTGAAATATTTGATTCGCTTTGTGGTGGGAGATAAGAAATATTTAAATTTCTTTTGCATTTTTAAGCAATGCTTTTTATGCACGTATAGTGTGTAGTAATTTCAACTGCAGGGCACATTTTTCACTATTTGCTCCTGTTCTTTAACGTGTTGTTATTTTTTAGTGAGAAATTAAGCGTAAGCAATTAAAACAAAACAAAAAAATGAAGCTGAGATTTTTTTAAAAATTATCTAACTTCCCACTAATTACATTTTTAAGAAAAGAAAGAACAGCTTGTCATAACTATACAATATATTACTATCGAGATCCAAAATGTTTTTGGAATGAACTAATTTGTTTATAAACATTCAAAGTTCATACATGCCAAAATTTTTGTAATCGCGTATAACCCTTAGAAGGTTGTCTTGTCTTTCTTTTGATACTTTAACTGTTTTGCAGGTAATTTTTAACAAATGTAAGGATGTACTTGCTTTAAGACTTTATGACAAAAATTTTCGTAGTGAAGCCCATTTAGTAAAATCTGATATAAAGCCGGTGTTAGCAAGTTTGCTTCTTAATTATTAAATACTCGGGCAGGTCACATGTAATGTGGCCAGCATCCAACACTGTGATTTCATTACTTTGTAGCTAGTAAAACTGTGCATTCAGCTGTAGCTAACTTAATTTGAACAAAGCTTGCAATTTTTTGACAAATACAGAAATACGGCCAGCATCCAAAGCTGTGATTTCATTACTTTGTAGCCATTAAAACTGTGCATCATTCAGCTGTAGCCTAATTTGAACAAAGCTGGCAATTTTTTGACAAATATAGAAAAACTTTTACAATCGTTCAGCCACATTGAATATTCACATACATGTGACAGCAAGTCTAAGATGTGCTTTCATGTTGCCAACATCTTCCTCTCCAGAGAAAGTGCTTCCTGTGTGTTTCTCTAGAACAGTCTAGAGCACTTTAACACAGCAGATTACCAAAAGAGAAGATCAAAGTTCAAAAGTCTAAAGTTCAAATTCGCCAGCATTGTACAAAGCCTCGTTGATTTCTCGAGTCATTTTTATTCTGTTCAATAGCTTTGAGACCTGTCCTTCTGGCAGTGCTTGTACAGAGTACCACACAGGGCTGTCAGGAACACAACATCTTTCTGGCACCAAATAATACACATCGCTTCGGTTCTTCATACTTTCAGGACTGAAAATTACAAGAACATCATTTGAACTCCAGTTTCCAGCACCATAATTATTATTATTGTAGTACACCCAACCCATTTTTAGTTGTTGCTGTTCTTTTGCAATATCTTGCAAGCTAGCATATTTGGTGATAACATATTTAAAAGTATTCTTTGCTTTTTGAGTACGTTGAGATTAAGACTTGAAGAAAAGCACAAACAGAGAGTCATAACCTTGGTATCTTTAGAGGTGTAATAAAGAGTTCAGCTGTATTCTAAAAGATAATGCTATGCATACACTTCCCTTTTCGAAAAGACTCACCTGCACAGGTAACACAGTAACTAAATTGATAGTAAAAAAAATTGATAACTGCTGCAGGCCTGTGAAATTATATCAGCAGTCTTGAAAGTGAAGTAACATTTGTTTTTGAATGTTTAAGAATATTTCACCAATTTGAAACCCGTTTACGAAAAGTATTTTGCCTCAGTACAATCTTCCCCTCTCATGTCTGTGGCAACAGCTAACTCCTCTCTGGTCAATTATATGTGATTTATTGTTAGAAATATTTTAAGATTCGTTAACTACATCTGCCCCATTACAGTAAATACGCAGAGACATAATTAAGAGTACCCTGTACTACATTTTGAAATAGAACCGATGAACAAAATGATCAAATAACATTAATTCAATATGATGTTTTGGAACTACTTTGTTGTAAATACTTAGCACAGGAGTATGGAAATAGAATTTTGCTTCTAATGTCAGCTTGTATTGGAGATTTAATAGACGAACTGTCAACGGAGACAACAGCTAGAACATAAAGTGCAAAGGAAAGTATTTTCATTACATAACTAACCACTTTGATAGATAGAATTCATAAAGTTTGACCGGACAACGGAGAGGATTTTCCAGATTTTCTGCTTGTTCCAAATTCTCATTTTCGCCTTTTTTCTTTTTACCTATTAATACAGAAAAGCTTATTAGTTGTGAAACTTAATTTTTAACAAAGGTTTTGCAATTGCACTACAAATGCTTACCATTTTTAAAGTAACGGTAATACTACAATACTACAAGATTTAGCATAAAAAAGAAAAAATATTGTAGGGCACCTCAGTAATTGGCACAATACACTCCACGGCTGGGCTCAACATACAGTTTAACAAAATTATAGTGAATATGGTTTATTGCATACACACCAGTAACACAACCTCACAAAAAAGCGATTTTCAGCTTTCATCGTTCATTGACTTAGTATAATAGCTTTGAATACAACTTACTTGGCTATTGCGCATTGCAGGCTTTTTGTCGAGCCCCATTGCCTGCATTACTACATTTTTGTAAGCTTTTATTAAGTGCTTAAATGTTGCACACCGCTTGCAAATTAATTTACAGTAAACTTGCACCGTCATGCCTGATGTGGAGAAAAAATTGTTAAGCACATGTAGCATACGAAGTTGTCAATACGCCATATCAAAGTCATTTTAAACAATGAGTCACTCAGCATGGTACTGCCTAACTTTTGTAGCTTAGAACACCATTCCGCTTTCCATTTTGCCTCAGAGAATTTAATGAAGCAAAACTGAGTCACATGCAAAAACATTACTGCACAACAGCAACATTTTGAACAAAGCAGATTAACAGTTTCTTTTAAGGCTAGCAATGGACTCATCTGGCAAGCTTATTACTACATGATTTTGAAACCAAAATAAAGGCCAGGCTTATTCCCCTTCCAGTTAGTAATCTTGGTGGTACACTACATGGTGATCCACTGAAAATCTTAATATCAAATGCTATTTTATACCTCCATTAAAACAAATCAACAAGTGGTAAAAAACTCACTTTTATTAGCCAACATTGACATGGGTGGAAAGTAACGCAAGAACACTGTCCTTGGTCCTTGCTTGCCCGCATCAATCTGCCTCTTTCGCCAATGCTTTAACACTTGTGCAAATGATAAACTCATATGATCACCAATATCTTTCAACAAAAAGTACTTCGTATTGAAATACATGAGCGTATTAAGCAGCACATGAGGCGAATGCGCTCCGAGTTGACGCGATTCCCAGAGAATCTCCTCCTCTATTCTACCCAGAACATAACCTTTAAAAAAATGAAATGGTTTTAGTTAAACTTGTAAAAAGCTCCCAAGACAAAAGATTGGTAAGCACAACATGGCTACTACTTAGAATGACAATACTTTTATCCTTGACTCCTTGTAACAAACTTTGTCACGGTTAATAGCGGTTCTTTCTATATCATCTCCTAGTATGTACAAGCGAAGCACTTAGTAAACATGTAACTTTTTTAGTAAACAGCACAAATAGCAAGCTACATTATATACAACTGTGAAAAGACATGTTAGATTATGTATAATGATAAATATAGTTTATGCTTTATTGCATTACTGATTATAAATCGATTAATGCTAATCAGTTAATGATAAATAAATAAATATAATCTATAAATATGCAGTGTGGCTAAGCTGACTACGACAAATGCCATGCTGTAAAAAGCTTCTATAGTGCTGGTTATAAAAAAAGCTGCGACTTTTTAGTTAAACAAATCAATTTACTTAATTTTTCAAGACAAAATTAGTTACATACCTTCTGGGGAAATTATTGGTTCAAACTTCTCCAAGATGTCACTGAGGACATTTGTAAACTTCTCATAATTCAGGTCAGTGAATATGTTATCAATGCGCCCATTCTCATATAAATACTGTTGAATTCCTACAAAAACAAAATGATTAATGCAAGTGAGCCAAGAATGATCGTTTGGGTATTTGGATCTGAGTATTTAAAACTTTAAATGAAATAACAATTTCGTACCCAAACACAGGTAATAGATGCTGTCTGCTGCGTATTCATCTCCATTAGGTTTCCGAACTTCTTTTATAAATGAACATAAAGAATAGTTCAACTCATCGGCAGTCATTTGTAGTAAATCGATCTTGCATGGCTTCCCGCGATGTGCACCTTTACGAGATGTGTCGATGGTCGAGTTTTTTTGTTTAACCCAATTCTTCCATGCATTGACTCCATATGTGTACTGTGAAAAAAAACTCTCACATAAAACTGATAATTATTGCTATTATGTCATCTGCAAGTTTACATTGCTTAGCAACAGTGTTGATGTAAAGCAAAATTTCGCATTTTCTATAGTGGGTATCGCCAGTTATAATAAAATTTTAAGTATGAAGGATAGTTTCACACCAGATATGTGACCAGAATAGAAGAATATGCATTTTCCGGTCACAGTTATTTCTGAAAGACTAGCGGTGTTGACTAGCTGCCCGAGAGCCAAGCAGAAAATGAATCGACACTTCAAAAACTAAGAGCTGTTGGGTCAAATGTGATTTTTCCCAAAAAGGCCAACAGCAACATCCTGAAGCAATCACAGATGAAATTCACGAGATGCATTTCTCATTTTCTTGAATATCGCAAAAGTATTGTTCGAAATAACAACGAAAAAACTTGCTATATTTCAACAAGATATTACAAATACAGTAGGTGCTGTTTATCAGACGTTAACAGAATCAGTCGCCTAATTGACTCAAAAACACCTGGCACAGGCCTCTTCCATTCAAATGTATATAAAAACTTTCGATAATAGACTCAGCTAAGTCCACATAATTGACTCAATATGTCTGCTTCACGTGCTTTAATAAAGCATTTTTGTGTGACCAATAAGCTTTATGACTTTTGTCATCTTAGTTCGCTTTTATGCTCTAATATGCACAGAAACAATCATGTTAAGTACAGTTTTGTTTGTAAGCAGGAACGTTTATCATATGTTAATATGCTAGCCTAGCGGTTTTGCTTTGACCTGTCTGTCCACTGCAATTAACCTCGTTACCCAAGAATTTCTGGAAGCTAAACATTTAATCACTTGTCTATCGGTTTGCTTTTGAAACTCTCCCTGCCTATCATAGAATATTTAATCAGTTAGTTATTGCTGTTACGCCAGGGACGTAGGTACAGTACAATAAAGTGTTGCAAGGTTGTAGAAACAAAACTACAGATGAAGCCATTTGAGGGGGGAAACATGGGCACCACCAACTGCAGTTCAAGCACCACAAGCAATATTTTACAAGAATGTGTGCATCATACAGTAACAAATTTTCAACATTTTTATCATTAAGAGAACTTTGTGAACCAAATTCTTTGCAAATATGAAACAGATGAACAAGAACAAATTTCTGTAAATAAACAGACATGTGATTTAGGAAACCTTTTTAATATCTTTTTTTTAATTCACTTTATGAATTAATATTTTTAAATAAGTGCATAGGAATTTAGGCATTGTTTCGTGTCTAAAAGCCTTTGCAGTGCACGCCAAGCTAACGATTCATACTTCTACACTAGTAATATTACATGTCGGTTAATTGAGTCAAAACACTTCCATCCCAAAGTGAATCTATTAAGCGGCACCTACTGTATCAAAAGATGCTGCTGTCTGTGTGAATAGTAATGGAAAATACTATAAAGAGTTCAAAAACATTACCTTCAAAGCACAATCTGCATCTGGAGGTGGCGTCTTTACTGGAACAGATATTGGAGCAAGAGCTGGCGGTTCAGAAGTGTTGACCCTCCTTTTTTTATTCTGGGTTCCACCAGCCTTTGACCTTAATCGTTTCGAACCCCTAGTTGCAGGAGGTGATGGAGTATCTTGTTGTGGTGCACCTTTTAAATCAAATTGGAAAGAATCACCAGTTATACATCTAGTAGTTTATAGTGCAAATTTCCAAGACTGAAGTCACCATTCCTCTGAGGTGTATTGTTTGGCATAGCTGCCTGGAAACCAAAAGGCCTAGGTTCGAGACCCACTGGATGTGCAAGTTTTTATTTAGACAGCAACCTCTCTTATTTGCATCATAGGTGTTACTCAGAAGTGTGTCGAAATATATACATCCAGTAAAACAAAACAAAAAAACAGCCTAAAATGCATGGACTTTAGAGAGTCAGAGGTGCAAAGGCCAGCGTGATTTGTGCTGCTGATGCGTGATGCTGCAGAAAGTACTAAAATATTAAACGCTTTTACAAAAAAGAAAAGCTAAGCTCATCATCCATTTTTACCCCAAGTACCCAACTAGAACGTTCAATTTCTATATTCTTTAGCGAAACAGTTACACAAATTATTCCTAACCAGTACTAATTTAATGAGTGCCAAATCACAGTTGTTGTTTTTGCTAGACATTCTCACAGTTTGCTAAGTACTGCTGAAGAAAAGTGACAACGTCATTCTGGCAAATGACTGGTTACTGCATTGCGAGCAGCGATTGGTCAAAAAATAGAAAGCCTTTTATTGAGCGCAAGCAGTTGTGCGTCACAAACCACGATTATGCGACACAGTTGCTTAATCTATCATCATAGCGTGATATAAGTATTTCTACTTTTGGTATGGCAAGCTGCCAAATGCACACACGTGCCGCTAAAACATCATTACCTTTATTGGCATGAAGTGTGAATTCTGGTATAAGAATGCTTACCTGGTAATAAAGTCGCAGGTGAGGATTCATTAGTTCTGTCATTTTCACTAATTTCCTTACTAGCACGAAGTGCCAATTCAATCAAGTTTTCACCCAGTTGATCTGGACTGGGCTCTGCATCGTTGGTCAACTCAGGTGGAATATTATCTTCTTCAGGTTCAAATGGTGATGGCAAGTCTAAAGAGTGACAAGACTGTTTAAACATACTGGATATGCAAGCATAGCAGCTCACTTAAAACTACACCAAACATACTTATATTTACTTCATACCTTATGAAGACTTAGTGCAATCTACACATTTTACAAACACAGTGCAATGCAGTGTAACATATTTAAAACTGAGGATGAGAATTAACTGCATGCTATGAAAAGAAGCAAGATGTACAAAAGCAAATTTTAAATTATTTTCCCACAAAAATTAATATGCACATAGGTTTCAACCGTATCTCAAGTCCTAAACAGCTTTTTAGAACAATATAATTAAACAGGAAATACGGAGTCCCGCTCCTACAGATAGCACTTACTAATATGCTTTAACAAGTTTGCTCTAATAGCAATATGAATAAGTACTGGATATTCAATGCAATGCTGATATTATGATATAACGAGATGCATTTTGCCAAATAATGTTACATGTTGCGACGCACTGTTGGTAGTGAACATGATTTCGATAATGCGACATAATTCAATATGTTTTGCCATATAGCAATACAAATTGTGGTACACACGGCTGCTTTTAGAATTAACAGCTCAGTGCCAGACTACAGGCAAAAATTACTGTAGCACGCGACACGCAGCTCAGAATTTATTGCTTTTGTTTCATATGCATTATTAGAGTGATTTTATTCAAAGGCAGTTTGCATAATAGTTATATAGTATTATTCAGCGTCTAATATTGTTACATTAAGTGACAATAATTAAGCTCACATCATATCGTATTACGGAAATATATGTACTTGTACTTTGGTATGGAATCAGGAAGGAAAAATCCTGTGCAAGAAGGTGATGCTGTGCAAGGCTGGTGAATAACACAACATTGTTTTTAGGTCTACTAAGTTTAATAACAAACAGAAAGAAAATATGAAAATATTCCAATACAGATCACTTGAAAGCAAATTTAAGCAACTGTGGAAGTACCAGGGGGGCCATCGTCGTCATCACTACGATCGCCATTTTGAGCTTTTTCATCCTGTGATTCTTCTTCGGCGCCAGCTACCATCTCTGCCATCATTAACAGTTCAGCTTCTAGTGGATCTGATGGGATTTTTTCCTATAAATGGCAGTTTACCAATTATCTGTTTCTGCTGCTTTTGCTAAACATTATACAAATAATGATGTAACGCAAATATGTTAGGTAGATAAATATCTTTTTTGCAGGTGCAGTTATACTTCTTAACTATTAACAATCCAAGGTAAAAACATCTTAGTTACACATCATATAGTGCTTACACATTTTAAGGTACAGGCCCGCGGATTAAAGCTACATAAGCACTCTAAAGTTGTTATGAATTGATCCGATCACTAATTTTTACATAAGCACAGTTAAATACAACCGTAGAATAGCGGAACATCTGAGTGAACTTCAGAAGTTTTGCTACGAGTACAACAACTGGGTTCACGCTGTCACAACTTACATCATTTCTTCAAATATTCCCGCAGCAAGGTTCGTTTAACAGGAGATAAGAAATATTTAAATTTCTTTTACATTTTTAAGCAAGGAATTTTATACATTTATATTATGTGGTAATTTCAATATTTTTAACTGTATAATGAAATACAATGAATGTTTTTTTAGGGTTGGTTTTTCCTTTAAATCACTGCCTTTTTTGATAATTTGATCTTACTTGTAATATAAAAACATAAAATGATGAAATTGCTTTATATAAAAATAATGAAGGATAAAAGAAAATGATAAATTATAAAATTTGCAGATGTCGCCGTGTTGTCTAACTCATGAAATCCTATGTGAAAGTGCAAACCACATTATGATGTTAGATCAAATTAGGCTTGCACTTAGAGATAAGCCTCTCCCAAACCATTAAGATTTTATGTATTGCTTTAGCAGAACACAGCACACAACGAAGCTCAGAAAAATGTGCTTTTTCGTAATTCAGATTTTTTTACACCGAGTATGGGTAACGGCACTCCCAAGGAGATTTTTGACTAACTGATCATTTTCTATTAAATAATTTGTTAGTACCTGGCAGAAAAAAACTTGTTACATAATAACTAACTCATAGTCATTATTGGAGAATTAAAATCAAATGTGCTGCCCAGACAGTTCATCTGTAATCTTTCTTCGTGAAAATCATTGCTGTCTCATCAACCTCACATAATGTGATTGAAAACTATTCGGAATGGGAGAGTAATGAAGCTTCTAATTATGTTGCAACGACAGCAACGCATATATCATAAAACTTGATGATGTAAGTCAAGGATTTTAGATTTTTTCAGCTGGATATTATCTGTATTTCTTATAAGAAGCATGTTTTTTCATGATGATTCTGTTAAAACACAGTTCCCCTGCAATGCATTTTTGTAAGCATAGTTGCAAAAGTATGTCTTTAAAGGGTAAACTTAAAATGTTATCATTTTCTCACCAGAATTTCCTTAATGTGTTTCAAAATGGAGCTGGCACTATTCTTTGTTGTAGGTATGAAGCATGGTACTGGTATTGGTACTGGGAATGCTATAGGTACTGGTACTGGTTCAGTATACATATGCATAGGTATTGGAACATATATGGGTACAGGTATAGGCACAACAGCAGAAGTGTCTTTGCGTTCATCTAAAAAGTAGAGAAAACAAACAAGCTTACATTACAAGAAACAAAGCTTTATTAATCATGTGCGCATTTATACTCAGTTAAACAGATAAGCCGAAAACACTTTATGGGTTCAGTAGTAAGTCACCGGTTGCGAAAACAACATAATGCTCTTACTTTCACAAGTTAGGCACTATTAAGATTCCTTCACAACAACAAACAAATGGTGTTATGCAACTAAGTGAAATATAATATTTATAAAATAACAATGCAGAATATTATCTTGTTTACGAGCTATAAGGGCCTTTCTAAAAAATTGCTTTTACGACATACCTAACACTTAATGTACATACTTCGAATTAAAAAATAGAACAGTAGTTATAAAAATATAATTTGTTTAATGAAATGTTTAGTTATCCTATTGAAGTTAACTAGGTTCTATGCCTTACTAAAATCGTAAAGTAGTGAGATATCTAAATATCTGTAAAATAACCTTAATCTCTAGAAAAAGTGTAACAAAACGTACCAGTTTGTGATTGCTGAGCAGTCACTTGTGGCCTACAAGATGTGGCCTTGGTCTGACTAAATGGTTTGCATTGCAATGACTTGTTTTTCACTTGTTTTGGAGGTGGAGGCTGAATTATCACTTGCTTAGTTGCTGGTGTAGTCGGTTGAGTCTGTGATGTAGACACTGTTATTACCTATTTAAAAACCACACACTGCTTAACTTAGACACATTCATATCATCAATACAATGAGTAAAAATTGCTATTCCAGTTTGAAATGTCATTTTGTTTAGCAGTAAGTTGCAATATCATTTATTACAAGTGAGACTTGCAACACTTACTCAGTAAATACTCTTGAGTACTCTAAAAGTACCAACGTACTACGTACTTAGACGCTAAAAGTTATTTACTGTTTAAGTAAGAAAACTAATTTGATTTTAACAAGAAATCTTTGCTATTAAAGTTTTTTAGTATTTAATAAGTTTGAAGTTACATAGCTAACTTATAATTTTGTTAAGCTTTTTGCCAAACAATACATAAAATTACCCGATTTGTTGTTCTACCGAGTGGCGGAGGTTGTCGTTGAACATTTACAGTCGACACATTTGTTGGTTGGCTTCCCACTGTCTGACTCAATCGTCGAGTTGCATACGTTGTCTGTTGTGTTGGAACTACTTGTCGAACTCCCTTGTTGGTGGGTAGTGACATAACATTAGAGATGACTGGGAGTGGTGCTTTGTCGCCAGGCTGAAGCACTACTAACAAACAAACAAGTCTCTAGGTTATATTGCACTCTAGCTCAGGTGAATGGGGCAGGATAGCAAATTTGCAAATAGTGCAGACAAGCATGAATAATTGAATACAGTCCATTTGTCAAATATAAGCAAAGTATTACAATTAAGTGAACAAAACGTATAACAATGTTGTTTGCAAAAAATGAATTCTAACGACTTGTCAGATGAATTGCTATAAAAATTGTTTATACGTAACTAAAATACTGCAAAAATAATCATTAAGTGCAATAATAATTATAGTTATAATTATTGAAAGCAAGAAAAATACACAATGCAATAATTTGCTAAATCAAAATAATACCTCGTTGTCCCGGTGGATGTTGTAATTGAGATCGTACATTAGGTGACTGTTGTCTCTGTATTGGCGTTCTCTGGCGGGGCTGCATTGGTTGTCGGACAGCAGTTTGTTGCTGCTGACGAGGTGCCTGCTGCTGTTGCTGCTTTGACTGTGTAGCTGGCTTTGTAAACTGATTCTGAAATTCCATCACACAAGCATAAGAACAGAAGTTTCGCACAGAGGCATCACTCATCGTGAGATGGTACTGAGCCGGCTGCACTTTACAACACTGATCGCATTTAACACGTTGATTCGAAGTGGCACTGAGATTCACCCTGTATAAACTGAGACAGTTAAGAGAACAGAACAGCGAGTATTTATTATTTGTGTCACTTCGCTCGATCATATCAAAGTTATATTTCTTTGCTTTACACCATGTGCACGGTACTAGTTTTCGCTTTATGACCTTGAAAGTGTTCATGCACATCTTACTACAGAATCGCTTAGTCTGTCCTTCGAATTGGATGTACTGTGGACTGCTGCGCTCAGTAAAACAATGGCTACCACAGTTATCACACATGTTCATCGAGAGTTTGTTGGAATATCGAAATGCTGCAAAACAAGCATCCCCACACAGACGATGCTTTTTGCCCTCAAAGAGAATTTCATGTCTCATCGCACCCTTTTTCATACACATAGAACAGCTATCTACTTGCTGGATAGTTGGACCTTTAGACAATTTGACTTTCAGTTCATACTCCACCATACAACTACGGCTGCAAAAATCTTTAAATTCTCCTTTATCACCAACTGGAGCATTAAAAGCATCGTTAAGCTTAGAAACATCTTTTTGACAATAGCTGCATAGCTTTAATCTGTTCTTGTATTCCTTCAAACAATTATAACCGCAGAAATGATTCAATTCATCTCCAACCTAAAATAAACAAAATATGTTAAGTGAAAGAAACAATTCAATGAATAGTTTAGTTCAGTTTATTTTATTTCAAAATAAAATAAGAACAAGCTTGTAGAACACACTGCAACTAGCTTACATCAACAAGAAATGTAGACTAGTAGGGGATGTTGGTGTCACCAGCATACAAAGGTTTTGTCCACTAAATGTAACAGACAGTTAAAAGCCTGCCTGAGAATCCTAGTTACTACATTTGTTCTTTTTATTTCACCTGCGTTGCTTAGAACCTTCTTTGAATGGTGAATCAACAAGGTACTCTGCTCGAAAGATCACAATGCAGTTCTGATAACATACAGTCACACAACAGTCTAAATATCAAGAATTTTTCTTTTTTAAAATGATGAGAACATAGGCAGCGATATAGCATATTGTTAGAAAAACTCTCCGCGTTAATGCATCAATCTTTGTTGCATACTCTAAACTGCAAACATTTCAAATCCTTCAAACGTTACAAATACTATATTGTGTACAGAAGTATCTAGAAAAAACACAATTGTACACTACCCTGGAAAAAAACAGGATAATCTGAAAATAGCAGCTTACGTAGTTTAAATTTTGAGAAAGATTTAATCCGAAAAAAGCAACTGCTTACGTAATTATTTTTCTAAATGCACATACCGCAATGGAAATTATACCTTTAACACATTCTTAGCATGCTGTGACCGAGAGATTTCTGTATAGCAGTAGGAGCAGCTTGTTTGCATCGAATTTTGAAATCGACCCAGGCAGTGTTCACTACAGAAGTCCATGCTCTCCCAAGTCAGGATTTGCTTGTCTGTTCCTGATTGTACTGCTTTCTTGCATTGAGAACAGGTTCGCATCATTGCCTTTACACAGAATATAAAACAAATACACGGTAAAATGATTTTTGGTATTTGTACCTACTTCAGTAACTTAGCACATTTAAAATTCAGAATTTTAAGTTTAGTAATTTTTTGTTCAATACAACATTAGTATTCACTTTACGAAAATACTAGCAACTATTAACAACACTAACATAAAATTATAGTTTGGCACAGCAATTTCTTAAAATTATGTGCATTTCGAGAATATTGCTTTCCTGCAGTATGTTAAACTGAACAACAACAGCACAAAAATCAAAAATATTTGCTACCATTGTAATGAATCATTACACCAAAAATGACTTATTGCATCAAATGTATCACGTTACATTCATGTTGTAGTAATTACATTTTTTGCAGGGATAAAAGCTTCTTCAAGCTAGCAACTAGAAACACATCACATTTCTTCATTTTCTTGTGAACTAAAACATTGTTAACAAATCATAAGTTCCAGTAAAAGTATTGCATACCTGAGCCTGGGCTCTGTGAATTACTCCTTGACATGCCTGAGAACAAACTACTTTTTCTCCTTCATATATAGGTGAAGAAGATTGAAATGACTTCATGCATACAGTACACTTAAAGCTAAACACAAAAAACACGGATTACTGCATAATATAACAATTTGTGCTACTTATGTATTCAACCTGAATTCATTAACATTATATAAGCCCATATCATAATTTAATAACTTATTTATATTCCCGCTTTCTATTTTTACTGATGAAGCTTTTCAAACTGTAATATTTTCACTTATTGTGCTTGGATATGCAAAATACACTTGCAGCAGAAAGCAACAACTTTCCTGGTAAATATAAAAACTGGCAGCTGAATAACCTAATCATGATTGGTGATTACAAAATACACAACATTCTAATAACTGTAATTCCTCCTGCAAGCATGAGGCAACCTGATCGTGTTATTGACCTTAATAACTAGCAGGCAATATACAAATATTGTCAAGAAAATTAGCATAGGAAAAAGCCGGTTTTCATAAATTTTAATGTGCATTTTATATACTCATAAATAACCTACTTCTGAGGCTGCTGAGGATTGAGATAAAGTGATGCATTGCTCCTAAATTTCTTAAAACAGTCTTCAGCGCACAAATGTTGCGTACCACCATTTCGCACTATATTATATTTACACTTTTTTGACTGAAAAAGAGTATACAATACACCACATTAAAAAAAGGATACTATAAATGACGAATCTAATTCAAAATTTTACGAGTCTCCCAACAATAATTCACTTAAAAGAAATATGTACCAAAAAAGAGGTAAATTATTCACCTGCTTGCACACTATACACTGATGGACTGCGTCTGCTCCTCTATGTTCTGTTGAAGATTCCTAAAGAAAGTGAAATTCTATTTACGGTTACTAGATACGTAAGTTATAATAGTATAAACTTAACACGATAATTGTGATATATGCAAAAACACAAAGCAATTTTCATACAAAGCACTTTTGTACCTCAATTTCCTTCTTGATTGTAATATTCTTTTCATAAACAATTGTAACTTCTGGCTCAACCTGGAAACCAAATTTATACATTAAAGAAAATAAGAAATGTGAGCTAAAATAGGCATCATGCCTCAGGCCACTCTTACTTTAATGTTAAATATAGATAGCTTCTTCAACATCAATAAAAAATTTTGTGAGCACCATCAATGTAAATGCGCTAAAGGCAATAACACAGCAAATCATATCAGTATATCAGAAGTAGGTTTACCCATTAGCCCCAACATACGCGAAAAAATCATATTCTGTAGAGAAATACAGATATGTGATAAGTTCAACATCCCTTAACAATCATTAATAAAAATGTTGTTTCACAACACAATAATTCATTATTAACAGCAAATTAAAATCATATACATAACAACAAATGCATAGTAATTACGTAATACTCACGTAATCTTTGTCATTTGGTTCTGATTTAACTGAGGGTACCATAGACAGATCTTTCTTGCTGCAAAGCTAAAAATAAAAAAGTAAAAAAATAATTTTGCTTCTATCAGAAATCTGCTAAACAGAACACTGCTTGCAACCTTTAAGTACATGCCTTCATCATTACATAGACACATACCATCATAATATTGATAGATGAATGATAAATAACTTCTATATGCAAATTTAATTAGTTTAGAATTAAAACTGGTGGCTAAGTAAGATACTGCTGACAAGTACACATGTATTTAATGACTTCATGTAAAATATCCCCCTTGTTTCTTTGCTGTAATTTAGCATCACACTCAAGAGTGACATCCATAAATTTAAATTATTAGACACCACAAATTTCTAATGGTATAATATACAAATACATGGCGAAACAATCCTTTCATTCAAAGGAAAACCGGATGATTGAATGCTCAGAAAAAATAATGCTCTAAAATACTGAAAACTACATTACCTTTTTTTTTAAATCAGAGCTTAGATTAAATAATAATTACCTCGATATTCAAATTTCAAAGCTACGCGCATCTCAGTGAATCTACTAAGATTGACAACGGCGCCTTTTTGTCACATGCGCGTGGCCGATAAATACAAGGCAGTACCGTGATAACCATGATCATGAACTGCAGTGTTCGTTTCTGATGTCATATGATATAGAGCCCATTTTCGTGACAGCATGCATCTAAACAGTAACACTTATGCAAACGTGCTTGATGCGCAAAGGATGCCTGCCGTTGTACAAACTTTGGTTAGTTTCTGACGTAAACAATAGCTGCGTTCAGTTGCAGATAATTAACTTTCTAAGCTAATTATTCAAATATAAGAAAGAATTGCTAACTTTCATATGTAAGAAAATGTATATTTTGGACAGTAAATTAAAATGAGATCGAGTCTAGAGAATCGTCCGGTCTTCCTTTAAGCTTATCATATAAAATACATGTCCTTATCAGTAGCTTTAGAGCCCCTCAACTGCCGACTGTGATTTTCATTCAAATTTTCTGAACTTCCTTGATTTTCTGAAGCGCTTACATTTGTTTCTGTGCGTTGTGCGGCAGATGCACCTTCACTCCTTTTGTCAGACTGATCAATTTCCATTGGCTCGTCATTATCTAAAGCAGCAGACAAATTTTCAGTGTTCTTATTAGATTTGTCCTCTTCTATAGGCTCGCTGCGTTCAGTATTCTTATTGCCTTCTGCCTGTGTAAGAACAGTTTCAACAAACTTTTCAGATTGTCCAGAAAAGTCTTCAGACAGTTTGTCACCGAGATTAGAATCACTCTGTGCTGTTGTACTACTATGAGTTTCCTCTGATCTGGAATGCTGTCTTTCAGTATTGGTGTCCTCAGTAATTATTTCATCTTCCTTACTACTTGAATCATCCACAGCTGTGTTCACATTATCACCGTGACTCTTTGACGTATCAGTGTTGTGAGGTTTTTTAGTTTTTTCCGTTTCAGTAGCAACACAGGTACTGGAAAGGCTTTCACCTTCACTCTGCACTGCAGTTTTTTCAGTTACAGCAGCAGTTTCATCAGTTTGTTTTTCTGCAAGTTCTCTGTCTTGCTGAAGTGCAGGCTCCATTGTTTGATCGCCAGATGCACTGATTTCTTTTGCGGCTGAGATTTCTTCACTTTCGCCAATTGTAGATTCTTGAGCTACGGATGATGCAGTTTCATCACAGGCTTCCTCAGCATCACTCTCACCATTCACATCAGATGGCACAAAGCCATTTTGAATCATATCACCATGCTCACCCTCATCTTCACTATCACTTTCCTCTATTGCTGGCACAGCTATTATACCCGGAGTCTCATCTGCAAGTTGGCTGCCACTACCTGGAGGCTGCTCAATGTTATGATGAGATGGCTGGCGTTCACAGTGATGGTTGTCACTACATGTTTGTTTTATGTTTGATTCAACCGAACCTATAAAATTTATTATAACTTTACTTTCAGTAACAAACTTGATGTCATTAATATATTGGCAAATCAGCAGTCTTTTTAGCCAGCGTTTTTTGTGTGTGGTTGCTGAAGAACGAAACACTACTGATAGACTATTGTAAATGCAGTAAAAGATGTTAAAATGAGCAGCTATTCTAATGTCAGTTTATGAAGGATATCATAATAGCGAGCTGTCTGATATAATGTACATCAGACATTGTATACTGCAGCTAAACAGTTAACTACATCAAGTGGCCTTTAGCAATTTTTTGCCAATTATGCTAAAGGGGCATTCTTCCTTTTTTGTTACAGTTATAGAATTAAATAGAATACTTGTGAAAACGGCTACTTTAAGGAATGGACTTCATGTGCGCTTAATGCAAACAGGCTGACATGTGCAGTATAATACTTAATCCTAATGATTTCTTAAAAATAGGTTGAGCTTGTATAATGACCAAAGACTGCACAGAACCAAAATAAATTAGATAAGTGGTTCCCAAAGTAGGGGTAAATTACCCCCCCCCCCCCGGGGTAATATGTTTTTTTGGGGGGGTAACGGGCACCCCTCTGAAAATTTTTAATACTTCGCTCGTAATGCATATTACGTAGCATATACGTGTGTTTACTTTTTGAGTTGGAGAAGTAGTACTAGGTGGGGGGTAATGGACACGACCGGGTTTCCCGATTTGGGTAACTGTCTGAGAAAGTTTGGGAACCGCTGAATTAGATATATAGTAGAAGCAAATTTACCTGATTGTTCAGTATTCTCTCCCATAAACTGTTCTTCTGTGGACTCTGCCACAACACCAGCAATAGCTCTTTCACTTGCTACATTTTTACTGTCATCTGCTCCCAGTGGGGCAACATCAGACATTTTAACGAGTGAATGCCTTAAAAAACAATTTTAATGTGTAGGAAATTTTTTAAAGTTTTTCTGCTATTCAGCTGGAAAATATTTTCTTGGTGTGTCACAGATATTAGTAAATTGATGAAACTAGAAGATATTTAGCACATGAGCAGCTGATATAGCATACAATTGGTATAAAAGGCGCCAGTCTGTAGTTTACACATGTGCTAGAATACTTCCTTTCTTGACAGTTGTTACAACTGATTTAAATTAGCATTTATTTGATTTGATAGCAAAACTCCTTTGCATGTGATGACAAGCCAGATCGACAAAATATATAATGTACATAACATGACTTACAACATGGTTATTTCGTGTACCTAACAAACTTTGGCAATGCTCGAAAGATAGTATTGTCGTTAAAGCAGAACTAGACCACTATCAGTGTCAGTTCAATACATCATTCTAGATTAGTATTAACTAAGTTGGCAGTATTACTGATTTCAAAATAACATGGGTCTAACTCATAGTGAGACACAACACATAACAGTTATTCTTATCAAGTTAACACATTCCATATGGTGTCATCTATAGATACTTATAGGAGTGGCAAGGCTCAATAACAGTATGGTTTCCTCCACCCCGTTTCTAACAAGCTCATTAAAGTAGCAAATGTATATTTCCTTTTTTATGATATGTTGAATTTCAGTTTACGTAGGCTGTAACCTAACGATAGTTCACCGATAGTGTCTAATAAACTTGCTTGCCAAGTCTAAGAGACGTAACCACAAGATGGTCTTTGACGGTCTCTCCTCATCAATTTACGAAATTAAGACAAATTTAATGTTTCAACAGTTTCACTATTAAATAAATTCCAAGGGCCTACAACACGAGAAAAGAAGTGGGCTATTATGTTAATGCGAGAGCATTCTATAACCTAAACAATTTAGAGTTGTGTCCATGTAAAATTAGTGGTCTACAAAAAATTTGTTACTACATGAAATAGAATTACCACCGATGATTCTATAACAGTTAGCAAGATATACAGCATCAGCATGTTTTTAAAGAGAAGACACAGAGTCTGGCTGAATATCAGCGGCCAAATTATTAGATTTCAATTTAGTTCTTTCTAAAGCATTTTTACAGTCACATACCGAGGTGACTAAACAACGCACACGTAGTCAAGTATTGGTCTAACCATAGCTTTCTGCAGAGGAACAAGAACTTTCGCACTACGTGATGAAATACAGCATTTTATCATTCTAAAATGTGTCTATTAGCCTATGAAATAACATGTTCAATAGGAGAGTTCCACCAGGTTATTTGACATCAATACTCGTAAATAATAAACCGGCACACAGCATGATAGCAGTACTATTTCTACCATTAAACACCAAAAGGAGAAATGCATTTATAAGATTAACAACCTTGGGTAAGTAAAAGCAGTTGAAGGGAAATTGTACGAACAGAAACTGCTGACCACAACTGAACCACTTTTGACTTTTAAACAGCGACTATACAATAATACGAGTTTAAATGGCATGCAAATATAAATATGACTTTTTTAGTTTAGATACCGCCATCTTTAAAAACATAATTAACCACAACTTCATTAATTTTGCTCTTTAAAGCTAGCGCCAAAACTGCGAAAGAGGCTGTCTATGTTCATAACCAATTTTCATAAGAAAGTAATTCATTTGAAGAAAAGAAATATAAAAAACAACAACATTACAATTCGTCAATGACAGAACTTTACTACGTAAATTTTCACAATAAAACAAATCTTCCCAAAAATCTCTGTAACCTCGTTTTCGTTCAGGGAAACGCTCAAGGCGCGATCAGCTTTTTAGATCGCGGAAAATATCGAAGAATACCGATGTGATATTTGTTTTTGTCTTTTTTGATATGGACGGTTTTTTCCAAAAATCGACCGAAACTTTGCTAATGTCGTTCAAAGAAAGTTGCCTGAAACATGTAATTGCATATAATGCAATTACGTAATTTTTTTATTTGTTGCTCTGTTGTCCGGCAATTTCCGGCAGCCCGGTGAGCGCCTCTTCGGTTGCTGAATTACGATTTTAGCGGAAAGCGGTGCCATTGTTGAGTTGACGAGAAGAAAATTATTTTGTTATTTGTCTTGATTGCGAAAACTGTGAAAAAAATCCGAAATAAAAGCATTAAAATACTGTTAGTGTGAGTGCCTTTCAAAATGTTCGGGAAAGTTGGGGGTGGAATTGCTCGGGGTTGCCCTGAAAATATAACTTATTTAAATATATACTAGTGTGGGATAGGGGTTAATTGATGAACAGCGATAAATGATCGCTTTTTACCATCCATTGTTTTCTGCATGCTTTATTTATGTTAAATATTCTAGTAAATGTTAAATACGGTATTATAATGTGAAGTCATGTTTGCCATAAGCATTAAAAAATCAGTACACACCAATAGGTGAGGGTGAGTATCAAATCAGTACACACCAGTAGGTAAGGGTGAGTATCAAATCACTACACTCAATAAATTTATCAAATCAGTACACGAAGGTGAGTATTACATCTTTGTTCTAGAAAAGACAGGCAGTAAGTCGTTCTCATGCGCTAACTAAATACAACCCTTCTGAATTGCTTTGAGGTGTTGAATATATATATATGTAACATTGCATCAAGTTCTAGTGTTGTTTTGTGGGTAAAAGTACAGTGAACACCCCCATATTTGGCCCCCGTGAGGGTAAATTTTTTTTGCATAGGTGGTTGTGTGATGTAGCAAATGAAAGCTGTTGTTCTATATTTTATAAACTAAATTTGGTTTATGAATTAGATAAAAAGTTACGGCAATTTTAAGACAACCATGTTATTCTCAATTGTGTAAGGAAGACAATAGCTGTACAACTTGTGGCAATTTATTTACATTAATAATTAATGAGCCTGTGATTATTGTATTTTAGGTAAACATGGCGGAAGTTCTGTCTGCACCTGTGCCTGCAATTACGCCAGTTAAAATAGAAGGAGCACCTGAGGAGCACTCTACCACCACAAAACCTGAAAGTAGCGATAGAGAACCACACCAGCGTGATCAACGACAAGGAGGATATCGTGGTCGGGGTGGTGGACTCTCTGGCGGAAGAGGCGGATTTCGTGATGGTGGTAGAGGTGGATATCAGCGAGATGGTGGTGAAAGGCGAGGATTTGGTCGTGACGGAGGTGATCATGTTTCGAGAGGCTACAATCAAGATCGTGGTGGAAGAGGTGAGAGCAGTCGTGAATTTGATGCGGGCAGAAGTCGAGGATCATCTAATGCCGCTGGCCGCGGTCGAGGAGGTCATCGTGGTGGAGGAAGTGATTTTTGGCAGTCAACTTATCGTGAAGGTTCTAGGGGGCAAAGACAAAACCGCGATGAACCAGAGGAGGAGAAGACAGACCAGGGAGAAATGCCTGATGAGAAACAGAAGGAACCAAAAAAGTTTACAGGTAGATGTCGTCTTTTCGTAGGAAACTTTGCAAATGACACTGAAGAAGAAGAAATGAAGGCACTATTTGAAAAATATGGTGAATGTTCAGAGATTTACTTGAACAAAGCTAAAGGATTTGGTTTCATTCGTCTGGTAAGTTGAGATGTGGTTTGTCAAATCATAATGCTTTTAAAAACATCAGTTTTCTTATTTAATAATTAACGTATTACTGGAAGTATTTTTATTTGATCATACTAAATCAATGAAAGCTGCATTCTCTGTTTTAAGTATAAAGTAGAAGTAATCATTACATTTACTTTTATCTGTGTGATCTAACTTGAAACGCCGGTCTAGTGAGTCTAGTTACACTAGTGTCTTGCTGCTATGATTAATTATCACCACCTTGACTGGACTGATTAATTATTGCTTACAGTAACCCGAGTTACCTGACCCGTGAGAAACACTAAGTATAATTGCCCGGACCCTGCTTGTAACTTGTTTTATTTTTCTGATATTACGTTATGCCTAGTATTGAAGCAGCTGTCTGCTTTGGCACATTCCCCTTTGTTTCCGCTGTGCGATATGTGTGTGTTCGGCATGTATTCTAAAACTTATGAACCAGTCTATTCAAGTGTTTTCCCCCATGTTGCACATTCCAGGTTGGAAAGCATAGCCAGCTAGTCATTGGTATAATAGTGAGGGCTTTAGAGTAGAAATCTCTAAATTTTATACTACTTACTTACTGCCTTTTTGCATGCAGGGCTTGCATTGGCAGTAACGCTTGTAAATTTAAACTTCCGTGATGACCGTTAGGCATAGCATTTTAATGGTAGGTCATTTGAAACAAGTTTAGATTACATTGCGTTCAGTTTGACAAATAATCAGAGCATGCATAGCACACATTTTACTAAGTAAAATTTTGAATTACTGTATCTTGTCAATTGATAAGATTAAAAACACGTTTTGGGTTAGTAAGTGGTGTACCCTAGAGGGTGAACCAGCAACATTTTACCAATTGACATGAACACCTTAAATTATTCTAGTTACATAAGTCTTTCCAGCAGGTAAGCGAAATGCTAAGTAATATAGATTTGCATGGAAAATTTAGGATATAATTTAACACTGGCTTTTATTCCCCTGATTTACGTTTGAGTACGTGACGTCATGTAATAGTGACTTCGAAACAGTATTGATGGAGATTTAAAATGAAAACATACAAAAATTCCTTGTAAGGCGAGTACGATAAAATGCTGTAAAGTAATATAATTTTTAAGGCAATTTTTCTGAAACATACTTGGGGTACCCCTTTTCTTGTCTTTAAGTCGTAACATTGTTGCCATTGTGAAGTCATTTTAGAAGTAGACTGGAGGGAAACAGTTTATCGTTTACAAAAAGAGAGGAACCAAGCTGAATTGTCTCGTTTACACGTGTAAACATGACAGCTCTACTGCTAAGCCTTGTCACTACTTGCTTTTTATTAAATTAAATTCAAATGTTGGATTAACCGGTTATTGATTTTTCTTAAATTATAGTGTGCATTTTAATTTAGGACACAAAATATAATGCAGAGCGTGCTAAGGTGGAGCTTGATGGAACAATGCACAAAGGACGTGTGATTAGAGTTCGATTTGCTACACACACAGCAGCCATTCGAGTGAAAAATCTGAATCCACAAGTATCTAACGAAGTGTTGGAGGAGGCATTTTCTAGAGTAAGTTTTTATTTTTTAAAGCATGATTTCATATGTAAGTTAGAGGTGTAATGATTCAATCCAGTTTCGGTGATTGGTGGTCCATGAAGAGGTTTCGGTGATCGGTGGTCCATGAAGAGGTTTCGGTGATCGGTGGCCCATGAAGAGGTTTCGGCAATCATACGGTATTGGGTAAAAATCTAAAGATTAGATCAGAAAACTCGAATGACTGATGGTCGCTGCTAACCAACCTTCGTAATTTGTAAAATTTAAAGTGGAATCTGCGTCGGGCAAAACTAATATAATTTATTACAAAATACAAAAATACTTGCGTCAGTGTGGTAAGGCATTTTTAATTTTGTTATTAAGATGCTGGTATTTTATTTTGCACCCTTAAATGGTTCCGTGTTAGCTACGAGTACATGTTTGCAAAGATACTGTGATATCATATGTCCGTGAAAGAAATAGACTACAACGTAGTAAAAGGATCGCTGTGGCGTAGAATTTTTCTGAAATATTAGAAACTGAAAAATCATTAGGGTAAAATGCTGGCTTCATTCAGTACGGTATCTTTATCAATAGTACACATTTGTTTATTGATCGATCCATATCGGTCAATGATCGGGAAACGTTTCATGGGAAAATATCGGTTTCAAAGATTCCTAACCCATGCACCTCTAACATAAGTATTATGTAGTTGTAAGACACTTATGTGCAGTAAGTTTAGGATTTGGAGATTTTCATGGTGCTTCTGTAAATATGTCTTGGACAGATTGCTTAATATATAATTTGTATCTTTTGTCTGTTTGTATTTTTGTAAACACATACTAGCTGTAATTAAATACATATTTTTCTGTTTTGTGAAATAAGTGCTTAATTATTCATGATTGGTTTCTAGAGCTTGGTTCAATTGCTATGGTTAAATGTGAGTGAAAATTTTAACGTTGCACCTTTGCACAGCTGGAGAATACCATAGTTACAAGCTTTTAATATTATCGTACCATTGAAAATTATTCTCACCTTCCACTCAGAAGTTTAACAAAATTAAACCAAAAATGCTAAACACAAATAACACCATTGATTTTACACACCATAATATTTGCTTTTGGCTGAAAGTTTGTAAATCACTTTTAAGTACAAAGTTTTTTCTACAAATGGCTGTTTGCTGAGCAAGACTCTTAGAATACGAATTCAGTTTTGTTTGACTTAACTAAATGCAGTTTTTATCTTGCTTTGTTTGTCGATCTTGTAATTTACTTTTTTTTTGAAAACTTACAGTAGAGTCTGGAAAGTTGGAAATATTGTTGTCCTTTGCAGTCTGTGGCTTCTTGTTACTGAGTTACTGTATATGATGCTGTGCAGTTGCAGGTTATATATATACATATATATATATGTATATAATTTATGTTAAATTGGAATCTTATTTTTGTAGTTTGGTAAAGTTGAAAGAGCAGTTGTAATTGTTGATGATCGTGGTCGACCGACAGGAGATGGAATTATAGAATTTGAACGTAAAAATGCAGCTCAGAATGCTATGCAGAAAGTCAATGAGGGTGTGTTTTTATTAACCAGGTAAGGAACCAAAGGTTTTCTGGTATAAATGAATTTCTCTAAATATTATTATAAATTGCCAATGTGCAAATTATCTTCAGTGTACTTTTTTTTTAGTTTTTGACCACTGTCTGTCTGCTAACTACATTTATATGGCTTATGGCTAATGTTTTTATACAACATCTGCAGAATGAATTGAATTATAGAAATATTTAATTTATGTTATAGGTTTCCAACAGTTTGCTATAATGTACCAGTTACAATAATAGTTTGATAAACCATTCTGTATTTTGACTGCTTCATGTGAAAATGATTAACTATAAAGTTTAAAAACGATGTATTATTGTAGTTCACCATGTCCAATTACCGTTGAGGCGCCTGTGCAACTTGATGAAGAAGACGGCTACCCCGAGAAATCAATTAACAAAAATCCGCAATACCATAGGTGTGTATCCCACTGCATCTGATTATACGAAATAATCATGTCATCACATTATAGGTTTATGCACTCCTTGATTTGCAGCTTGTTAGTTAAAGTTTATATAAGCAGTAAAGTTATTTTGCAGACAACAACAGTCTGTTAATTCCCAAAGTTTACAACAGGATTGAAACGTCCCTAAAGTAGTTCAAAAAAACTTCACAGAAGTGGAACATTTGATAATGTTTATCCAATCCACAAGCGTATTTTATGAAATATTTTCTGTATTTCTGCCAAATTTGTTTAAAAGCTCAAACGCAACTTTCACTTAATTTCCAACATCAAGTCTGTAACTACTCACCTTTATGATTGACTGTGGTTCTTAATTTTGATGTCGTTTTGTTAGGGAAAGAGAAGCTCCTCCACGTTTTGCTGCACCAGGTTCATTTGAATTTGAATTTGGTAATCGTTGGAAACAGCTGTTTGATATGGAGAAGTTGCAGAAAGAACAACTTGAGAAAAGCATAAAGGATGCAAGGGAAAAGATGGAGGCTGAGCAAGATCAGGCGTGGCATGATCACCAAACGATGCTGATGAGACAAGGTTTGCTTTTACTTACATTTTTTTTGAAAGGAGATGTAAACTCGTCAGGAATGAACTAAAGCAATTTGACTTGCTGTGATACTCTTGTAAAGATCTTCACACTATTTTCTGCCACGCGTATATTTTATAAGAAATTATGTTGCAAGAATTAATACATCTTCAAATTAACAAGATTATGGAGCTTTATCTATAATAGCCAGTTAAGTTAATTGTAGATTATATTATGCATGGGTTAATTCTTTTATAGTTAGTGTTAATTTTAACCGTAGAAATAATAAATTTTTATAGATCTGATGCGAAGACAAGAAGAATTGCGGCGAATGGAAGAAGCTCGTGCACAAGAACAGTTAAGGCGTCGTGAATTGGAGATGCGACGAAAAGAGGAGGAGCGCTTGAGAGAGGAGGAGAGATCTCGTCGTGAGCTTCTACTCAGGCAGCAACAAGAAGAAATGTTGCGAAGGCGAGAGGTGAATTACATCTGTTATGCAGAAATTTTTTATGCGTATTTTCATCAATTTTTAATTATGGCTTCTCAAGTACTTTTACTTATTTTTCTCTTAAGTTCTGCAGACACCTTGTTTAGAGGTTCGTCGGGGATTGCAATACAAACAAAACATAGCATTATTCATTAAAATAGAGTAGAAAGAAAATTGCCTAGTTGTCAGTAAGAAACCAAATTGCACTAAATTTAACACTGATTGAAATTCAGTGCAATTTTGTGAGTGTCTGAAATGTTTCACATTGATAATTAGTGCTATTTTCTTTAAACTCTATTTTAAGCACCAGTATCTTATTTTTGTTTGTGTTGCAGTTTTCCACGATGCCTGTGTAGAACAAAACATATGTAGATTGTAGAATGTCAGTAAACAATGTGCAATGTTAATGGAGTGCTCATCATGTAATATTTTTTCATTGTTAATAGATAAAAAATAGCCCATTAGTTCCATATAATGATAAAATGAATGTTTAAACGTTCATTTTATAACATTTAGGCTATTCATTATTTCTTTTCAAGATTAACCATGATACATTAATTAATACTTAGATGATGGGTGGTGGCGCTTCTTTGGGAGCAGGACTTGGCGATGCTCAGCAATTGGGCGGCGGTTATGGAGCAGGTATTTTGCATTTTTATCTTGTATGACTATTGTAAATTGTTGAAACTTGCTGCTATATATAAGTGTGGATTGTGTGTTTGCATGTTTTTGGTCATTCCACAACTGCAGATTAATGCTATTTCCTTTTTAGTCAGTTCTTCTTGGCAATGACTGCTAAAGTGGGAGTATGTATCCATTTGTCGCTTTTGCATCTACCATTAGTTTTTCTTTGATATTGCCTGTTGATGTGCCAACAAACCATCAGATCAGCAGGAATCTCAGTTGAAAGCCTAAAAGTCTGAAGTTATACATAACTAGTTTGTCTAATTATACAGTATCTAGGAACATGTAGTTTTTTGCCTATTGATTCTCTGAGCGATTTTTGTTATTTTTGATAACAAGAAGAGGTAACTGACTTTGGTGATTCATTAAAACTGTAATACCATTAAAAGGCAGTAACTTCTAAAAGTCTAAACCTGTGAAGTTATTCACTGCTAATGTTTTTGTAATTCATTGTACATGGTCTAGAAATGTGTATATCTGTCAGTTGTTTGAATGATTTTTGTCATTTTTGTCTGTAAAAAAGATAATTGGCCTTGATGAGCTAAAGTTCATTAAGAGGCATCTAACTTTCAAAAACCTAAAACTCTGAAGTTATTCACAGCTAGTATTTCTAATCGACTATATAGGATGTAGATTGTCAGAGAGATTTTTGTCATTTTTTGTCCATAAGAAACCATAAAAATTGGCCTTAATAAGCGAAAGTTCGTTAAAAGGTAATTAATTTTCAGAAGCCATAAACTTTGCTGTTTTTCACAGCTAGTAGTTCTAATTGACGATATAGGATTAGGATATAGATTGTCTGAGTGATTTTTGTCATTTTTTGTCCATAAGAGGTCTATTTTGATGTAATTCGTGTGATGTTGCCATTGTAAATGCAATTATTAACGAGTTAGAGTATCACCTGAAACATAGGTAGTTGAATGATTTTAAAGACAAGAAAAGGGGTACCTGAAGTAGGTGGTCAGAAAAATGGCCTTAAAAATTTATATTAATTTATAGCAATGTTATGCTTATATCTTATTCACATTGAAAGGATTTTTTGTTTGTTTTCATTTAAATCTTCTGCAATACTGTTTCGACTGCGCCATGACATGATGCCATATACGCACAATTTAAGTCAGGGCAAGAAAAGGAAATGTTGAATTACGTCTCAAAAAGTTTGCTATGTAAAGTTATGTTACTTAGCATTTCTGCTTGAAAGACTTATGTAGCTGGAAAAGAAAATTATTAATTATTTAAAGTGTTTTCACCAACTGGTAAAATGTCGTTGACTCACCTCCAGGGTTCGCCACTCACTAACTAAAAAACGTCTTTTTAATCTTATTTGACAAGATACAGTAATTTAAAATTTGACTTACTAAGAGACGTGCGCGCTACAAATGCTTTGATTATTTTTTCAAACTGTACTCACTGTTATCTAAACATGTTTCAAATGACTTATTATCAAAGTGGATGCGACTAACTGTCATCATGGGAGTTTAAATTTACATGCTTTATACTGCGTTACTGCTGAAACAAGCCCTGTATATAAAAAGGTACTGTGTAAAAGGTATAAAATTTCAAGGTTTATATGTGGAAGGTTTTCTTGAGCTTTAGAGGACCTGACAGAAGTAAAGTTTGTACATTTTTATGTGTGTGCAAAACTTGCACACAATTCTGTTATTGTATACATGCTTAAAAGTCTGAAGTCATTTATAGATAATTAGTTTTATGCTGAAATATGAGAGAAAGATTAATTGTGGATTTCAGAGGATGGATGATGCACATCCTGGTTTGAAATGCCTGGAATTGATGCTGGCCGTGTCCATATTTTTGTATTTATTTTTGAAATATCATATTTAAATTTTCAGAGGGCTTAGGAGGTATCGGTGGTGGTGGCAGCACTGGCGGCTCCTCAGGAATGGGAAATGTTCCGCCGGTAATGTATTGCATTTATTTCCTTTTTTTACCTTGTCTTTTTGTCACACGTGCCCTGTTTACAGGTTTTTTCAATCTATTGGGTTAGCATCTAGAACAGGGCGAGCTTAGTTCAACGTATAAACACCATCTGTTCATTCGCATAAGCGTTTTGAATTTGCAAGTGACAGTTACAGCCCAGCTTAGAACACTGAAACATATTTCTTTAGTGACCTGAGTGTTGCCTAGTATGGTGCTTCAACTACTTAGTTTATTACAATCGTGCATTCGATTTTCAATTATGTCGTCAGTTACGTCATATGCATTGCCAGCATCTTAGTGACCTGACTCTTGCTTAGTAACGTGCTTCAGCTATTTAGTTTATTGTAACCATGCATTCAGTTTTCAATTATGTCATGAATATTCATTGCCAACATCTTAGTGACCTGACTCTTGCCTAGTAATGTGCTTCAACTACTTAGTTTATTATAATCATGCATTCAATTTTCAGTTATGCAATGCCAACCAACATCTTTTCCATCAGTTATCATGCTTAACTTTTCTTCAAGAAAATTTCTTGCACTCGATAGGAATTTGAATTGAATTCGGTTCAAAGTGATATTCATTCGAGATCTCCATTGTTATTTGAATGTGTTGATTAACTTAAAAATCTCGAGAAACACGTCTTGGTGAAAACTGTATGTCTGTAACAAGTTCCCGATTCTTTAGGGGCTTTAAATTCTTTAGTTGGACAGCCATGATTGTTTCTCTTTTTGTAGTTATAGTTGCCTTTCAAAATGTCTGCTGATGATGACTGCACACTTTGACTATTTGGCAAAGTGAAATGAAACCAAATTGGTTGAATTGTACTTTCACGGTTTGTAAAGCGTCTATTTGTAATTCAAGTTTATCAACAAAGAGCGCTAAAGATATCATAAATAACGATATTATGATAACATTTGGATGAATAACACTGGGACATAATCTCTTGTTAGACATTAGAAGGTGCACTATTGGAATATGTTACTATAATAATACAAACAAAAGCTGATTGAAAATTTCAGTTTGTTGTTATATAGTGATTTGTGCCTAATCTGTTTAGACTATTTATGAAGTAGGAATGCCTTAGTAACATGTGAATGTTACCATGTTGCTAACAGATGGTAACCAAGTTTGTGGTTATAGGGCCCTGAAGGCCTTAACATTGTCTGGAATAGTTGTTCTAAAATGTGTACTACACACACTTTCGCTTGATTTTTTTGCTGACAGTACTGTTACTGTTGAAGTACCTCATATCCGTGTGTGACTGTGTCTGTCTGCTACTTTGTTGGTTTTGAATAAGCTGGTCATTAACAAGGCATTTTTGTTTTCAAGCCATTGAAGTGGCCTATCACCCAAATGCTTTTTTAATGTAGTGGTGAACATATACTGTTTCTAATCAAAGAGCAAAAGCCAGCTTTTGAGAATCATTCCATCTTACTTGTTTTTCTGTATCTCTATAAGGACAATCTTCTAGCTTTGTTATTCCTTAGTTTAGTATGTTAATGTGCCTTTATAGTTTTATGTCGCTTGATCTTTTTGCAATGTACACAGTCTACATTTCTCGATAATCCACTGCTTGATAATCCACTTGTAAAACACAGCAGATCTTATGAACTTTCGGAGAAGTTTTCAGTTAACGGTTCCCCATTTAACAACGTTTTGCTTTAATGATGCTGGACATTTGACACATTTTTTTCACTTAACGACATACATTTCATTTTAACGACGATTTCCTTACTTAACTCAATGCTAATATTCATTTTACAAAAGCACCATTTTTGCCTAATTTGAAGTATTTGCATTATTCTGTTCTAGAAATACAACAGTAATTAGAAATGTACAGTTGTTACATGTGCTTTGCTTCTGACTGTCTACTAATTGCTAGCTGTTTGTACCAAACGAAATCTATTCACGACTTATACGTCTTCGATTTATAGGCATCTGGGTGCAGATTTTCTGCGAAAGAATTTTGCATCCAACTTGTTGCTATAGCAACCAGACTAATTGTAGATGAAATTGTCCCAAAGGCTTGGCTTTGACTATGCGGTGCTTATTATTTAATGGCTGTCTAGGCTTCAACTTTAAAGAAAGAGAAACCAGGCTAACCAGGTTTTGGTATAAAAGATCGGTGGCTTAAAGCAAACAGAAAGAAATTAATCAGTAGAAATATGAATAAAACTCATAAAACGTTTATTATATATTATTTAAGTGGCATTGATTTTTTTCCTCAGGAACATATTGCAATTCTTTTACATTACTTTCTGTGGATGTCTTGGTTTCGTTTAACGGTGTTTCGCTTTCTTGGAATGCATTAGCGTCGTTAACCAAGAGTTTACTGTATGTAACAGTTCTCATGTTGTGGTTAGTCAGGCATCAATTGTTGTATTATGTTGCTGGTGTACGTTGTTGCTGAATTTGTCTCTGAAAAAAAATTTCCGTTAATTTGTGTCTTTGCTAACGGTCTGAATGACAATTTTAAATGTAACTATGGCTTCGTTGTTTTATATTTACATTTGAATAATGACCGTTTTTCACGGCATTCTTGTCAGCTAGGACTAATCAATTATGTTGATTATATATAATTTTGAGTAAACGCGTGTCTTGAGAAGTAGTACAGCAGTAGAGTCATTTCTATAGTATCATTTGGGTGAACACTTCTTGTCGTTTCAAACTATAATTCAGTAATTTTCAAGATGTTGGCATGCATTTAAGACATGGTTATGTAGCTAAGTAGCTTGAAGCACTAGGCTGGATGAGATCTGAGAAGAGCACAGTACCAACATAGACGATGTTTATTAAAATTAAAACTGAATGCACTTTGCACCTGTATACAAGTTTTTCCTAAGTAGCATATGCGTTTATAAAATTAAAAGAGTGCATTACTTTAAAATCTTATTTTATTTGGACTTATTTGATTAGCTAACAATATATTACTTCTATATTACATAAGGGTGCTAAACTGTTTTATTGTATATTATTACTTAACAAGTGAGTTAATTTTATTGATGCTAGAGATACTTTCTGAAATGCTATATAATGTTGTATATAAGTTTTGAAATCTAGGGTTGCATGTTGACCTTTCATATTGCTTATTTTTTACTATGTAAAAATATAAACTGGTGTTCCACAAATGTTGCAGAGCCAGTTTATTTGTATCCTGTTTATATTTGGGATGCAGGGGGTTCACATGGGCCGTAATTATGCAAGGTGTTGCCTGTTCATATTCTTGCCGTAATTAAATAAGACATTTAACTGAGGGCATTTAAAAACATTTGATATTTACAAGTAATTAATACTGGTTGGCCAGTGATGTTGTACTACTGTTGTTGAAGTACTATGTGCTGTAGTCTTGCTATCTGTAATATGGCAATTTTGCCACCGGCGCAGATACATGCGGCCTAGTCAAATGTTTGTTTTGTGTACAAGTTTATCCGAACTTTTACCAAGGATTCTTAAGCATGAAATTTTCGTCAAGAATGAGGTACATATTTCTATTCACAATCGCGAGTTATTCAAGCTCAACTTAATTTTGGTGATATTCCCTCTTTAAGCTGATCTTACGTTGTTATTGAAAGGGGCTGTAAATATTGCGTAATTATTATTGCAAAACAATTTGCATTGTTTAATTTTGAACGAATTTCAAATAAAATTACTTTTTTGTATTTAAACTTTATTTTAGTAGATCATATAACTCATTTTGGTTGTAACTAAGGTCAGTGTCAGTTGGCGTGCCACCCAGATTCAGTGTGTGGCGGGAAGTATAAGAAATTTTCGATAGTTTAGGAAAAATAGCATTAACTGCAGCTAGACATGTCAATGCCAGAACCTATGCATTGCGTGAAGTTGACTGCAGAGAAAGATACAGCCCATGTATGCATACAGTAAATGATTCCTAATGATATGACTGGCGATGTGCTTTATGTATAGCTTTTTAACAAATAGTAATAAGCAGTGAACTGAGTGTAAGCTGATCATATTCCATTTGTTAAATGTTGTGTTTCCTGGTGCTCGAGTAAACTCTACGCTAATTAATAGTCAAGAAGCTGATGCCTAGTGGACATTAGCCTCTCAGTATTAGCATCTGGTGACATTCTTGTCAAAAAAACTAGTTAATTCTGTTTCATTAATCATTTTGCTGTAAGCACAAGTCCATAGTATCATGAGTGGCATTTTTCATACTGCTCGTACCACTGTAAGCTGGAATCTGGCATTCAGTAGCATGTTCTAGTCAAATTAAATGGTCGTGATGAGACTGGAACTTAGCTGTCATTAATGCTGTCTCTAAGATGAGCCTCTGAACTAACAGGTATTTCAGTCTTGTTCGGATGTGTATACATTTTTCCTTTGTGAAGTAACCATTCAGAATCAGTACGGTGAATAAATTATTAAACGGCCCACTATGCCTACACTGAGTATTGAACCAGTTCACCAGTCTGGTTACTGACAAGCTGCGGTGCATTGACCAATTGGCCATGCTTCTTGCATTAAAGTGCAAGGTTTTGGGGTGAAGTGCTTGTTAAAACACCAGTGAGCCTCGTTCTGCATGCTGCTTGAATAGTGCTGGACCGTGCACGATGTTCTTGACAGTGATCCAAAAAATAAAAACAAAAATGTGACTGTTGATTATTGCTTTACCAGACCTTGTTGTATTTGGTTTTGGATAAAATGAGATTTGGATAGCTACAATAAACTTACAGATCCATATTATATTCTTAAACTACTTGAACAGACTTGTTATGGATGTTCTAGTTACTAAAGATACAGCACTAATAGTTTACATTAAAATTTGTTGGTTTAACAGTTTTATATTAAATAATAATTGATCAACAGTTGCGCCTGTTACTATCCAGAGTACCACACTTTTTATTTGTGAATATTCAAAGTTTCTAGAGAGTAATTTTTAGTGATTTCTGTTAGCGTTTTGAGATTGTCTCTAGTATGTTTGAGTGAACTTTCCTACTGCACTTGAACTTATTAGTGTCAGTAAACGAGGCACCCAATTGTGTCGAAAATACTATTCTAACAGTAAGGAATAGGAGTGGCTCATATAGCTTTCTGTGCATTTTAATATGTATTTGAAAATATTAAAGTTAGCACATGATACATGCACATGAAAAGTTTTGCTAAATGCAAATTAAAATTATAATCTGCCGCTAAGTGAATCAGGCTGCACTTATGTTTGAAAGTTATGGCTTAGCTGTTCACCTTTGTGGGTTTTCGTAAGCACGCATCGCTAAAACTAATGCACACTTTTCCAGATTGTCTAATGTTTGCTCAGAAGAATCACAATTCTGGCTATTTAACTTTGGTGTAAACTCGCTATACCTTTGACAGTGTACTGCTTTTCTTCATTTGGCTAATGACATTATTCGTTCAAAAATGAACATGCCCAAGTGTGAAATTATCATAACTCAATTACTCGTGCAATATTTTCAGACAAACTTGTCGTGGGTGTCCAGTAACATTATACCTGTAGCAGACTACTCGTAACGTGTATATATATTTCTTTTTGCAAAGTTTCACTTAGCAAAGAAAACTGTTAATGTTTTTTGCTTTTTTCTACATTGGTAGTACTGCATACTGCACAGACATAATGGTACATAAATTCCAGACCGCATCAATGGGAAGCTATTGTTTCATTTTGTTGCACAACACATCAATTACTATCTCTGGAACATGAGTCATTTTATTAACAGATTAAGCAGACTGAAGTTTCAAGCTCACTGGTGACACATTGTCATAAGATGTAATATCAGAAGCAATGTGAGATAATATACTATGTGAAGAAGGATGTTTGTGATTTAAGGCACTTGTTAAAATTTATGCCTTTCAAGCCTGTATACATGCGTCGGAATGATCAAGTATAACAGGGATTGTTTTTGATCTGAAATATTAACTGTTGTTGGCAAATGGTCGCTGCTGCCGTTACAACTAGTTGCTGATCGTGTTTATACCACATTTTCTGGCTTTAAATGCAGTTGCTTGCATTGTGAGCATCAATTTGAATGTATTCTCAGTGGCACTGTGGCAGAAGCGTGCTTGTGAGTTTTACACACGTTTATTATATTGCAATTAACGTTGTGCTTATTTTGATTTGCCGCAACTAAGACACTCTTGAAACTGTTTTACTGGCGACTTGCATCGTGATAAAATAGCTTTCAAGAATTCCAGCAAAATTGAGAGCAATCAATTCTGTGAGTATTCTGTACAAAAGCTGAAATAAATAGCAATATGAAAGGTCTTCATGTAGTCATGCATTAATTAATTCGTTTGATTGGCTGTTATTATGTATTTGTCTGTGTTTGGTGTATTTTTAGCGAATTTTACTAATGAATTTATTTTCCCTCCTTTGTTTACATGAAATTACGATGATTCACCTTCGACACAATGGATTTCTTCACCGGGATTGTAACAAACTGATGGTAACTCTTACTGTGTGGTGATGCGTGCAACAAATGAAATTTAATATTCACTTCTTCGACTTCGTTAAATCAATGTGATTTGACTATTGTATTATTGTAAACTGTCATAATTTCGCGGAAATAACTTATAATGAACAGAGAGATTCACTGTTTGATGCTACAAGTGGTGGTATGGGAGGCGGTATGGCAAATTCTCCTGCAGGAATGCCCATGTCTGATTTGTCTGATTTTGGTCCCGGTGGAGGGCTTGGGGGCAGAGATATGGGACCGCGTGGGTCAGATCATCGTCGTGGAAATTCTGACCATCGGGGTGAGGGTGGCGCTGTCCCGCTTAGGGGACCCCCTTCGCTTCCTCGACTGGACATGCGTAGAGGCCATGATGATTATCCAGGAGATTCCAAGCGTCGGCGTTACTAAACATCTTTACTATCCTGAACATAGATTTTACATTAATCATCAGTAATGTTGTATAGCTGTACACTATTATTGTTTTCTTAACCAATATCTGCATCTTAATCATGTGGTTGAATGTGGGAATTTGAAGCTATGATATGTTTATTTCGTTTTACAAGGTTTCTGTGAACAACACGTATTAGCTTCAGCTCAAACGACTCTAAATTTGAGGCGGTGTTATGTCTGTTTCCATTTTGTAAAATTCGGAATACATGTATAATGGTGTATTTCACTTTGAGGATACCAAGTGAAATACTTTAAATTAATTTTAGTGAATGTGTAATGTAATATTAGCTAGTAGTTATGTGTTAATAAATTTGTGCATATTTTCAATACTCGTCTAATTTAAGCCCTAAAAAGTCTCACACTTTTGAGTTTTTTTAATCAGAAACCGATTTCTTCGCTATGGGTTAGATTGATTCGTGGCACTGCGTTAAAATCATTATGATCAACATCGTCATAAAAGTAAACATTTCAAAAGTATCTGTAGTTTGTGTAAAATGAAATTTACCATTTACCAATGTAGAGACTGGTAATTTAGAAGTAAGAAATTGTGTTTTAATCAGTCAAGTGTGCTATCAAGTATTGTGGATGGCTTCAGTGTTGTTACAAATCCTTTGCATGTTGGAAGTATTTTTATTTGGGGTGACTTCTGCCAGAAGCAAAGTTATTATCTTTACTGTAACATAAATGTGACATGTGGATTACTGTGACTTGATATTTTACTTCGAAAATAAACCGTTCGTAATTATTCTATTTACCTAATTATTCTATTTATATAGACGCACTTAATATAACTGCATTGAATAAAGACAGAATACTATACTACTTTAGGTCAACTTTTAAGCCAGTATGTAGGCATTTAAAATTAATTTCATTTAGGTACTTCAAATTTAAATAGTTGTTTGCAACACTAAATCGAATAAATTGCCAAGATTTGGATCCAGGCATGAGTATTTAGGTCTTGTCAGACTCGGCGATTAATACTTTTGAAATGTGTTGCTCTTGTTTCAACTCCGACTCCAAAGCACTTCCGTGGTTGTGGATGTTTTTAATAATTAAAAATGTGTTAAGGACATTCTGATTGTGGAAGTGATATCTACCTAATTTGAATTTTGTAGCTTTCAACTTCAACGGCTTTGGGGTTTGTACTAGTGGTAAGAATGACTGTGCCATAGTAACACAATGGACTGTTGTAGTTTTCAAATCAAATTTATTTTGTGCAGTTCCAATTGAAGTATTACAGAATTAGAAAAAGCTGCAAACAAACCTATTTATTAAGATACATTAATTAAGCTAACGTAATCAGTTAGCCCATTTTAATTCGTCTTTGACTATTTCTTGAAAATCTCTAAAGGAATCTGTCTTGTTGCGTAAATTTGGTGCCACGTGCAAGGTTCATTTGACCAGGTAGTAGGGTATCACTGTTCATCGACAGTATAGCCTAACTGTCTAGGGAGTCAGTTACATGAAACTCGTAAACTAATACATTGACCCAGGCTTAGAATGCCTGATTCGCTGAATCTCCAGACAGCTCATCTTTTGTGCTGAAGTCTTTAAGCTTACTCTAGTATCAACATGATTCCTGATGTTAATGACTTTTGGGTTTTATGTATAGCATATTGCAACTTTAGAAGCAATACTTGCTTCAGCATTCACACCCCTTTTATTCTTAAACCAAAGTATTTGCTTTTGCCTGACACATTTGCTAACGTCCCTATTCATTCACCACATTTTCATTGACTTATACTGCACTATTGCTCTATTAGATATATAATCATTTTGCTTCTTAAAACATGACGATGATTGCCATTTGACAACATGTTGGCATAATAATAGCTGCATATTATAATTTTTATTAAGCACATGTGATCTAGGTTCACATTTCCATGTCACCTTTATGGTAAATGAAAAATTCTTAAAGTTCTCGCATTTTTCGAGTGTGGTATTAGTAAGTATTGAAGTTAAGACTACATAATTTCCAGCGATTGAGCTCAGTTCTTTTTATGTTCAGACCCGGTGTGTGTGTGCAAGAATGATATACACTTGTTATGCTGGGGTCAACTATGTCAGTTCATTGCTAAAAATACTGTGTGTACAGATTTCTTATATTCTTTTTGAAATACCAAGGTAGTAATCTGGCAACTGGAGCAGTTTAAGAATTCCAGATAGGCTTAATGTTGTTTAGGATTAACATAATACTGTATGCCTAATTAAATTGCACTTACTAGAAACATAACTGCTGCATGATGTCAGTTGTTTGCTTTTTGGGAATTGATTTTTTCATGGTGATTCGCTGGTAGTAATTACACAGATTCGCAGATAGCGTGTGCATTTGTGTATTGCTCATTACCATGGTGTGGAATATTACAGAGATTTGTATGTTGACCTGCCTGGACCTGAGAAAATAATAAGTGCTGACGGAATATGCTTCGTAATCAAAAGAGGGTAACTGCCTATATGTGGTTTTTCTGTGACATTGCTAATCCTGTTCACATTGGGATTAATGTCAAAAGTAATTTGAAAGGCCTTCACTAGAAGTAATCTACCATTGATGGGTTGTTCCATATTTTACCAGTCATGGTTGGGTTTGATGATCTTGCTTATTTCTGAAAATACAGCTGTCTTTCAAATTTAGTGAAAGCAGATACCACATTGCTTTAGAAATACTGAAGATGGCTAAGGTATCATTACTTTGCTAATCATATAGTGCTGTAGGTGCACTATTTATCCTGTATTCTGGGATGTGGGATGCAGAAGGGCATAAAGAGTGCTCGTCAACTAATCTTGATGATTTGCAAGACAAAAGTGTTTCGCTGTCAAGGTGTCATTTCATTACCGGTTCATGTTTTCGATCGTGATGAAATTTGTACTGATATCGACCATTAAATTCGTGGTACTACAGCAAGTCTCATTTACATCAAGACTCTGTAAGTGTCAGTGAAGTTTTTACAAACTTTTTAAAAGTCAGCAGTTAGCAGTCATTCATACAAAAACAGGTTCCGGAAATTGATCTGCCATGTTTGCTAGAGCATCAGAACTTCAAGAGCGAAAGTGTCTACATAAAAGCCGAAGTGTAGGATTAGATGATGTTCAAGTACGCTTTGCAGTCAGAGAGGACATAGTGCTTAAAGGGTTACTACATGCTATGCACAAGTATATACAGGCAAGTAAGTATTAGTTAGGAAATGTGTATGAATTACTGAAATGCATTTTGTTCCTTTGAAGACAGTTTAAAGTGAAAAAGTCTTCTCCATCTTTTTTTTATTAGTCTGTATTGTAATAAAGATTTTTTAATGGTTTTTAAGTGGGTGTTATGATGTAGAAGTGCTGAAATTATTGCTCTTCCATACTCTTAGGTTTATTTTGGAATCCATTTGTGCAGCTTTGCTACTTGCGATATCTATAAATTGCTCTCTTTTTTGCATTGTTTTTTTAATTTTTGTCCAAACAGCAAAGTGTGTACAAAAACTATTCCCTCACTACTTCGCGGTTCGTTTATAGCAAACTCGCTGTTTCGCAGATTTTTGCGGTACTCCGTCTATAGTATTTTTGCACATGCATAGTACGTATTGTACTTGTATAGATTTGATGAATTTTGCATAAAAAAACCACAAAATGTATAAATATATATATATATATATGCTGTTTAATGTTTGGTTAAGAACTTGTCATCTACTTAAGTGTAATAAATTCAGTTAAAACAAGTGTGCGCAACGAACCATGATCAATTTTTTGGGCATTGAATCACTTGAATTTACAATAAATTGGGGCTAAATTATGTATTACGTGTTATGTCTGAGGAGTGTGTTTGTCATACAAAATTTAAAGATAAAATTTTAGTGTTCAAATTAGGTTATCTATCGTGTGTATAGAATATAATGTAGTGACAAATCTGAACTAAGTAAGATACGGATAATATACGATAAGCTAACTGGACACTTTCATGTTCTGATTTTTCATTGTTGGTTGATGGAGTCATTTTACATGATACTTGAATCATATTTGTTGCGTCACTCACTTGAGTTTTAATTTTTTTTGATAGATGATGAACTAGTAAGTTCATTTTCACAAACAGTTACTATAGTTAAAATATTGAGCTTAAGCCTAGTCGTTAACAAATACCTAGCGTAGTGTTGGGTGCAATATTAAAAAGATTAAATAGTTTCATGGTCAGTTTTCATCATAATAATTCCGAATTTCGTGACGTTTTTAAAAGTATGCATGCATCGTTGCAGTTCTGCGCATTTGGTTTGCACATGAGAACAGTGTCATATATATCAGCTGACTTTTGTACATATTTACTTTGTTAACTATAGCTATGTGTTTGTTAACCCTAATTTGCAGAAGATTCTTCTTTGACTTGATTATTCTGTAGACTTGTGCATTTGCGCTTAGTCTATAGAGCCAGCTCATGAAACATTTGAAGATGGAAACAAGCAAGCCTATAGAAGATACAGGACGCATCTGCCGAAGAAAGGTAAAGTATGTGTAGTGCTGAGAGATGGCATATTTGATATCTGGCGAAATATTGCTGCGGATTCGGAATATTTTTTATATATAACTATATAACACATCTGTTATGTGTTACACTTGCACTGTAAATTGTATGTACTTTAATTACACTTTGTACTTTGTATGATGTACACCTGCCAATGTACTTTTCTGCCAGGTCTTGTCTGTTTGTTTTAGTGGGTTAATTCCACCATGATCTTAAATCTTAATGCCTAATAATTTGTCTATGTTTGAGTCCATATCTAATTGCAGTGAATAAGTTAGTGTTTGAAAATTTTGCTTTAGTGTATCTTAGGTGCTATTTACCCTTACGCACGTGCATAAGGCCTTGGTTGATTATTACTTTTAGTTAGTGTTCTGAAAAGTATGACTCAAAATTTTGTAGAGGAATAGTAGGTACTAAATTGGTTCACATTTGATAAATAGCCTGTAAAGTCAAGTAGGAGTTATGATAGAATGTTTTAAGGAAAGTGTGTGATCTTTTAAGGCTTGTTGGTTACACCAACCAAATTAAGCTGAATGAAGTCATATCTGCTTTACCTTATGAATTTTCAAATGACTTTTAAATCTTTTATACGTTTTTCCGTTGTTCAGTGTGATCGTCTCATTTTTTATGTAGGTTGGTGCAGTTTTTGGTGACTGTGCCCTTTGCAGACCCATTATGATGAGCCTTTATTTTATTTTCATTATTATTGTTTTTGAAGCTTTGTGAAGACATTTGAGGTCACTTGAGGACGTGTAACCCTTAAAATGTTAACATACTAAAATCCTTACAGTAGTTGTTGCCTTGATGTCATTTGGGGTATGTAGCCTTAAACTCGTATTAAATGGAGACGAAAAGTCAAATATCGCAGGCGCAAGAGATATATGAATATAAATGCAGCAGTACCTTTTATATGGGAAAAAGGCAGTAATGTGAATCATTTTTGTAGCGCATGTGCGCAACGGCTCTTAGGTATGTTAAACACACAATACAGTATTTTCATTTATTATGGTTAAGCACAAGGTTTTAAAACCTCCCATTGCGTTACGTTGTTCCATTCACATAAACCCGAATGAACAAGAAGATGTTTGTGTCTAATTAATCTGTGGCATTACAAAATAGTTGATTTTCAAATTTCATTTTGTTTTATTTGTCTTGATTTTTTTACTTTGTAAAATTGTTGGTACTTGTGAAATCTGATTTGCTTTTACCTTCACATTATCTATTATTATCCCATTACGCAAGCGTAATTTATATTAATGCTACTTGGCGATTGTATGAGAATCATATCGAAGCGAACTTTGATGTCAGTAATGCATTAGAAGCTTAAAAAGAAATTGCTGTAACTAATTTGAATTACAAATTAGTGAAAAGATTTTATAAATTTCTACTCAACCTATCAAGAATTGTGCTGATTTCGCGAGCTGTGAAAACATGCTACTGTTGATTTCATAGCCGTTATTTTTATTTTTGACTAATACTAGAAGTCACTGGTTTAATCAAGATTTTGCGGAAGTTAATAGTTTAAAGTAAGTGGTGTATGATCTTTTAAAGTTATGGGTTACATTAGCCAAGGTACTCGCAATAAAACCGTATCCTTCTTATCTTACTGATCTCCGAGTGACTTCTTGAAGACTTTCATACATTTTTGCATTATTAAATATGACTGTCTTATTATCCCTGTAGGTCAGTGCAGTTTTTGGTGACTGTGCCCCGTGAAGACCCATTATCTTTATTTTATTTTCATTATTAATGTATTTTGATAGCTTTTGAAGATGTTTTGGGTCACTTGAGGACATGTGAAACCCTTAAAAGATGTGGCAAAACTGAGAAAACAAGCAAAAGCACACCAGCCATTATTGGCTATTGAGCAAGTACTTTACGTGGACAACTTTAATCAACACTGAAACCATACTAATGTCCTTACACAATTGTTATTAACTTGATGTGCCAATTTGCAGCTTTTTCTCCGAAACTGGGTATTCGCTTTCCATTTCTGTCTTTTCCACATCCTATTTTCATGTTCTTCCTCCACATTTTAATCATTTACTGTATAATGCCAATTGCCCAACTATAGGCACTTTTATAACATTCCTGTCATCATCTCCAGTTTACATTTATGGTTGCCTATTGCGTCAAGCTGTTTCTGTGAAGCAAGGTAACTAACATTATATCTGCTGAATTACCTGATTCAATACACATGTATGTATGAACCTGTTACAGCATTATTTAACTGCTTTTGAAACATGTTTTTTCCTTACAACATTCTTTTGATAGCAGAACGATTATTGTCAACATTACGTACATTATTTTGTGATTTTACTTAAGGACTTGATAAGTAGCAGTGCAAGCACAGTATAGTAACTGTATTTAGTCGTTATTGACTAACTTCGTAAACAATGTAAATACTTTCACAAAAGCACCATACCTGTTTTTACATTAAGCATTGAACGTGGACTGAAATCATGCAACGAAGTAAAAAATTCAGAATGCGATTAATTTTAACCAGTCTGTAAGTCTTGATCTGGGGTGTAGCTGAAGTGTGATTTGTAAAGAGTTCTAATAATTCTGAATATGATGATCTCTGTAAGATTTCAATTCTCAGTCACTGTCTTGGCTACATTAGTAATTATTTGTACAAGGTATTGTGGAGAGACGCAATGTGTAACCATCATAAAAAGCACATGAATGCATTGTATCAACTTTGTAGGATTTTTCGATGCCTTACTTGATGGATTTTTCAATAATAAATTATATTGAGACAATGAGTTCAGCTTCATCAGTAAGTAACATTGCATTACTGAGTACAGCAATTACTCATGTGCAAAGTAGCAGAGTCACCTGGCTGTCATTATTTGTATTCCATTTTCAGATAATTCACTAAATATTTCCAATTCCTGATCGCCTTTTTTTCTACAGGTATTGATAGTATGCTACTGAAGACTAGCAAATTATCAGAGTTTGCTTTCGCACCTTTCTTCATTAAGTGATTGAACTGCTTGATTGTGACACATATATATGCTTGGTGAGTAGCTTTACATTCCTTTCTACGAAGTGGCCCACAGATGTTAATGATTAAGATGGCATTATTAATGTTGAACCTCTAGTAATGACCATTTACCATTAATGTTATATTTGTTCTTATGATTGGGTCATTTGAATTGAGACTGAGAGATTTGTTTAGTAGCTACTTAACTATGTAAGTCTGATCTATTTTCATATTCTTTTGCTTACTTTACACATTAAAAGAAAACCACAATACATAGAAATTGCGGATACATAGAGATACTGACCATAGATGTTGTGGCCTGCTTTTTTGTAAGCGGAATCCCTGTAGAATGGACTGGCTTCTGCTTCATGAGATCTGGGTAACCTGTTCATTAATGACACGATGAGGATCTGCCTCAAACAAGTCATTGTTTTCTGATGGTGACACTCTTGGGTCTTTTATGAGGCTGTCACTGATTTTGAGACTTAGTTGGGCATGAAGGAGGCTACTGAGTGAAATTTCGCCCTTTTCAAATTTTTTCTCCTATACAGGCTGAAATAATGCGCATCTAATTTTACATGTTAAGAAATAAATTGGGTCTGCGACCGTACGGGGCCAAGACTCTGTAAGCCTGCGCAATTCTGTTATGCTATTGAGGCTTTTCAAACCTAGCAATGCATTCACCTTTGTGAGATGTTTTTATTGAATTCCTCTGCCGTGCTTTAACAATTTTATTTCCATAATTAGGAAGAAATAAGAAATTTCAGGTTTTTCCATTGTTTTCACTAGAATACCCTACTTTTGTAAAATGTAACTACAGAAAGTGCATATGGCGGAGGGGGCGTAAGAGGAATTTTCAAGGATGACTGAGTTCTTAAAGGTCATCATTGACTCATTGGTTGCATCATTTTTTCATCACATTTTTTAAAGCTAAAAAATTAATCAGTTGTATTTACCTCCTGTCACCTTTCCAACAGTCACCAATCATTAGAACTTATTTTTGCTTAGCTAACTTAAAAAAACAACTTGTTAAATTACATTTGATAATATGGTATTTAGTAATTTGTTGCAGAGCAACCTGTAAAACTTTACTATCCCACAAGGACATCCTCATAAATTAGCCTATATGATGCCAGCCTAACACAGGGTTTGTGCCTTGTGCAATCAGCTGCAAAATTATGTATAATTACTTCTTATTAGTGTGTTTAGCAGTGCTGACCAGTCAAGGTAAATGTAGGGGCCTATTCATTGTTGTAAAACAGGTCTCTATGGTAGCCATCAGTACCTGGCAGTACTTCACAGCATTCACAGGTTTATGGTGCTGCTCAGACTTGTGTGAATGTCCTTTTTGTAAATCAGGTGTTTGTATGATAAGCTTGGTAAATTATTGCTGGAAAGTGAAAAGAATTTTAGTCAAAATAGAACTGTGTTGTTACAGGTAACAAGAGTTGTTTCCATGGAGGTAGCTGTTAGTAAAGCACTGATTGCCATCTTGTTGATGAGCATCCTCACAATAAAACAAACAAGTGCTGGTGAAGAATCATGTGATCTCACTCTCTTCAGACTGCAGGCCATTGAGGAAATGGTACTAGATATGTACGAACGTAAGTTTAACCATTGAGAAATAGTGCTAAAATAGTGCTAGAGTTGAAAGTTACATTGTAATGACAAAAAATTGATTTTATAACTGTTTACTCATATGAACACAACTAGCAAGATGTTTTGTACTAGTATTCAACAACAGTGATCCAGGTCTGTTACGCTTGGCCTGGAAATTTACTAGGGCTTCCAAAAATCTGAAGTTCATCAAACTATTTCTGTTAAATAGTACTATTATTATTAGTTCTTGAGAAAAAAATACTTTTATAGCTCAGATTTAGGACATACTAGATTGGCTATAGGCTGCACAATCTTCAACTTAGCTTGCAGCTAATTAATGTAAAATCCTGAAAGTTTTTGCACAGTGGAAAGCTAAAAATTGTGTAAGTACACCCGAACTAAGACTTACAAGGTCTAAATGCGGTCCAGCAAAACGTGACATTAAACGAAACGTTGTTAAACGAAACCAAAACTTTCACAGAAAGTGATGCAAAAGAATTTGTAAATTAAACAAGCCTTTCCTGTAAGGTGAAGTTTGGTGATAATTCTATCCCATAATGTTTAGCACAAGAGAAAAACGAGATGTGTGAAATGTTCTGGAAAACGTCATACTTTAACACAGAAGGCCCATGTGGCCAATCATTGAAAGAAAAAATTTTTGGAGAGAGGATACTGAAATCAGGGAGGGCATTTTGCATAACAAGAATTATAGAAAGTGAAGTATAATGTTAAACATTAAACCAAATACACTATTACTAATCAAATAATTAGCAGCATATAAATTGCAACCTAACAATCCAAATTCAATTAGCAAACAACATAGTTCACAAAGAGACCGTACACCATACCCAGTAGAAGGTAAAACAGATTTGTTATAATATTTTGCAAAAGTAGAACAATTTGACCAGCCTGCCATTTTCATAATTTTGTCTATAGGCTCACAAGCTGCTGCAGCAGCACTTACTGAAGCGCAGCACACACTATGAGCCTTGATGAAGTGCAAAAACATTGATGTCAATACCTGCCTTAGCTAACACAGTTTTTACCCATCTAGCTATTGTAGAGGATGTAAGAGCTTTATGCGGTTTGTTAAAACTGATAACAAGCACATTATCCGATCTCATTGTCCTAGTTCTATCTAGATATGCTTTCATGTATGTGAAAACACATAAGAGTCTATCTGCTGGAAAGGCTAGCAGAAGAAGCTGAGGCTGCCTTTTGCCTGGAGCTGACTGTTTTACCAGGTTATTAATATTACATTTTATGGAAGATTTCCCAAGTGCTATTTGATCTGTTTCCATAGTTTTAATAGTCTGGCACCTTACCCCAGTAATGAGCATAACCAATGTTACTATTTCTTAGTTAATTCTTTCAGAGGCAACGATTCAGCTGTAGTAACAGTTTTTAGATAGTCTAAAACTTGTTTTACATTCCAAGTGACATCATATCTGGGTAAGCTAGGTCTTTGTTGATATACAGCTTTGATAAAGCGCTGCACAAGAGGATGTTCACCCAAAGTGCAAGATGCATCACTGAGTGTAACAGCTGACGAGAGTGCTGATCTAGCCATATTTAGAGCTGAATATCCAAGTCCAGCATCGCACAGCATCGTTAAAAAATTAAGCACATCAGCCACAGAAGGACAGGACAAATCAAATTTGTTTTTGCATGCGTAATCCATCCATTTCTCAATATAAACATTATATTGTTTCCTGGTGGTAGGTCTCCAGGATTTCAAAATTATCTGTTTTGCACGAGCAGAGATACCCTGCTTAGCTAATTTTTCTCCGACAAAGTACAGGCCATTAGATTCAACTTGGGGCTCAACGGGTGAATTATCTCTGGATTTGATGGAAACTGTAGCTAGTTTTCCCTCTTGGCACTAGCATTGGTTCCAACTGAAGATGATGTTGTAATCGTGGAAACCAATTTTGAGTCTTCCAAGCTGGTGCAACTACAATAGCTTTTGCCCTGTCACAGTAAATTTTCCTGATAATTTTCGCTAAAATTCTGAAAGGAGGATTAAATCTGCTTCAGTCTAAAGTAGTGCATCTACAGAGTATGCTTCAGGATCAGCCTGCCATGATACATATGGGGTAATTTGTATATTTATTCTAGATGCAAACATGTAAATATCAGGTCTCCCAAAATTTTTTATAATGTCTTTATAAAAATACGGAGATTTAACTGCCATTCGGTCTCATCACTAAATATTCTGCTAGCTTTATCAGCTTCAATATTAGGTCTCCCAGGATGTAGGTAGCAGATAGACAAATATTATTGTCCTGACACCACTGCCAGATGTCAGTGGCCACTTGATTACAATTCAAACTATGAGTTCCCCCCATGCTTTGAATGCAGTTCTAGATAATTAATATGCTGAAAAAGGTCAGTATCTGCCCACGAACCAGCAGTAGGTTCAAAACCTTCTCTAAAGGCACACAAACCTTTACAAGAGGCATCTGTTTTTATTATAATGGTTGGATTATCAATAATAATAGTTTGTTTTAAAAGATTTGCATAAGAAATCCACCATTTTAAGCGCTGTCTAGACTGGACAGATAATTGCATTCTCTTGTCAAAATTTCCAGCATTCAATTGTAATGCACGAGATTTGTCAATCTCTAATGTCCTATAGTGTAACTGTCCAAATTTGACCGCTGGAAAACAAGAAACTATTGTACCAATAACTTTGGCTACCTCCCTGATGGAAGGGTTGCTAGAATTAAGCAACTGCTTAGCGAGTTTTTGAAGACGGCACTGCTTTCCATTGGTCAAGCTAATTGTCATTTCTGCAGAATTCAAAAATAACCAAGATGCTCAGTGCACTGACTAGGCTTAGTCATAGATTTTTCTGCATTAATAAAAAATCCTAATCTTGAAAACAGTGATAATGATTACTTTACATTACTGCAGATTGCTATTTTTTATCCCCTACTAGAAAAATGTCATCTGAATACGAACAAGATATATGATTGTTTCCCTGAAGGGCAGCCAGAATCAGTTTTAGCAACATTGTAAACACTCTAGGTGCTGAAGCCAGATCATTTGGCAAAGCTGTAAATTTAAACAAAGCTCCCTCCAATTTAAACTTCAAGAATTTCTGGTAAAATTACACGATATACGTGTAAAGAGAATTACACGATTAAAGAGAATCCATCTGAAAGTGTTTATTTATCACATACTCATTTAGATATTTTAGATTCAGAATCATTCTGAAACCTCCATTCTTTTTAGGGCAGAGTGATATGGGTGACACAAATTGGCCTTGTTTATTTTTTGATCGCACAACTGCTTTTTTGGCTAACAATTTTTCAATTTCTTGACCAACTGCAAGTTTTTCAAAATGTGAGAACTGGTTTTGTGGTTCAGTAAGCTGCTGTGGAGCTGGAAGGAATTCCAATTTATACCCCCTGACAATGTCTAAAATAATTTTGTCAAATGTAATTTTTTTGCCCCTCAGGTAAGCAATGCCTAACGTTACCAGCTGAAAATTTTCAGTGTCACTATACTCTTTATTGATACTCATTTCTGAGTCCAAAATACCAGTGTATGAAATTACTTTGTTTGAGCCAGTTTCCTTTAAGCACTACGATGCGCTGGCGGTTTCTGTATTGCTCGTCGTCTTGCTTGGAGTTCCAATTCCGCTGTCGTGCCCAGTGGTTGGAATCTGACTCTGAGGTTTGGGCCTAAAAAGGGCCCTGAGCAAAAGGAGGAAATTTAAACTGAGCTCTTGGCCTAGCACTGGAGAACAAAGAACTGAAAGGTCGCTCTCTGCCTTCAATTGTGGAAACTATTTTATTTGGCTTTCTGGCTTCATCCACCGATTTATCTAGTTCTGAACCGAAAAGGAGTTCAGTTACTGGGTTATTTTCACTTCCCAGGCTTCTGAATTCGGGTTTCAATAAATCCTTCATTAGCGACCTTCTTCGAAGGTCCAACTTGTGCGAATCGTCTGCTATAGCATCCGAAAGCATTTTAGAGGACTCCTTAGAGTCAGGTTGTGAATGCTGGAGCCACATGCTTTTTAATTGAACTAGCATAATTAAGCCCTTAATAATAGGTTTTTGCACTTTCTGCCATAAAACATTACAAGTTTTGCTCTCTTTCGCCAAATTATTAAAGATGCCCAGAACATTCCCGTTTTCCAGAACATTCGCACATCTCGTATTGTTTCTTGTGCTGCATTATGGGATAGAATTGAGATACATTCCAGAGGCAAAAATAAATGGTGCTTAAATCATATAAATTAAACTTTTTATGAGTTTATTTATGTTTTCTACTAATTAATTTCTTTCTGCTTGCTTGAAACCACTAATCTTTCTTACCAATACGTACCTGGCTGGCAGTTTCTCTTTCATTAAGGTTTAAGCCATTAAACAATTAACACTGCAAAGCCAAGCGCTGCATGAGGCGACCTTGAAAATTTTATCGTGCCGGAGCACTTTACTACTTAGTCTGTTTGCTATAGGAACAGGTTGCAGGTAGTATTCCTTTGCACAAAGTTCGTTCACAGGTCTGGCTTGATAGAAACGTGTATAATAATTGCACTGTGTATGTTACTAATGCACTTTTAAAACAAAGTAATGCAATACGCACCATGTTAATGCTTCAAATTAAGTAACAAGTTGTTGATAAATAAAAATTGGCTTTCAGCAGAGTAAAAAAAATCGTCGTTAAAATGAAATGTGCATCGTTAAGTGAAAAAAGGTGTCAAATGTTTAGCTTCGTTTAAACAAAACATCGCTAAACATTAAGCGAGGACTTGCTGTATAAATAAATTTACAGGTATAGTACCAACGAAAGCTAATCCACCGTATGATCAATGTCCAAATGGCTGGAGTAGGCGTGAACGAAGCTGTTACTTCTTTAGTTCAGAGGCGAGGAACTGGTTTGCTGCAGCACAAACATGCCAAGCAAAAAACTCCTGGCTTGTGGAAATAGATAATGTTAACGAAGATAGTTTTCTTCTGAGGAGTTTTGATGACATTGCCCAATCAAGTATATAATAATTCTATTTATTATTATTATTACATTTGTTTCACATGTTTCCAAGAACTAATAACAATGATCTATCATAAATTATAATGCAGATACAAAATTATAAGCATGGTAAAAGGTGATAGCAAATTTTATATCATTAAGGCTCCAAAGCAGTTATCCTCGCTTTTTGACTGCCCACTGGCTGATAAGTTATTGTTGGTAAATACTTAATCAACTAACTCAACCTGTACAATTAAAAGTACGGATAAAGGTGGTGTATATGTAATCTCTGTCTTTCTCTTCCACTCAATTAGAACTGGTAACTGTATCCTGAGGTAGTTTTATGATGGATTAGTTATTTATCTCTACTTCAAATTTCAGCTCGCTACTGGACAGGTGCAAATGACTTGGCCCAGGAAGGAATGTTTACCTGGTGGAATTCGGCAAAAATTGTCACATCCTAGATTTGAAGATGGACAGCCCGATAATTATTTGGACAGTGAGCACTGTGCTGAATTTAGGGAAAAATACGGCGAGAATACCTGGGCCCTAAATGATGTTCCATGCACTACAGAGCTAAGATTTATCTGTGAAAAAACTGTTTAGCACTTATAAAAGTAGATTCTGACAAAGAAATTTAAAAGTCTTCTTAGTGTATTTCATATGTGCTCAGTTTATTATGTTTAAAATGTCACAAAAGCAATGCTGTACAGTTGATTTGTAAATGAATATTGAATAAAGAAAAATTCTACTGAGAAAGTATATGCTATTACATTAATAGCTTTAAAGCTATCTCTTCGTCCACGTCTAGTGTAGATTTATCTACTCTATTGTTCGGTTCTTCTTCACTGCTGTCGGAATTGCTTGATGTGTAAGTCATTTTCCTGCTCTTTGATGGACTGCTTGATGTTTTAGTCATTTTCCTCCGCTTTAATGGACTGCTTGATGTGTCAGTCATTTTTGTCCTCTTTAAATGAGGCCTAATATCATCAAAATTGCCATTTTAAATATTGGTATAAAAAATGTATCACAGAAAATCAAATTGCTATCAGTTTTTGTAGTCACCAAAAAAAGTAGATCACAGAAAACAATTTGGTCGCTACCAATTTTTAATTGCAAATATTTTTTATTGCCTATCATTTCGTGTGTCAACCATTTTATAACAAACAAGTACACATTAACTTTGGGCATGCACACTAAATTTCATAGCATTACAAAAGCTTATTGTAACCTACTCACCGAAAAGTGCCAGAACTTGAGGTGTCCGACTCTGCATCGATTTCTGCATTGTTGCCACTGTTTGGAAGTATTTCTGTTGATGCATTGACATCTACTACATCATCACAAGCTAGCTGTATTCCAGTGTCCACCTATAAGTTTTTTGAGTACAGTGCAGCAGCAGTTTTCAGTTTTAGGTTAAATTTAGAAGATAAATTGTTCTGAAATGCGGCAATCTAATTGCTTGTATGCAACAAAAAATCAAATTTGTTGTTTTGACGACCAGCATAGTATAAATAAACTCAGGAGAGGTAAAGTCCACGGTCCACCTACACCACTATAATTAACTATAATTTTGAGGTTGCATGGACCAAATAACTTCTGTTTAGTTCACTGTAACTCTTTTAAGTATACATGCGAACAACTGCCTTTTAAGTCTTCTGATGTATTTTTGCGTGACTTAAGTTTTTGCAAAATTTGTTTCATTAGAAATTGCAGTTTTTAGCAATACTGACAGCAGTTTCCAGTTACGCAATTATATTAGCAGTCAGCCAACAGAAGTGAATGCAAGATAATACTATAGCAGACTGTATGATTTAATATTTGCGCTTACATTCTTTTCGTCAGCAATATTCTTCTTCTTTGTGCTTTCTTTTTGTCGTTTCTCCTGTAATATGCAAATCATATAATCATAGTGCTTACACATTTTATACCAGGTAGGATATCAAAATAATAACACTTATTGCATGTCTTTTTCTGTACTTTTGAGTAATGGATTTAGTGACAACATGTCACGTAGGTACTTGGATGACCTAACTCGTCATCAAGGTAAACACCATAATTTAGTTTACTTTTTGGTTATTTTTTAGCTGCTTAAATTAGTCATGTTTTGTTCCTAAACTTGATACATCACCCACATACTATCGGCTCTTCGCCGAGTTCTGAGTTTCAATACAACATGGATAAGTCACAATTTATAGTTGATAATGTAAACATTTGTCATCATCTGTTCGTAATAGTTTACTAATAATAATAGTACACTGTGATCATGATTTGATTTTAATCTTCTGAAGTTGCAATAGAGGACAGAGTGACGTACATAGTGTGATATACACTCGTGTCTCGGTTTGCCGGACAAAAGCGGGGAGACATCGGTCCGTATTTGCCAATACTAAGCAAATACAGTAGGCGCCGTGTATTAGACTCACAGTAATGTGGAATCAATCGCCTAACTGTCTCAAAAACGTCTAGTACGGGCCGCTCCTATGCAAAAGTATATAAAAACTGTCAGCAATTGATGTGTTTGTAGTATGGGGGACCTTTTAACGGTCCAGATTTTGTCCAATTCTTGCGATATCAGTAAAAGCGAGGTCCGGCAAACCGAAATGAATGTAATTTTTACATTCTTTCGAAATATTTCTATTTTCAGTCTACTGCCTGCCTCTTTACTAGATTGTTTGATATCTTTTTCTTTTCTTGACAGTAATTCCACTGATATACTGCAAGTTATTGGAAATCTGTAATTTCAAAGTTTAATTACACAAATTAGCAATACAAGCTTAGCTATAACCATCCAGGTGTTTTATCGTTGCTGCTGTAATTAAGTAAGATGTAATACACATAACTAATGTTTTTAAGCAAGTTTTGAATGCAGGACATCAGCATGTACAGTAACCTTACCCGATGTTTTGCTTTGATTTTGCGACGGAATATTTGTTTGTCATATTCGTCTTCTACTTCCATTCTCTTCTTGGCCATAACTATGTCTATGCCACCTTCATTGTCATCATCATAGTTGTGTGCTGCAGCTACTTCAGGCTTTAAATTTGGGTCCACGATCTGCAACACCAAATTACTTGCTTACTTAGCTTTTTACTTAGTTAGCTTTTTAGCTAACTTCTGGTGTAGGCATTATTCACAAATACATGTCGTTTGCTTATATAGCTTTATATAGATGGAATGCAGTTCTTCAAACAGCACCTTCTGCATTTACTAATGAATGTTTATCCACTAAATTGCAAAAATGATTCTCAATGTATACGAGTAAATCTGTTAATTGTGCATCAGTCTAGGTTTACGTGTTTTCCAGTTGGCTTTTACATGGGCCGTGCGTTCACATAATCTAATGAATAAACAATAATAGGATCATTTGTACAAGGCTGTACGGGTTATATTATATTTAAAAACGTTTCAGCCATCCAGTTTACTGTCAGTTACATACTATTCTAACTTGAATTAAAAAAACTGTTAGAATGAAATAATATTCACATTTTGGTGTTTTAAAAACATTTTTAGCTTTTCACAGCTTCTGCCAAAACTGACAAAAGCAGACACAAAATGCTTTTAGGTGTGAAAACCTAAAAGATGAACCTACGATGGTTACGGAAGAAATGTAACCATTTAAAGTTTCACATCTTGCTTGTGGAATTTCTTCAAACGAGTGTGGGAAGTGGCATAACTTATGAAGTGAAATTATTACCCAATTGCTTGTAGTGTATCAATCAGTAGCATACAAGATAGAATTTGAGGCCTAAAGGCAGACCTACGATAATTACCAAGGATACTACACTGAATAGGTATGACACATTTTCGTACCAACTAATCAATTTTTCCTATTAATAGTTCTTGCATTAGATTTTAATTAGTATTTGCTAAACATCGCTTGTGAACTAAAAAGCCTAGTCGTTCACAAAATACCAGACGTAGGGCAACAATACGTCGTGTACCTTATAAATAACCAATGTTTATATTATTGTTTTGGGTTTTTGAAGTTATGTATTTCCTCAGAACAGAAAACCTAGTAGAAAGTGCAATGGAAATTACTTGGTATTATCACGCAAAGCATAAAAAATCGCCACTTACACTAAAATAATTAAGAAAGCATTGTAGAATTGCATAGCTTTCATAAGTATTATTATTCCAAAAAATGAAATTTTTAAATCTGAAATTGAAATTTTTTTAAATTTATGTATTTAAACGATTAATTTCCATGGCCACAGCAAACAAGTTGTAACATTCGTAAACAACAATATTACTTCTCCCTAATAAAATGGTCTGAACTCTAACCTACAGCTAGTTATGTAGTTGCCGAGAGTTCAATGGATACTCATAAGCTTCCTAGTTACATGTTACAATTCTTTGAACCGGTTTTCACAAAATTTGTACGGAATTTTTTTACAGTATTATTGTGAAGTGCCCGCCAATTGTCTTCAGTGATACCAGAAAAGTATTTGCAAAGTAGTAGTATATTTGCAAATGCCTTTTAGAAATCTCAAGTTGATATTGAAGAAAAATGTAAGCACCTAAAGTAGCTTTGAGTTAATTTCTATAAGAGTAAATATGATTGGATAAAAAATTACATACATGATGTTATGTAAGAATGCTGCAGAGGTAATAAAAATACAAGTGTAAAGGCATCTTAATAGGAATGGCATAATTGGACAGAGCATAAAAATAAAAAAAATTGGTTGATGCAACCCATAAGGCAATAACACAGCTAACAGATCTACAACCAGTAAGTGACAACTGACAAAACAGCTAAAAACATTAGCAATGAAACTTATCACTATAATATTTGCTAGGAATATAAATTTAAATGTGGATACAAGCACAGAATAAACAATTTACTGTACAAAGTTTTAAGATAGAAAGCAACAATGCAGACGTGATTTCACTTGCAGAGTTACAAGAAAATCATCTATGAATAGGTTTATTGGAAAAATTTAGATTTAATATGACTTTTTCGAAACACGGTAATAAAGTTTTTCTAACAAACTAACCTCACTATCTGCATCAAAGATGATTTTTGTATTGACAGTGAGTTTTTTCCGTTGTATTTTCTTTGCCATTGCAGCCTTTGTCAGCACTGTTTCCTTGCCTTTTCTTTTAGCTTCAGAAACAACATCACCCTAAATAATTATAACACAGTACGCTTTTACTGTAACAATTGCTTTTAATGATCTCAACTGGTAATAATTGCTACAGTGCCATTTGCAATGGTAATGTGAAAAGCATCGAAAATGCATGTCATGGAATAAGTCTTATAAAATATAAACTCCCAATTTTCATCACAAGAATGGAACATAACATGGCAATAATTCACAGGAATGAAGTTAAATTTGGTGAGTCACAAAATCAATTGATAAAACACAAGGCTACAATGGACCCACAAAACATAGAATTCTGGGAAACTACAGTGTCATCTCTGTTGTACTTATGCTCGACGAGATCCCTTCCCCGAGAATAAAAAATGTTATTATATTTATTGAAAGCTGATTACCTCAACATCCAGAGGCATGCGACTCTTGATTTTTAATAAGTTGCCTATATCGTCGTCGTCATCATCATTATCATCACCTCCAGGATCAATAGTTCCAACACACTTGCTAGATGTTGAGAAAGAAGATGCAGTTTCTACATTAACACGTGTCATTACACCCTTTCCCAAGTGTTCATCATTTTCTTCTTCCTCTAAATCCTCAAATGATTCCTGCAAAAATAGAACTTACTCTAGACATTTTTAAGAGCCTTAAAGATGACACGCCATCTTTTCTTTACAGATTTACGTTCAACAAAAGACACTAAAAATCTTCATGTTCAGCTAAAGCTGCTTTAACGAAAATGCTGGCTAGATTTGCCTTAGACTTACATTGTTACAAACAATATAATGCAACAGTTGACCTAACTGCAATTCTGAGCTAGCCGTAGCCCTAAATACAAGATTTGTGATCTTAATAAGATTCTATCAACCAACGTCAACTAAATTCTTATTTTTAAAGTAGATCAGTAAATTGCTTCTTGTTAAAGTTACATTAATTTTCTTGTATTTTTTATAGTATTTATAATAAAGGTTTATGAAAAATAGATTTGTAGCTTTTATATTCATTCAGTATTTACGTGAAGTACTAACAAGGTGTAAAAAGAAGTGGCGGTGTGAAACATACAAAAACAATATATCAAAGATTTGGTTCATGAAGTCCTGACCGAAACATTTTCAAATATTTGTTATTCGAACTGCTGTACTGAACCTACTAATGCACAATGTTTCTGAAAATAAAATGTTTATTAATGCATACATCATTTTCACTTTCTTCATTTCATCAAAAAACAAAACATATTCACAACAAATTTAAATTGGTCAGGTTTCTTGCACACTCTGTCTAACACAGTTCTTAAACTTAATATCTGAAATTTGGACAACTGTTTGCATTTACTTGAACAGTTTTGGCATGTAATTTAGATGTTTCATCTGAAAGACTGTTCTTCTCTTCTTTTCTCTGCAGAAATTTCTGGTGTTTCTGTAAGAATCTTATCCGAGGTGGTATTGCGAGACCCAGCGAACTGTAACAAAAGAATCAATTTGTTGTTAAGTTTGTTAACTTATATGTTGAATAAGAAAAAGTAAAAGCATCACATTCGTCTAGCACAGGAATCACTGAGCACTAAATGGTACTGCGTTTCTCTAAGTCTAAATAGAAATATTTGTGGTACACGAAGAAAAATCCTACAAGAAATCCTCGCTTAACGACGTTAATGCATTCCAGCAAAAAGTGATGACGTTGTTAAATGAAGCCAAGACTTCCACAGAAAACAATGTAAAGGAATTGAGATATGTTCCAGAGGCAAAAAAACAATGTTGCTTCAATCATATAAATTAAAGGTTTTATGAATTTTACTCATGTTTCTCCTGATTAATTTCTTTCTGCTTGCTTTAATACCTATATATATTACTTACTTAGCTAGCGGTTTCTCTTTCATTAACTTTTAAGTCTAGGCAGCAGTTAAACAATAAACACTGCAGCAGAGTCAAAGCCAAGCGCTGGGGCAACCTTGGGAATTTTATCTAGTCTATAGCAAACAAATTGGAGGCAGAGTTTGCCCAAAGGTCTCGCTTCATACAAGGAAATAGCATTTAATGGTCAGTCGGGAAGCACAATCGTATACTTGTATAATAATTGCACTTTTTATGTTACTAGTGTGTTTTTCGAACCGAATAATGCAATATGTACTGTTTTAATGCTTCAAATAATATAAAAAAGTTGCTGATAAAATAAAAATTGGCTTCGAGCAAAATAAAAAAATTGTTGTTAAAACGAAACAGCGCGTTGTTAAGTGAAAAAAGGTGTCAAATATTCCGCATATTTAAAACGAAACGTCTATAAATGAGGACTCATTATAGGAAGACAGGATGATTTTTCATATACAACCCCATTTTCAGGTTCGATAAAAGTATACCTTTAAATGCAATTAATACTGCAAAGGCGTTTCTGATAATTAAATGAAGGATTAATAACTTAATTAACGGCAGGTGAGCCCAACTATTGATGGCATCACAAACTAACATAATTTTCAACAAGCGTGTTGCACGTGTTTGCGAAAGCGAAAATTGAAGTACAGTGCTACTGTAAGATATTCAGTGTGTTGTACTAAAACTAGGCAGGTTTTAAGATAAAAATTCAAATTTACCGCTGTGCTCACGCATGAGCTGCAGAACGTGTCTAGTTCATCACAAACTGTGCGTTTCCAAAATGCATGCACTGGTACCCGTCTAACTAGCGAATTGGGAAATGCATGTAACAACGAAGAACTAGTGGCATGAATGTGAAACTGTGTTTGTGTGATAATTCTTTCAGATAAGTCATTTTTGAAAAAAGTAGTGCATTCCTTTTTAATATTTTAAAGAGTAGATTATTTTGACCTACAGTTTAAGATTGTGTCCAGTTTTGCTTTAAGCGAGGACTTACTGAATTTGTTAGTACATGTGAGAACTGCAATATGTCTGATTTATAAAGCGTGACTGGACATAGCTTTTCCCATAAATAACATTTTTGTGCTTTAAAAATTCAATGCCTAGGTTTGAATTTGGCTAGGTTATAAAAACTTATTTACCAAACAGAATTTGTTACAGCTGCTGCTGCTAATATAATACATTTTACCTTTTTGTAATAATACATATAATACCTTTTTGCTGCTAATTTCAGTGTACAATAATATCATTATGATGTTATTCTTATCTCATTATATTATATTATTATAAAAACACAGAGAAGTTGCAAATAGACTAAGATAATAATGCTACAAATACATACTGTGCATATTTGTCCGTATCCAACTTGTGAATGTCAAAAACCACCTTGTTCTTCATTAAAAATACTGACTTCAAATAAGATACAAAGCACTGAAACAAAAAAGATATTTATCAAAGGCATTTTAAACAATCTCTCAATTAACATAAATGCCTCCTCAAAAAAGAAAAAACTGCATTGCTTAGTAAAGCTTTTCATACACTTTAGCACACAGCATGCCAAAATCAAGTATCTAAAGGCCGGGCATATTCACATCACGCCAAAAGCAAGCATCCAATGGTAAGGAATATGCAACACGACATGGCATGACTGGAACCTAGCTGATTGGGAATGATAACCCTCCAAAATGAGCTGCAGAAGTGACAAAGGTATCTCAACCACATCCACGTCTCAACCACTGGATCTCCCTTTATGAGTTAAACAGCCAGGATCAATAAAGCAGATCAGATCACGCAAAGCAAGTATCGAACCAAGGCAGTTACGAGCCATTCACACGAAGCGTATATGCAAAAAATGAGAAACACAAATGTTTTTTTGCAGGTTACTTAAAACCAAACACATATTTTGCAAAGTGCTTTAGTAAGAAAAAAGTCGGAAAGAACAAAACTTCTTTTTTGTGTGACTTATTTAAAGCCAGTAACACATTTCGTACATAAAAACCAACAAATTTTGCTGTGCTAATATGACAGCAGCAAAAAAGTGAATTTCTAAAAGCAAAAAAGTGTGTATTTCCAATCAGACCATGACAATTACCTCGGTTTTAGCAGTATTGTGTCATCTTAAAAAATATTGTAAGAAAAAAGCAACTATCAACTGACCCTCTGAGCACTTTCCTTCAAGCTGACGTCTTGAGCGCAAAAACTTTCCAATTTTCTCTGTATATTGAACTGCTTCTTTGGATTGACCCTAAATTAAATAAATAAATAAATATAATATACATATATGTGTGTGTGTGTATGTATATGTATATTTCGATCAGTGACACATACCACTATTATCAGAATTTCTAGCCGTAGTTCTGTAAATTAGTGAAAACAGCCAAGGTTCAAGTCGAAGTCATACACTTTTTTAAATACAGCCAAAGTACTGCAAAATCTGTTATTTCTTTTATTTCGGTGATTCAAACAAATTTGTTTTTATGTCATCATAATTTAGACAGTATAAGAGGTAGAGGCAAAGTATTTGACCTCTTAACTGCTGTGCAAATAGTGGCATAGGGGAATATTTTAAGGAAATTGTTATTGCTAAAGACACAATTACAGGCTACAGATTACTGCAACTATTGCTACGTCACCATCAATTTTACTGTCAAAATTAACACTGGCACCAATAGAGCTCTTGTCAATACCCTGAAAAAATACACTGCTGCCACAGTGGCTGCTGTGCACCATTGCCATCACATCATTTCAAAAGTAGTGTTGTTTTGTGTGATATAAGTCAAAGCACCTTGTAAAGTACAGAGTAGAAAACAAAAAGCATAATAAAGCAGACTGCAGTGCACATTCAGTAATAACAGCATTTTTTGCAAGTTTTGGCAACATTTTTGGCTATTCTGTGGCCTTTATATTAACTTTTGGGCCAAGAGAGGACAGCACAACTGTTTATTTTCATGAAGTGTTCCTGACATGTGCAGGTATCTTTTCTACTGCCATAAGTGCCAGTTAATTCTCGTCATACAGGTTAGTTAGAATACCACTTTTATGACAGGAAACTCAGGTCACAAAGGCTGTGAAGTGGTTAAGAACTTTTGAATGCTCTAAAAAAATCAGTATCACATAAAAAACTTTCTGGCAAAATAAGCTGGTGTCATTGTTAACAGCTAAAATCATGTTTGCACACAGCTACTGAAAACAATTTGTTGTGCTAGTTATACAGAAAGAAAACTTGCCTTATTTTTTCAATTGGGATTTTCTTCTGCTGTAATTGTTCAATCATAGATTCTTCCTCTGAGGGCATCAACACCAGCAATGCCTCACCATCTTTTTCATACCTGTTAACAATCAGGAAAAAATAAAGCTACTTATAAGTAGAAATGACGGAGTACAGTTTGTAATCAAAAGTATTTATTCCTACATGCTACAGTTGTTCAACTTTGAATGTCAGTTTTAATAGCTAGCTTCACAACCATGGTGTACACTTAATTAAATAGCTGGCACATTCAGGTTAGCCATTTTTAGCATACTTAGCACATTAAATGCAAAACATTCCCAGCATCCTAAGCGCAGCAAACCACATGCTATTGGTGTAAGCTCTCACATATAGTGCAGGACAAAAACGTATTTTTAAATCAATTTTAACGTGTCCTTGAACCTTCGGCAATAATTATCACCAAAGAATGGTCCTATTACAATCCCAAACGGCTTGCATGGATGCAACTGTCGAACCACTTGAAAAACAAAGTAACAGATTAAAAATTTAGTTTCATTGTTAAAATTAGCAGCATGTACCTCGCCGTTCTTCCTGCTCTGTGAATATAGGTGTTGGCATCCTCTGGACAGTCCAGCTGAATCACCCAGTTCACTGCAGGAAAATCTATTTAAAATGAGCATTATTAACACAGTTTGATGCACTGGAATCCTTCATACAATGACAGGGCCTATTAATATGCTGAATGGGTGTGGCGGGATCAAAAGTGGATGAGTAAACAGCCCAAGAAAGCAGGGCACATGCAGTTTTGCTGGCAGTCACACATTTATTTACTAACCAGGATGGCATTCCATAACTTCGTAACTAGCTAACATTGTGAAAAATCAGCTATTGCTCACCAATAAAAAACATTAATTTTTGTTGCTCCGATTGTAAGACAAGATAGCATTACTAACATTTTGTGAGCAGATTCTCATTTATCTACCAATTAAGAGCAATAACTCTTCATGCAAAAAACGAAATAAGATTGTGCCTTGTTACTTGACATTTAGGGACGTTTTGTGATGAACTTGAACAACACAGTTAATAATCACGCAGCCGATCAGTATTCAAACCTAACAGTTTGTAAGGAAAACATTATAGAATGGTGTGCACACTGGGCCATGGGGTTTTAACACAAAGGGCAAGAAATGTGCATCCACTCTGTGGACCCAGTACAAATAATAATTATATAACAATAGTAATCGAAAACAAATGCTTGCCTTGTCTGTAGTATTTGCAACTTTTCATTTCAAAAGTACAAGAAAAGCGCACTGTTGTATTTTGTGTGGGTCTATATTGTGATTTGAACCAGGGATTTTTTGACTGCAATTTGCAATGTCCCACTACACCACGCAGTTCCTCGTGATAAAGGCAGACCTCTTTGCATTGAGAAGGTGAACTATAAAGATTGAATCTACCCATATCACAAGTGCAGCAGTGTATTTTACTAGTTTGATATGTAGACTTGTAAGCCAGGACTTCCTACTGGGAGTTAGAGGTTATAATATGTCATAACAGTGTTTTCACATGAAAATAAAGTGATGTGAACTGACCTAGTCCTCTTGCAGCAATGTCAGTAGCCAACAAAACCACATGTTGTTTACGACAAAACTCGTCATAGATTGCCATTCTACGAAGTTGGTGTAGCGTTCCATACAGTGCTAGTACAGTCATGCCTGGGCGCAGTTTGCAGAATGTTTCATACACAAATTTTACCTGGATTAAAATAATGCACAAAAATGTGTTAGGTCGAAATTAGTTAAATGCATTTATATCGTGTCTGCATCTGTAAACTTTCCCCTACGACCTAATGAATTTTAAGTCTGTAAAAATTAAAAAGATTTGATGCAAAGTTCATTAAGAAAACATGTAAGTTAAGGAAATGATACGATTAATATTACATTGTGACCATGACAGTTACATCTAAAGTTGCCATTTACCCCGGTAAAATCTAATTTGTCAATGTCTATGAACTTCAAAAGTTTAACTCTGATGTAGTAACTTCGTGTAAATGACAGATACCTAAACACAAGTACCTGCTTACAGCTGGTCATAAACACAAGAATTTTCTGGTTCAAGTGAGACTTTACGAAGGAGAAAAGAATATTAAGCTTCTCGTGTAGTTCACAGACCAAGTAGCTCTGAAAAAAAATAATGAATAGCAATAGCACAGCAGAAAAGTGAATAATTTGCGGGTTGATGAAAAAACAACATTTCAGATTGGAAATTTAATGCAGAAGTTCTGATTGATAGATGTATATACTAACTACGAATTAGACTAGTCACCCATACTCAAAATCTTTTATATCACAAGTTTAAGTTAATTAGATAGCAGGATAAACTTTTCTTATTTTATTCAATAAAACACTATAGTTCCACACAGAATACGACACTGTAATCTATTCAGTACCTGCCATTCTATTGCAACTGATTGATATTATTTAACAGGAGCTTTAAAAGCATCCAGAAAAAACAAGAAACCTCAATATAAAAGTAACATACAATTGATTTCCAGCCCTCGAAGGCTGTTATAGTTATATCTACTAATTAACAAAGTCAGGCATTTAAGTATCACAGTTAACATATTGTTTCCCAATAAAAAAAAACAAAAAGGAAGATGAGCTGGAGAAAAACCTTCTGTTATATCTAATTAGCTACATGTATATGTGGGGGCAACAGCTAGAACTTGTTACTAATAATAAAGTTACCTGACTTAATTTTGCTGGTGTGCTGTGCTGGGCATGTTCATGAACTGATACATACATGGGATCTTTCAAACTCAATCTGGCTAGATCTTTTACAAACCTGCAGACAAAAGAAACACTTTGCACGCAGTCAATTCAAACAAAAAGGTACCAATTTCAAAAACATAACATACTAAAAAACTTAAATTACGTTATATTTCTTGGAATACATTACACATTCTGAAATAGCATGTACAGATATTATTAAATAAACTTTCACACCCCCAAATTCAATGAAATTTGGAAAAGAAACGGCTAGCATAGAAGTAAATCATATAAGAACAAAATAAGTTCTGTTGCATTCTTCATTTTTTGTATTTGAACAAGTTTTTCGCAAACTAATGGATAAAAATTTTGCGTTGCGCTTGTACAGCAACTCAGCGTAACAGTGACGTTGATCTGCCCTGCTGCTCATTAGCTCAGGCCAAGGTTGTTGCACCTGGGCATGCATTGAACAGTTCTGTGAGCTGACTTTGTGTTTCATTTGCGTAATAAACAAATAGCCACTCCAAAAACCTTATCAGGAATTGAAATGCAAGGTCTTACATTTGGCACTGAAGACAGTGGCTGGAGTATATAAGTCTATTTTATTATAATTAGTATGCATTCATTTGTGGTGTATTATCATGTGAAAAACTTGCTAGAATTGTATGTGCTTTTTTAAATATAGAATGATTTCACTGTTTGATCAGACTAGCAGTTACAGTGATTTTCGCAGAATGGGAGAGTAACCAGCAATTTCTGTACTTTTCACTTGCTAGCAATAAGTACGCTGTCAGATTATGTCTTTCAATCAGTGCACAATTCATTGCAAATTCAGCACCTGAATAAACCAGCAAGTAAACAAATGTGCACTATAATTATGTACACAGCTACTTACTGGGGATGCTGGTTGTCACTTCAACAGTGTACTGAACCGTCATTATAATTAGTTGCAGCCAGTACAGGGCAGACTCACCTGCAGGTAACTGTTACATTGCTGAAGGAGTTCCATAACACTTTGCGCATTTGAACAGCTGTTAAATTTACAAGCTTAGAGTGATTTGAATACTTATTGCAATTCTTGTGCAGAAAAGAATGCTCTACAATTTTTGTGTTGAACAGTTTTAGATACAAGCTATCATTTGGAAACTTAAAGGCTTTGAAACAAAAATTTGAGAAAATTTTACAGACTTTTTGTATCATCCATTTAATAGCTTAACTAAATAACAAGGTTTAAGCATTTTGTTTGCGGTGCTAGAAAGAAAGTTTAATTCTCTTTTAGAAAATATGTATTTTTGTACTAGTCTCTCATGCAATTAAGCCATTGTGGACATTTTTGTACAGAAATGGCAAAATTACACAAATATTTGCCGTCATAGAGGAGTTAAGCTCGTTTTGAATAAATCTGCCATTTCACCTGAGAAAATCTGAAGTGAATATTGCTGCAAAAACTGTTTGTAGCATTTTCACGTGTCACGTTTCTTTTCAAATTGTAAAACAAGAAACTTTAAAACTCAATGCTGCATTGGCTTGACAATCATACCTGGTTTGGGTGGCACTAAATAACATGGTCTGGCGTTCTGTAGGAAGATTTGCTATTATGGCATTCATGGTTTTTTGAAAACCTAAATCTAGAATTCTGTCCGCTTCATCTAACACTAAAAACAAAAGAAAAACAAAACAAACAAGTCTGACAAACTTTATCATGATTTCTGACACTAGACTTGCTTTATAAATTCGTTATTACTTGACAAACTTAATTTGCAAGTAGCCCACTTGATTCCGAAAGGGCTTCAAGCATCAACAATAAGTTAATGACCTTAAATTACAAAATATTTAGCAGCAAATTCAAGCTTAGCAACATTTACCTAAGACTTGTAAAGAATTGCAGTCAAAGAGATGATTTTCATCCATGTGTTGCAAGAGCCGCCCTGGTGTACAAATGATGACATTGCAATGATGCATACGCTTTGTTTCAAATTTCAAGTCCTGTAACAGATCTTATGATTTATCCTATTATCTGCATTTTCCAAACTACTTGGTAATGGCTGTTTGCAAATCATATTAAGCTAATGTTTGTGTTTTTCTCAAATTACATTTGTGACCAAGTCTCACTTACATATATATTGTGCATGCAGAACTTGGGAGATTTAATGAAAACCTAACTATTTTATAAATTAAAACTGTTAAGCCCATTAAGTCAAAATATTGTCATAAATATAAAGTGTTTAAAGTTTGTTTTTGTATGCATGCGGCCTGTATGGTTTACCATAGAAAGCGATCATTTTTAGGTTTTTATTCCAATTGTCCATTTCAAAAACAATTTTTGTCTCTAATCTGTAGTGGTCATGTGGTCAGCTTTGCCCAAGATTCAAGAACAAATTCACTTGAGAACAGACTGTAGTGCCTGAGCTTGTAAAATCCTCGATAATACAAAATGCAGAATGGTTTATCTTGTATTTGTTAGTGTCAAAAGTGAAATATAATCCATAACATTAGGACTCCAAGATTTAACTTGACTTGACAAGAATACCTGAGAGCTTTCCACAGTCAACTTGCAGGATGTGTATCATGCCAAATGTCAAAACAAGCTCAACAGTGCTAGCAACCACAAAAGTCGTGACTCAGCAGTTAAGCTGAACATCCTGTTTGTTTCTAATTATTCTGTGAACAGCACTTGCCTGTAGGCAATAGTACTTAAAATTTTCTACTTAGATATTTCTGCAGAGTCTTAAAATACGGGACTGCACTCCTATTTAAAACTCATCTGCAGCTTAAACACACGGCATAACTATGGAGTGGAGCATAGAAGCTATAATAATCTGTTTAGGGATACTTGTGATTAATACGTCTTATGCTCAGCAAAATGAGTTAAGTGATATCAATAGCGACATCTGCAAAGATCTCAACAGTGCACTGCAAAACATTCATACAATGGTGGCAGAAATACACAATTGTGAGTAGCAGTAGTAGACTAACATCAGTTGTAGTAAACTTCTGAAATTTTGTAAAAATCACAGGTAGAATGAACCTAAATTACATTCTTAATTATCTATTTACTATAAAAATTTGTTGTGCCTACTTAACCCATACAGGTCATAATTGTCAATCTTTAGAAATTTATAATTTAATTCGCTGAGGTTAATTTTATTTCAAGATAATAAAAAATGCATCAATTATGTTACCTATTATTACGTTTTAAATAGTTGTAGTTCACAGTTGCAGCAACAGTTCATGTTGCTTTTCAAATAATGCTTTGCAATTCATGTATTTTCAAATGTATTCACGTGTTGTTCAAGGCACCTGCCATTCACAAAACCAATCACAGAATATTATGTTTTTGTCATGAGGCACACCTATGCATCAGTGCATCAGTTGTGAGACAAAGCAACAGAACTAAAATAATCATAGTTCCAAGATGTCCCATTCTCACCATGAAAAATTGTTTTAAAAAAAATTCCACTTCAAACAAATGCTTGACAGCCTGACAGCATAGAAATCTTATACAAATGTATGCTTTGTAGATACAGTTGCAACAACAGCAACATCAAGACATGACTGTCCATTTCTTTGGAAGAGATACAAGCAGTTCTGTTACTTCATCAGCGCATCAAAAGTCAACTGGTTTGCAGCTGTACAGACATGTCAGCAGAATGATGCTTGGCTCGTTGAAATCGAAAATGAAGAAACAGAATCATTCCTTACACGAGCTGCCACTAAATATGCTGCTACTGATGGAAGCTCAGAAGTACAACGTAAGTATCATTAAAACACCTATAAAGACTATAGCAATGTACAAGTCTTCTTACAAAAGAACTACAATAAGAAAATAAACAAATAAAGTGATGGATTAATAAAACTTCTGTGGTTAACAAGTAAAACATTTTTGTCAACAACAAGCAAAAATGATGTCACTGTGTGATAAATGGTTCCACTAGCAATTCTACATAACTATTTGTGAATTGATGTCTATCATAATGTCAATCATTGTCGTTGACTGCCCAATCAGCATGCAAGTTATCTCACACACCCCTGCAGCAGGTACGTTTGGGACATTTAGCTACAACTCGGTTTAACGCTGTTATGAAAAATGCTCAACTTTTCATTAGTTAGCGGGAGACATATTAGCCTGGTTCTAGATTTTATTATTGTCAATTGAAATTGCTAGTGAATTGGTGAAAATATACAGCCTAGTTTCGTTTATAGGAAGAAATGCACATTGCTTATGTCTATGAGTTGTTGATTAAACCATTTTGTAATCAAGAAAATATGCAGTTTAGTTAAATATCAGGTCAGATAAAAACAACTATTTGATTAACTTTAAATAAGGACAAAAGAAAATGTTTTCTTTTCTGGCCAGATTTTATAAACCTCAATGAAATCTTCACAGTCAAAATTAATTCAAATGTGGTCAAAACTTATATTATACATCAATGCAATACTAGCTAATTTTATGCTATTTTTTGGTTATAATCACGGTTAAAAGAAACCATTGGGACTTATATAACTCGGGCATTCAAAATAAGGGTCGTCTATGGAATGGAACAGTCAAACTTATTCCATTTCCGTAGCCTGACAAACGTAAAAATACAAAAACTTAGTTAATCTTGCAGACGAGCGCATGATCAATTAATATAGAAAAATACATAGCATGCCTCATGTTCGTATGCTTAAAGGCAAGAAAGACTTAATATTTTTGTTGCTCATTTATTGTAAAGCAAGGCTAACTGGCTTAGTTTTTTACTATATATGTCTCTATATTTTGTAGTGCTTTAAAACTTCGTCTCTACATTCTGTTTAAATTCAAAAGTCATTTTTTGGCTACTTGAAGCGTTAATTTCTTGTTAAAATAGCTGCTGCCCTGTAAATTTGTGTTTATGAAAAAGAGCAATCAGTTTATCTGCTGATTAGACATTAGTTGTGACTGTCATGTTGCTTAGTTTAGTTTAGTTTAGCTTAGACAGTTGTTGTCCTGCGTGAGCTGTTGTCCCGAATGCTGCTGAGCATGCTTAAGTTGCAGCGGGGGTGGAGCGATAGACCATATGTTTGACGTCAATTCTTTTTCTTAGTAATTTTCCATCATATTTTTTCTGCAGCTTTTCATTCCACAGTTTTGAAAAGAAATAAATGAAATTTGCTATGGCAGTAAAGTCAAGATCTCACAAATGTAAAGGACAGGTAAATGGTAAAGGTCAGAGGTCAAAAGATCAGACTTTTTATTAAAGTGGAAGACTTAATAGCTATGTATTTTATTTTCTTCCATTAGTCAACTGATGAATTATAGGTCAAGCTATAAAGAGAAAAATGAGGAGCAGGTGCAGTCCTTTAATTGTATTATCTACAAATACCCTATAAAAATAAGAACAAGAAAAATGCAATTAAAACTGATGATTAATGTAACTCACTAGAAATTACATGATTATGGGAGATCGATTAGAATTTAGTATTTACATTAGTGTTCTAAAACTTATCTAGAATTTTACATTAGTATTCTAAAACTTATATAGAATTTTTCCTTCAGCACAAGTTATGCCATTATATTAATAAGATTAGATATGATTAATGAAACGTACTTGACACGACCTAAAAGGGAACAAACTAAGATTTCACATTACAAAAACGAGACTTAGTTCTGATAAATTTAAAGTATTTTTTCCAAAGAAATAATGTTTAATTTGTTCATTCTATAGGCTAACTTGCTTAAGAACTAAATAGCCTTCATAAAAGAGACTCATAATTGCCCCAATAAGTTGACATACTTCAAGAATATCACAAAGATGTACTTTCTGTATTGACACTTAAAATGATACAAAATTTTTGTGAAGCAGCTACCGTCATACAGAGCATTCAGTTAGTTGAGACAGAACTGCAAAGGTTAATTTTTAATAAAAAAACTTTAAACATATCTAAGTTACAATACGCGTGCATTAAATAAAAATCCAAATTCAGATACAGACATAATCGAAGTTTTGAAAAACCACATGCCATAGTCATATACTGGTGTTTACTGATCACGTACACCTGAGCGCTGGACATATTAGCTACAGAACTTTGTTACACATGAATCTTCAAAAAACGGTAAAAAATTCAAAGCGGCAATTGACCCGAAAATGTTCAAACTCTGAGTCTGAACCATGTCTTACAATTGTGAGAGGTATCAACTTCCAAAATTATTCAGGAACTGAGAAAAAGTGGCGAGAGACAGACAGAAAGACTGACAAACAGGACTGATAATTTTAAAGTTGGGTCTGAGTTTGAATGATGCCCTACGTCTGTGTGAGATGTGAACTTTAACCATTACTCCAAAGCCAAGAAAAAGTGATGACAGACTGAAAGGAACCAAAAATTCTCTAGTTGCAGCACATACATAGGCCTATTAAAGGGGTAAGCATGTTTTTAATATGCTATATAATTGTCGTACACAGATGAGACAATACTCCAAGGTCGAGAAAAAGTGGACGGACCAATAATTTTATAGATGTCCACCTCCAACGAGGTGAGGGGGGGGGGAGAGGCAACATAAAGAAAACACTGAACTATATCAATTACAGTAAACCCATCAGAACCACAAGGCTGTATAATAGGTGTTCTACAAGCATGCACATGAAAAGCTGACATTTGTAAATAGGAACATACACACACACAAATTGTCAGAGCATTTTCTTTTCAGTTCGATATTGGACAGGATTAAATGATTTGGCTAGTGAGGGCAACTTCAACTTTTGGCAGTCGGGCAAACAGCTCACACCCACATCCTACTCTAACTGGGAAGCCAACCAACCAGATGATTATCAGTCTGACGAAGAATGTGTTGAACTGAGACAAAAATATGAGACAAATTACTGGAGATGGAATGACGCACACTGCAAGAATACAAGGATACATTTCATATGTCAGAAACATGTTTGATCATACTTATTCATACAATGCCTAAATGCATTCATTCCTAAAACTGGACATGCATGTATATATATACATATATATATATATATATATATATATATATGTATGTATATATATATATATATATATATATATATATATATAGATAGATAGATAGATAAAAACAGGCTAAAATTCTAAGTTGTGTGGTAAGTGGTGATATATAGTGTTTTCATTGGGTACCCGAGTAATTACCAGCATTGTTTATTACCCCGAGCCTGATATTTCTACCTGGTTCCAACAATGAAAATGCAAATATTATTTGTAATATGGTATCTATTGTTGGAGAATTTAAAATTCAAATGCCACTTTCATCTGTGTTCTTCTACAGTAGGTACCTACTAGCAAAATATTTAGTACTAATTGCTGCATTGGCAGTGCACCAACAGCCAGTAGGAAGATGGCTGCTCAAACCATTTTTGCCATTGGGGTGACTTACAAAAAACAAACTATGATTTCTTTACCAAGCAGTTAATTATCCAAATGAAACTGTTTATTAACTTTATTAACTTTTAAAAACCTATTTCAGGCCACTAACAAAGATACGAATGGACAGATTGTCAAGTCAACAGCACACAAAAAGAATAATATATATATATTATTTCATTCCCACAATCCCTACATTGTATTTATAGTGCTCAGTGTCACACTACCTAGGCTGACTCATTAACAAAGCAAGCAACAAAGTAATTAAGGTCTGTGTTTCAGATAAAAAATCCCAGTCAAATGATTTGCATGGGGAAAATACTAACTTTCGCGACTCGCAGCTCATGTGTTCAGGCTTTCAGGCAAAATAAATGCATGCTTGTTAACATAACAGTGCAGTTAGTTAAAATGCTCCGGTGGTCGTTTTGTTTGTGACTATGAATGATTACAATTTCTTCACTGCTGCTGAATCTTAGCAATGGGGTACCAAACGGGTATAAAGAATAGGGTACATGAGTCTGAAATTTGTTACCTATGTAAACACTAGTGATATAATATTAGTATGAGATAGTAATATTTTGTACATCAAGTAGTAGTAATAAAAAAATTGCAAACCTTCCCACCAATAATGAGTCCAGCAGAGAAATCGTGTAATTTTCCAACTTTCTTTAATACTTCAAATATTTGATAAGCCAATTCTCGTGTAGGAGTGATTATTATTGCTCCTACTCCCCATTCTGCGACCCACTTTTGTCGGTACAAGCACTCAAGAATCTGCAAATCAAACCGTGATAAGCATATAATTTTCAAACAGAAAACAGTGAAACAATGACTATAAATATTGTGTTTTGACAAAAACAATAAAATAAGATCATTAGGCGTAAATTTCATATAGTTTCATAAGTTGAATAACCTAGGAGACTGACACAAGTTGCACGACCCATTAGGGCGAAAAATCCGTATCCAATCAAACATTCTGTAAACCTCGCACAGCTGTGATTTTGCAGAAAGCAAACAATAATGGTTATAATGAAAAACTGCAAATTAATAAGGAAAGATACTTGACCAATTTTAGTCTATTAAATACACAACATTTGGGCAAGTGTCGAATGTGGACAAACAACCACAGATAGCGGTGTTTGTTCACCTTAGTTGAGTAATGCTTGGGGACACAACAAATTTGAAAATTGAGTCTGCTGTCTACTGTCACAATATTTGTGGCGTCAAATAAAAAAAATCAGACAGCTGCTTTAATTTGGATTCCAAGCACTTGTGATACATGAAACAAATAAATTTGAAACTTTACTGCTCATCTTCTTCTAGGAATCTTCCAGAACAGATTAGACATACAGCCATGCAAGAATCAACACCATTTATGAATTAATTATTTCTACTAAATCCAAAATTGTTTTCCTGGCATCGTAAATAATTTCATAGACACAATTACAAAAAAATAACTGCCACAACTTCTGCTCCCTTCTCATAAAACCACATAAAGTCATGTCAAATCAATACCGGAACAAGAAAAGCTAAAGTTTTTCCACTGCCAGTCTTTGCTGCTCCAAGGATGTCATGGCCTTGCAGCCCGAATCCAATTGACGCCTTTTGAATTTCAGTTAAACGAAAGTAGCCGCTTTTCTGAAGTCCTGCCAAAATGAAGTTCAGCCAGGCATAAATCAAGAACAATCGTTATAGTATTAGTTATTATTTTTATTTATAAAAAGAATTGATACAATTATTAAAAAATTTCTCAATAGGCAAAACACCAGTCCTGCGGATTACCACATGAAATCATATGGACACTATTCTCAGCCAAAAAAACACAAATGATCATTAAATAACAATTTTTTGAATTCTAAAATCTTAAAACATTCATTAATAGCCACACAAAATACCACGTGCTAAAGAACATTATCACAGATTAAGCATAAAGACTACAGAAAATAACAATTATAAGAGAAAAACAAAGAGGGCTTAGTCAAGTCACAACATGACAATACCAAAAACATCACAATAGCACCCAGCGAAGGGAACAAGACATATGTAATTCTCTATCAGCAAGTTAGTAAAGAGCATGTAGTACATAATTAAGTGGGAGAGCAGAATATGAGTGTTTAGCTAACATATAGATAGTTGTTTTCTTAAGTTGGCCCAGATTTATGATAAGCATCAACAGGGAAAAATTTTAAACTGGGTACATAATTAACAAGTTTATGCAAACGTACCTTGTTTACTTTTCCAGGACAACGGTAAGTCTTCAAACAAATTTATCTGACTTAAATCAATCTGCAAAGATATCACAAAGCAAAGATACATATAAAAATTTGTTGCAACTTGACAACAAAGATATCGTTCATCTTGAGCAAAGAGAACACATTTATGTGAATAAAATACATTGAAAAATATTACCTATTAAAGCTTTTCAAACTAGTGTAAAATTTGAAGTCACTAATGCTACAAGATTTTTTCAGGTACCTTTGAATATTGTTCCTCCAGCAGTTTAATCTCTTCGGTCTCCTTTTTCCAGTTAGGAAAGCGGTTTTCGAGGAGTTTTGTTTTACTTTTAAAATTGGCTTTGTTGCTGGAAGCATTTTTAAAATTTGTCTTTGCTCTACATTTCATTTTATCCATCGTGTGCTGATTCAATCAGAAAATGCGTGCTGAAGCACAGAAAACTATGGATCACTCAAAATGTGGGAAATAGCACCGTGACATTAGTTTAGTTTATGTTTCAAAATGTACACAGGTTACATTACATTATAATTTAGTACTACAGTAAACAATGCAGAACTATTGAAGTTTTACAAAATATTTCAAATATTGTATTCATAAACCTGCATCAGTAGTTAGATACTATTATCAATTAGTGTTGCTCCAGATACACATTTTTGCCGGATTGTGAATACCGGATATCATCAAATGTTCATTCAAATTGACTTCCAGATTTGGATGATAACCGGATACGTTAACTAAATTTGAATCGAATATATTTGGATCAGTTTGGATAATGCAAAATAGAAACTCTTTGAAAGCTTTAGTGTTTTCAACACACATTAGGAGTAATTAAGCAAAATCTGAAAGAAGAATAAATAAGTAACTCAATGAGAAACAAGAAGATTTTACTATACTTAACTACTTGGATATTTTTATTCATAAATGTATTTATTTGTAATTAAATCTATGTTGTAATTCAGTTCCATCGAGTTTGGCAGTTACAGGATACCTTCACCTGCACTTTAAATGATGATTTGCTGTGCCCCACTACGCGAAGGCACATGTATTACTGCACGCAAACAGGAAAAAATGTGTGTAAAATTTCCATCAAACACAAACGTAGCCTAAAACGATCGCCAAGTTTTTTTCAGTTAGTATATTATTTATTTATTTTCGACTGTTGAATTATTTGAAAACCGTCTTTAATAGTATATTACAAAAACCGGATAGCGAATATTTGCAAATATCAAATTTTCGCAACTACCAGACAATATCAGATACAAATAGTTGCAAAATCTCATGAACATCATGATTTTCCGATACGAAATGGATTCCGGAGCAACACAATTATCAATTTACGTTTTTATTGTATTTCATAATGTTGTGTTTCATAACTAGCAGCCATTTAAGTATACAGCACAGAACACATGGAAGCACTTAATAATTTCAATTATTAATGATTTATTTCTGTTGTTTAACTTGTTTAATAAACTGCATAAATTATTTAACTTTAGTATCTTTTTTTATCGTTCAAACTAATTTATTGTATCGTATCGTGTCGTCTATAAAATACTTTATCGTTACTGTATCGTCGGAAAAAAGTTCATATCGTATCGTTATCATATTGCCAAATTTGTATCTTTTAACATCCCTAGTGTTAGCTAGTATTATGGATTTAGTTCTTTCAAAAGTTACTTGAAAGTGATATATTCCCAGTCCTGAAGTGTAAGGAAGGTATACCCGAAAAAACTCATCTCATCATTAATATTATAAAAATGCATAATTTGTTACAGTATGAAATGCCCAAATTGTCTTTAACTTTAAACCCCTAACTAGAAAAACAATGGATTATCGTTAATTATCATCATCATCAAATTCATTACTACTACTAAGTTTAGTGACAGTTTGCCTTATTATAAGTAGCTAAGTGAGGATTCATAATAACAAATAAATTAGTAATCAAGTGAACTTAAATAAGTTACGCAAAACACAATGATGTGATATTTTTAATAAGCTTATAATACTAATACTAACTCTTTGAAGCGCCTAACAACATATATTTACACATTTGTTAATTTTGTAAACCAAGCTGTAGTAGTGTCCCCTAATGCATTATGCTATATCAATTTTATTACGAGTTGGGGCAGTAAACTCAATGGCCCATATGGTCCCTCACTGCCCTTTCTTCTGCATCACTAACATGATGTCTTACCCATTTGTAATTGCTGATTTGTTGCATAATGTACTTGAGAAAAGAAAAACAAATTGTCTATATCTATGTTGTTGGGAGCTAGTAGATTTTTATGGTGAGGGTGCAACTCTTTACCTCCCAACTCATCCACAAATCTGACTAACCTGTCGCGTCATCTTTTATTCACAATAAAAGGGTTGTGCAATATACGTGGGCAGTTGTTGTCCTACAATTTTCCAGAGGGCAACAAGGCATATGAATCAAAAATTCAACGACACAGGTATAATTAATATGTCTTTAGAGAGGTTGCAATGTCGGCTCACTTGAAAAACCAGCGGGTCTAAGGCTTGATGTTACGTTTTACGGGGGTCTACTTAGGCATTATGGTTTTCCATGTTGACCATGGCATACATAGATTTCAAACATTCCAACAACAAATCTCATATGAAATGGAGGAAAAGATTATGATTATTTTTACCATTTTTATTTACTTTTTAGTGGGTTTAGATAAATCAGAACAGGTCATATTATCACAACTATCAATAACAGTTTCACAAAAAAAGTTAACAATAACAAAAATGACAAAGTAAAAAGAAAAACAAGATGTCTACTTAGTCCAGCATTCGCTCGACAGACTTTTCATCAGTTAAACTAGAAACAAGGAGAGACCGTACTTCAGTTTGTTACTCGTCTACGGACTACCGCACGTGATTGCAAATTCTGCGGTGATTCAGGCAGTCAGATTCGTGACGCTGTGCTGTGTAAGTGTAATTCGGATTACATTTGTCGTAAGTTATTAGAAACTGACAAAGACTTAATGCTTGCTAATGTGTTAGATATTGCAAATAAATGTGAGAAAGTTGACTCTCAGATGACATCGTTAGTGGGTACTCCGCTGAAAAAGACAGTTGCAATCTAGTGCGCAGCAAAAAGCATAATTACGCGAAGTCGCAAAAATTTGCACAACGTAACTCCCCGGGAAAGAAGAAAAATTCTGGAGCCTGCTACAGATGTGGATCGCTCTATCATTACGGACGTGACCCAAATTGGCCAGCCAAAGGTCAAACATGCAAAAAGTGTGCTGGCAGAGATCATTTTGCCAAGGTATGCAAGACTAAATTAAATAAGTTGAATAAAACTGGGACCAAATATGCTAATGTTAATCAAGTGAAAAATGATTCGGATGATGAAAACTGTCACTATGTTTTTGTAATACAAGATCGCCTGAAAACAAACATGATAACTGTCAATGCAGGTGGTGTAGACATGGAGGCAATGGTGGACTCTGGTGCTACTAGCAATCTTTTTGATGAAAAGACGTGGGAAAACTTAAAGCGAAATAAAATAAAATACAAATCATGCGTGGCTTCATCTGGAAGAAAGCTGTATACCTATGCTTCAAAGGAGCCTCTATCGATTAAAGGAACATTCACATGTGAAGTTAAAACTGGTCAAAAATGGACAGATGCTGAATTTGTTGTAATCCATGGCGAAGGTGTTCCATTGTTGGGTGAGGAAACTGCAACAAAATTGGGAGTACTGAAAATTGGCACCGAAATTGCTGCTGTGAGTAGTGAGAAATTAACACTTAACAGTTTGAAAAAGAGATTCCGGAGTAGGAGAGATGAGACAAGTACACAATCATCTCCGACAGATCAGACTTCTGACCCCTTCTGACATATCTATTAGTACTGATATGGAAGCTGAGAATGGAAATTATAAATTTCCGTCAGAAGATCACAGACGATTAAAAAGAGACCCATGAAGTTTAACGATTATATACTTAATTAAACTAGTTTACAATGTGTATTTTCGTTCAATTACAATTTACATTAACAGCTTACAGGATTTAAATTTAGACATATCAAGTAATTAGTTTCAAGTGTGATGTTCACTTATTTGTAAGTTTATTTACTTATAATATTGTGTTGGTAAGATGTCGCCAAAATTGTGTTAGTTCTAGATAACAGACTTTTCATTAGCAATTTAGGTTTCTGTCTAAAAAGGAAAGAGATGTCAAGTATTGATAATATTGCGTATGAATACCATAGTAGTGCGGATGGTTAGAGGTTGTTCGGTTTATGGCCGCGAGGCTTAATAGTAATACTATTACTATAGTCTATAGATTAAACTTGTTTCTTATTAGATAAATGAAACCCATTTCGTGTTTAAAATAATAAGGAAGTACAAATATAACAGAAGGGGGATCCAAATTCATAGCAAGACGAGAACATCTATCCTGGGTTCTTTCGAGAGCATTCTCGAGAGTAGCATCCTGGGGTGACCATACAACTGATGCATATTCCAGAATGGGTCGAACAACAGCTTTATAGAGAGGAATAATTACTGATGCATTTCTCGATATCACATAGCGCTTAATCATGCTAATACCAACTATTTTGTGGAAAAATACGGGGTTTCTATGAGTGTCCTCGCTTAATACCTATAATAGTATAACAGTACATCAGCATAACAGCCATTAACAGCTCACCTGGAAAGCGCCATGTATTTTTATCACAATATATGCCTAGTAAAAATGCACCGCCACAGCTTTCGTTACAGGCTGGCGTGGCACGACTCCTACGCTTTTGTGAGTTGTTATTGGAATTTCGTCGCCGGGAGGACTTAGAAAAGTATTATGATTCCACATCAGCAATAGGCACTTGCCAAATATGAAGAATAATCATAACCCTCATTATTTAAAATTCAACTAGGTCCCTATGAAAACTTGTGGATTTATATTTTGTCACATCCGCCATCTGGTGTAATTCTGTCAATTTAGAGAGGGAGACACACTCTCTCTCTCTCTCTCTCTCTCTCTCTCTCTCTCTCTCTCTCTCTCTCTCCTCTCTCTCTCTGTCTGTCTGTCTGTCTGTTTTTCTCTTTTTGTTTTTTATTGGTGAACAAAATAGGCTTTTAACCTTATACAGCTTAATTTTTATTATGACTTGTCTTTAGTAAATTGACACAAAATAAAAACTATTTGGCTACTTGAAGTTTTAATTTCATGTAAAAATCACTGCTGCTCTGAAAATTATTGTGTGCAAAAAACTACAGTCAGTTTTTCTGCTGGTTGGACAACAGTTGTAATGTTGTTAACTAAGACTGTCGTTTTTTGACATATACTGGTGTCCCGATTTTCTGTGAGCATGTTTGTGTCACAACGGTGTGAGCATGATAGCCAATATGCTTGATGTGACTAATTTATTGCAGACATTGGTCAGGCAGAATTCTGAAATAAAAGTGTATTCAAGGCTCATTGTGAGAATTATGTGACACATATATGGAAATGGTCCAGGTCTACCACCAAGCAAACTGGGCAGTTGCCTAGGGCACCAATTTGGGGGGGGGGTTGCGACAACCTCTGGAAATAGTTGTTTAATTTTTAAGTTTGGCATAGGTAATAACACAATCTATGTTTACAGCCTTAAGTGCACAACACCTTAATTAAGCGAATCAAGTTGTTTTCCGGTGATTCATTGATGCTTGCAAAATGTGTTTCTGCAGCAAAATACTTGCTACTTTTGCTTTATCTGGTTTTAAATGCAAAAAAAGCTAGCGAGTGGCGAGCAGAATGAATGTTAAACAGCAGAATGAATCTCTAATGGAGCATTTGCAACCAGACCAGAGTTACAGTTGTGAAGATGACGAAGTTTGTGAAATGGATATATATGTAGGAAAATTACTTAGGATTTGGTTTAAACATGTATTTATTTTGACCAAAAAAATGATTTACACTGTTACATGTCACATTGTATAAAAGACAAACAAAATGGTCCATTAATATGACATCTTAAATTGTTAGCATGTGATCGTGGTTGATATGCTTATTTTTTTATATTTTTTGCACAAGGAAATAGTGGCTAATTCACTCCTTTAAATTTACAATACCATAGCACTTGTTTTCATTATCTTTACATTTAGGTTGCTCATCTGGTTCAGAGAGTTGGGAGCAAAAATGTCGGAAAGATGGTTCGCTCCATTTTGAGAGGATTACTTATAACAACACTAATTATACTTATAATGAATCTCAAACCTCATCTAATGGTAAGGTGCTGAAATGTTACCATAGGGTAAAATTTAGGTTTTCGTCTCATAATTGAATCAGTTAAAAAAACGTATTTCAGAAAGATTTTTCATGCGTTATTGGCCAGCATGTTAAATTAAGAAGCAAAATGGATTGTTTTGTACAATTGTTAATTTTCTAGCGTTAATTTTCTGTCTAATCCTAATCGAGAGTAACCATCATAATTATACTTCTTTGTTTCAGCGGCGGTCAAGCATTTTCACAATACAAACGAACTGAAAGTGAAGAGCGCACAGACAGAAGCAATTACAACGGTTAACATGGAAATCGGAAAACAGTTTGAAGTCTTTCTTTCCAATGCAACTTGTAGGATGAAGTCAAAGAACAAAGAAAATTTACAAGAAATCATGCCGCATTACCGACTTTCACTTTGATATACGTTTTGTGATATGTTTCTATGCAATATATATTCATTTAGTGTAGTGAAATACAAAATTTAGTCATGTAAAACAGAATAACTTTTGATTTTGTCTTTTCTTTAATTTGTCACATGTTCATCACAAACATTAGGACATACTGAAATCAAAGCATTGTTGTCATACTGAACTCATAACTGTGAAATCTGCATGAGGTCGTTAGCATAAACATTAGGCAATACTGAAATCATAACATAGCGATATCATACTGAGCTAATAATTATGAGATCTTTATGAACTCACAAAATGAAGTTATCCTGAGCTCACAACAATGAGATCTTCATGAGCTAATTAAAATAAACATTAGGCCATACTGAAATCATAGTGGTGATATCGTACTGAGCTCGTGACTATGAGATCTTCTTGAGAATTATAATAAACGTTAGGTCATACTGAAATCATAGTAGTGAGGTCATACTGAACTCATAATTATGAGGTGTTTATGAGCTCATAAAAATGAGGTCTAGCTGAGCTCATAATTATGAGATCTGTACGAGCTCATTATCATAAGCATTAGGCCACACTGAATTTATAGTAGAGAGGTGGTCCTGAGCCCATAACCACGAGGTCTCTGTGAGCTCATGACTTCAGATCAGCATGATGTCATGGCATGAGGTCAGTGTGATCTAAAACATGGTTACAAATTTAGCTCAGTACGAGTTCATGATTTTGGTCTCATTATGAGCTCAAGCATGAGGTCACTGTGAAATCACTTCGACATCATATTCTTGACTGGGTAGGGTTTCAAAGATTTTGTAATGAAAAGACAAAAGTGGGAAACTCTAGCTAAGACAAGCACAGAAAGTACTGAAATTTGATTCACGCAGGTACCTTTATGTTTTATTACAATACATGTAATATACAAGAAAAATTCAGTTTTGGGTTGAGGTGAAGACCATTGGGGAAAGGTTTTACTTAAGGTATCAAATTGCTTTTGAAGATGCTAACATTTGGGGCCTATAACCGAGTCATCTGGCAAGGCATTCCAGCAGAGAACACTTCTTTCCAGAAAAAATATCCTCTATTGTTAGTACATATGATAGAAACAGTGGAATAATTTCATCAAAATTTAATGTCCATCTAGAGCACAGTAATGGTAATTCGAAATGAAGAAGTTATAATGGTCAACGCATTCAAAATTTGCAACAATATAAGGTCTATGATTTTGCATCTCAGTTACAGTGGGGAGACATCTTCAGGTTGCTCATCTGTCATAACTCGAAGCCAACGCCTCTAAATTTGTTGTAGTTGACTAACTAAAATTAAGTATACTGTACAGTCTACTGCTGCATGTTCAACCTTTGGCCGAACCAACGTTTTGTAGAATGACACTTGTTAGTTAATACATTGGAATACTAATGACAAAAATAAGCCTACATAAACGAATTAACATCTAGTTAAATTTTAACCAGTGTATAACACTATAATTATAATCGCTCAGGGACGTTTTTTCAAGGACAGATTTCCTAATATTCGTTGCAATGAGAGGGAATGGCTATAGCCAATAGAAATACGGAACGTTGATAAACAGTGACTCACGATAGTCACTCACTAATTTGTACAGTTCTAAATTTCTTCCTACTTTGTTCGTGTTTATCGTCAGTTTTTGTAGAAATTGTACTTTTCAAGAAAAATAAAAAAAATTAATAGTGATTTATTGTAGAACTTGTTGATAAATTCATGGAGGGACGATATAGCCTTAGGTGTCCAGGTAAGAAAGTTAAAAACGATGTTTAATATAGACCTTTGGCTTTATTAAGATAAAATTAGATAATTAAATATTCCTACTTTATTTCTTATATTTCATTATGACCGATTCCGTATTAGTTTCACGTGTTGGTCATAGTTCGGAGCTTGGCACCTTTTCACTAAGGAAGTAAATAGGCAATTTTAGGCATTCATTTCAGAAGATGAATGCAGAAAGCACAGTAACTGTTACAATTCTAAGCTAATACTGGTACAGATACACTGTTGGTGGTTATATTATTTCATAACAGTGTAAAAAAATTAATACAAAAAATTTACATACAGTCAGTAGCCCTGCTGTCTTCATCATCTCTGCCACATAATGTAGAAAATAAGTTAAGTAACTTTTTTGTATGCAAATTGTCATATAAGTAGGCCAACAGCTCCTGTTTTCTAGGGTGTTGTAGTCACTTCTATTAGCTAAAGGTAGAAAAATTAAAACTCTCTGTCTACAATTGCTAGAAAAACAAAGGTGAAATTACGACTATTTTGATGCTTGCTGCTCTTATCAGCCACATTAGTTGCTGTTTTTCTTACTCTGATTATTGCATTGGGTATGAAATCCTACTAAGTTTTATAAAGGATGGGGTTAGCCGATTAGCTAACATACAATTAAGTATTACTTGTGTTTATTACATCAGCTTAATGCGTTATGTCTATTTTTTATATTTTCGTTAAAAAACAGCAGGTTAGTCAAAAGGTGAGTTTAAAAATATTGAAACATAACTCAAAATGCCATTGGTAAATTAAACCCTTCCAGTTCTGGTCAAATAATCAGCTAGCTGCAATTACAGATATTACTGCTATGGGAATGTGTACTGGTGGATACTAACACGAATGATGAACGGAGATGTAGTCCTTAAATGAATCAACAAATTTGCTGTCCATGGCTTTACTCGAGAGATTATTCCATTATGAGATTGTGTGTGGGAAGAATGAAAATTTATGTGTGATGGTGAGGCTGAAATGTAGTTGAATATTAAGGAATGGTGTGATCTCTTATCTGGATCAACAGGAATTAAGTGGGAGGAGTATAGTGTCAAGCTGCATCATATGTAGGTTTGCCACCTGGTCACAAACTGAAATCAGGAGCTGAGAGCCAGCTACGGGGTCGGACCTGGTCAGGGTCTGGGATTGAGCCCCGAAAACCAACGCTTTTCCTATATTTTAGACATTTTATGAGGCCTTCTTTAGAAACAAAAATCAAGAAATTTAAACCACAAAGTAGAACAAAGTTCTTGATTTTAGACTCTAAAAAGCTTTGAAACCCTAAAATTTGCAAAAGTGTAAACAGTGTACATCAATTTTTGAAGTTCCTTCTCAATCCCACTACAGTTTTTACGTTTTTGACATTTATGGAGATAAGATAAGATGGTTTATGTTAGTGAATTAAAGCTAAACCAGACGGATATTTGCATTGCAGCTGCAGCATAAGTTGGCGAAAAATGTAGACAATGTTAAGTGATGAAGTCATGTTACCATTTAAACTTAATTTAATGAGGTCAGTGTTTTATGTAACAAAGACTCAGCTGTTTTAGCTTAGCTTTATGCAACGGTTTAAGAGTATGCAAGATGTATTTCCATTTAACCACTTAAATTTCAGTCTGATAGTCGAAAACAGGAGATCATAGAATTTCTTAAAAATTTGGCTGAACTACAGATGTATGGCTGAATTTCAGAAGTGATGGCAACCCTATCATAGGTGTCTTATGTGACTACCTTTTTAATTTCATTGCTAAATATCTGTTATCACTGATTAAATGGAATGATTTGTGGTGTTTCAGCTGTAAAAAGGCTGATGAAAGAGGCCCAGGAGCTTAGAGAACCAACAGAACAATATTTTGCTCAGCCTTTGGAGGTTTGTTTGTATAAATAAATTATTTATGACTTAGTATTGAAGGTGTATAGACTCTGTAAAAATGACAAACTTGTTTCTAGCTGTTTTGCTTGTTGCACAGGTCTTCCTCAGTGCCCTTGTATTCTACTGCTCAACCATTGTTGGCACTGTTTAGTTTGCTGAATAGATTTATATAAGCTTGCCTATTAAGCAATAGGAAGAGTTTTCTGTTCTATTGTTGACAACTTTTATCAATAAGCTCCTGTAGAAAGTTGAATTATTTACGATTGTACACCAGTTTAATGTTGTTAAGAACTTAACGATGTCCAATTGGCAAAGATTTGCCTATAGTTCATAAGCAGGTGGTAATACCCTGCAATGTATTGTATACTGTTACCAGCATGAGAATGTGACAGCTGTTACTGTGATATCAACTGCTACCCATGTGTAGGCATATGTAGAAGTACATGTTACAGTGTATTTGTAGAAACATGCGATCATAAGTAATCATTCAAGGATAACTTACATAAGTCATTATAATGCTCCAATTAAGGCTTGTAAAGCTTTTAAGCTCTGCCTTTATCAACATACTTGTTTGTTTGTAGTTTTTGCTAGAACTCTGACGTATATGTTAACTGCAAAATATATGATATAGTATCAGGTACACTAAAAAGTATACAGTAATAATACTGCCAGCTACTGTGTATTGAGACAATTATTAGCATTTGAATAAAATAATATGGCATAATTGTTTTAAAAGCAGTGCTCAGTTTTTACTCCTCAAGATATTAATTTTCTGATGCATAAAATTAGTAAAGGTTAAAAATATTTAGTAAAAATTTTGATATTTCTCTCTCAATTAATTATTTCTTCTCTGCCAGGATAATTTGTTTGAGTGGCATTTCACAGTGCGAGGACCACCAGATACAGAGTTTGGTGGAGGTGTTTACCATGGAAGAATTATTCTTCCACCAGATTATCCGATGAAGCCGCCAAGTATCATGCTATTAACTGTAAGTTTCTTTTTACTATTTGGGCTTTGCTGACTTAATACTCTGGTACGAGACTTCTGAGTGTCGAAATCTCTGACTTTAAGAATTTGTGCATGATTAATGGTTGCTCTTATATCTTTTAAAGAGTAGTTATTACAAGTAGTAGTGGATTAAAGTGTGTTCTCTTGTTTACTAGACTTTTGTATACTGGCTTCCAGTGATAACAATAACTACTTGAGTCTTATGTTCCAAAAATCAGAAAATTTAAATGACGACTCCTCTGCAACTGGTTTCCTTTCCACTGCAAATGTGCAAAATCTGTATCTTCCATTCAGTTTTTAAATTACAGTTCACAATATTAAAATTGTCATTGAAAATGTGGTTTTCAGGCTGTTACAGATCTCAATAAATGACTGAGACTCTTGCGTTTGCAAATATTTAATTTTTATTGATTGCAGCCAAATGGCAGATTTGAAGTTTTTCGGAAAATTTGTCTGAGCATCTCAGGACATCATCCAGAATCATGGCGACCATCCTGGTCTAGTAAGTATAATGATTAGGCACATGTATATTGTAGTTCATTTGTCACAACATTGATTTGTAGTGTTCTTATGAAATTCTCAAATGAAGATCACTCAAATCAAATCGTAATATTGCAATTAGCTATGATAACATACTCAACTAAGCATGCTGATATTGCTTATAGTTACATTTTTAAATTAAAATGCTAGGTAATTGATAAAATGGGTACTTTTACTATTAAAGCAAGAGGCAAATCAGTTCCTACATTTGTGCTTGCTTATTCTGGTGGGAAAAATTGTTTAAAACATATGTAATTGTCGAAAAATGTGCACTGTTAAGAGGATCAGATGCACTAGGCATTGTCTGGTTTGTCAGTGTGATATTTATGATACTTTTAATCACTTCTAAATTTAATTAGTGTTTATATTTTTGAAGACCTACTTTGTAGATTTGTTTAATTTGTTTTATATCATGAAGGCAATGATTCAGATGTTTGGATGCGAGCATTTTAGGTACACTGTGCAAAAATTAAAGAAAAATTACGAATATGGGTGCTAATTTATAGTAAATTTATTGATTGTTGCATTCAGCCACCGTTTAAGCACCAAAATAATGTAATAAGAAATTACATATATATATATATATATATATATATATATATATATATATTGTGATTTTTGCTTGTTTTTTATATTTCAGTTCGTACTGCACTCTTAGCTATTATTGGCTTTATGCCAACACCTGGAGCAGGAGCTATTGGTTCACTAGACTATCCCACTACTGAAAGGAAAAAATTAGCAAAGAAGTAAGTTTAGAATAACAATGTCTGAGAATGACTACTATCTTGGTATTTGCTTACACTAGAAAATTGATGTACTATTTGGTATAGTTAATTAGTAGAGGCATGGTTTCTGAGGAATATGTTCTGAGTTCATCTTGTTTTGTATGTCATATAAGAATTAAATAGTGAAAAGTATTGCGTAGTATATATTAGATTAAAATTGATTTGTATTTAAACTGTTTTTTCTGCTTTGAATTTGTAATAGATATTTAACAAATTTATGTGACAAATGGCAAATTACCAGAATAAACACTGTGTTACATAATAATTTACATTGGCATTATCTGTTGTTAGGTCTCAAGACTGGATATGCCAGGTGTGCACTATGCCTAATAAGGAAATATTACCTGCAGTAACCCCAGCATCATTAGCACTTAATGAAGAAGCAAAAGCATTGGCTTTGCAAATTGGCTTTAAGGTAAATCTCAAATAAAATAATTAAATTTACTAAGCATCTAGTCACATCGTTTTTAATTGGAATTTTTGGAAATGTTCATTTGATACTTTGCAATAAAAAATTAAAAATAATTTATTTGCACTTAATTAGCAATATCACATTTTTCTTTTACACCCTGCGATATATAGTAATGCATTACAAACTTCTTTTGCTTTGAAACAAGAATGGTGATATATTTTTCAAAAGTAATTTGTTAGAATTTTAAATTGGGATTATTATTAATTTGCACTCATCACCATTTTGAGTCAGTTAATTAAATGAAGTAATGAGATATTTAAATAAATATCATATGGCAATTATCGCTTAGAAAGCTTTGAAACTTTGAAATCTGTGTTTAAAATTTAATTTTAACCGTAAGTCCAGCTATCAATATATGACTGTAGAATAGAATATTAAAATAACTAGATGTGTAATACTTGTTTTTGCATCAATATAGTTTTTGTATCATCATTTATATTCTGCAATTAAAAAAAAATTCTCAAAATTTTGTAATGAACATTTTCCACTTGACTTAGGGAGAAGATGAAAAAGCAAAAAGTAAAGAAGTAGAGATGCCCAACACGTCTGCATCGCTGTCTTCAAAGCAAGCTTCAACCATTATTTATCCAGGTCAGCCATACAATCAGATTCACACATTTTCAGCCAGTGCTCAAGTTGCAGAAATCAAGACAGTGGAAGATAATAAAGTAAGTCAAGTAGATAACACTGATGCAGGGACGATAGTATCGTCTATGCAGACCGAAACCATTGCACCAACGAATGTGAGGCAGCGAGTGGTTGCGTCCCCTTCCAACGTGACCTTCCAAACGAATTCACAGAGACTGATCAATGAAAATGCTGAACATAATGGCCATAAGTCACTAATTATAATGATAATTCTTTCTCTAGCTATCGCAGTGCTTGTTGCTCGGAGAGTGGCCACACTTCTCCCACAATATAATGTGCATGAGTATTAGAACTGAGTTGTTAAGTTATTAAAATTTGGATGGTTTAGCAGATATGATTAATGGATTATATTGATGTAAAGACAGTAAATAACCAGCAATAAGGATTACTTTAATAGTACCAATGATTAATATATAAATTTGCAGTACATTGTTATCATCGATTTGGTACTATTTTCGCAATAAGAATATGTTAAAGACCTTGCTAAGGTATGGAAAGGCATCTTTGTCATTTTCTATGACATGTATAGTTGCTAAATCTTTTGTTTGTTTAAAAGAAAAAGGTATGGTGCACTTTTTACAATATATATGATTGTATAATTTGTAAATAGCAAATATTATAGCTGCCCTTGTTGTGTTATAGTCCTGAGAGCGTAGGTTATGTCTCATATATTATGGATGCTGATGCCATTTTAAATGCCATTAGTATTCCATCGCAAATTCAATTTTTATACTGTTGGAATATGAAAAAGTTTGGCCCTAAACGTGTTTTTACTCCTTTTACTTTAAACTGAGCCACTTAAACATTGTTTTGTTGTATTTCACAGTTCAAAGCACATGCTGCCAAACAGCTTAAACGGCATAGTTTTCTTATCATTTGTGTAGTTTCTCTAACAGTTTTTCATATTAAAACGTCAAAGTATGAGCTCTTCAAAGCTTCCTCAAAGTCTTCAAGTTTCTTATTAATAGCAAAGCTGGGCCCCAGTTATTTATTAATATTGCTTGTTTTTAATTTTTTAACAGATAAGATATGTGGTGCAAAAGTGTTGTTAATATCAACCGGTGTATTTATGCATGGTCTTTTTTAATTATTTGTCATTTCATTCTTTTATAATACATTATTGTGAATCCAGACTGGATTTAGCAATTTGTGTCATCATTACTATCGTTTAAGATGTAAACTCTAAAATATGAAGACACAAGTTTGCAACAGAAGAATTTTTCCTACTCATGAAATTATAGTTATCATTTGGCAAGTAATAGTTATTGATGCAATGTACATGCCATTATTTGCGATGTTTTATTTCTTTTGTTGGCCTCTTGTAGGTTTACTAATTTAATTTAATGTCTAGTCGAGCTGAGCAAATCATATTTATTTCATGCACAAATAATGTGCAGTTGCTGTACTGTGTAAGTTTGCTATACTAAAAATATTACGTATGACATTTTACATACAGTGCCTATTTGCAGCAATTCACATTATAATGAAACTATCAGCTATTTCAAAATCATCTAAAGATTGTTATTAGATTAGCAGCATGTCATATACTATTTGTAACTTGTTTGCATAATAACGAGAAACCATATTATCAAGTTGCAACTTTTCTCCATTTGTTCTTTGACTTCCTTCAGCACTTTTGTGGTTTTGAATAGCTTAGATATTTTCCTGGATGGAAAATTATTATAACAAAAATAAGTTATAAGTATAACAACTGTTTGAAAGTGTGGGTTTTTAACAAACTGTTCCTTCTTGGTGACATTATTATTTGGTAAGAATCAGTTAAGTTTCCAATCATACTCTTCTCATTCTCAATGATTTTGCAATGAAAGTGGTGCCTGCATACATTGTTATTGTAATAGCATCATAATGGGAAGGTGTACTACATGTATTGTTCTAATTAGCTGAATAATCAATATTAAGCTAAATGCTTTGCTTTTTGTTATGCTTTAATATTTGTTAATAATCGGTGAGGTAATATTCAATTATTGGCACATGAATTTTCATAGGTTATAAATAAAGTTTCTGATAATATTGTCTATGTTGACTGTTTGTTTAATTCTAAGAATATTGTAATGACCCAAAAACTAATTTTCAGCATTTTAAATCCAGTATTCAAGAGTACCTGTTCAAGCCATTTCAGTTCACGTGCTGGTGATGGGGTGTGTTTAACAGCTAACTTTAGATTATGCGTTTAGGTTGGTATATCAATGTGTCTAGTGGTTATTTAAATGAAAGTCAATTGACGCTAACGGGATTCGTCGTTTATGTGAAAAAACTAATAATGTCGAAGTTCTTAAATTCTTTATAACAAGAACAATATCTGTTTCATTAAATGACCAATATAATATAAATTTTGTTAAATTATTAGAAAATTTCAAGGTGTCCTCTGCATGCTAGCAGTCATCGTCAGGAAATATATGAATGATTTGAAATTCGGAACAAAAATAAAAATATTGTAACAAAACTACGAGTATCCATGCAAACAATAATCGAGAAAAAACAAAAAATGTAATCTGTCATTAATGAGAAATTAAAGTAATATATTTAGACAGCACAATGTTCTGTGGCGCAAAACCTTGATTTGGTTTAAAATCAAGTTCGAATCTGTTACAATTAAGGGAGATTCGAGTATATGCTTTTTAGTGATGTTTCTTGTTGGTTATAAAATTTTTCCTCTATTAAAATCGAAACTGGCTGGTTTCTCTAACACGGATAACCAAAGCACTCTCGTGTTGGCGTATGTCTTCCTTTGCTTTCTTAAATACAGTTACAACTGTATTTGCAACTTAAAAACGTCGCTGAACTACCGAAAATATTTGTGAAACGAAATACTTAAGTTGACAAATGAACTGTCGTGAGTGAAAAGGAAAATTGCGGAAAAGGAAAATTAGGTGACTGTTACATTGTTATATTAGGTCATTGACACGTATCTTTCTATGCAAAGCAAAAAAGTAAGAAGGTAGCCGTTAACTAAACATACTGATATGTCATGTGCACACACATTCCAAAGGGCTGCATTTTTGATAGGTGTTACAGATTGATTAATCTGTGACAAATTAGGAGACATTTTTACAGGGTGTTCCAAAAAACAATGCAGTAGCAATATGATGAAGAAAATATTTCCAAATGAACTTGGACTTCTGGAGTTTTATGATACCACCACAAAGACGTAACAACAGTATTATATTTGCATAATTTCAGTTTTCCTACCACATAATTTTGTATATGACAAACTTACTGAATTTTTTATCAGGTGGCGCGAAAAAAATGTGCTTAAATTTAGACTACAATAATATTAGAATCAAGTGTCCTACAAAGTTGAAATTTTAAAACCTGATATTACAGTACATTAGCTTTTGGCTGCGAAAAACACAAGCTTAAAGTTTTAGTAGTTTTTAAGTTATGGCCGAAAATCTTTTGCATATTAAAAATCTAAAAGTTGGAAATGTCAGCTAATGATCAATTGAAAATAGTTGGGATATAAAGCATTTAATACAACCCAAGCAAAACAATAAAGAAATAAAATCATCCTACTTACACCATGATCTTCACCACGAAATATAAAACGCTGATGAAAACTTGTTATCAGAAAAATGGGACTTAATAGTTTGTACTACAGTACCTGACATTTCCTTAAAGAGAAAGTATACGACGACTGGACAGAGTCGTTTGTTGCGGAAGAACTAATGGCAAAAATTGTTGAGCGCTGGGATCAAGTATCCATTTGAAGAAGGGGGACACTGTTAGTTGTCGAAAAACGTCTTCGTCTAGTTTGCATTGATAATGGTAAACGCATAGAGCAATTGCCAATTTTAGTTTTAATAATAGTGATGAACGAGATTTGTTCTGTGGTTTTCTCGCACTTATTTTTTAATTTGTTGTTTTAAAACTTTTTGTACCATTGGCAAAATTTAAGGATATTGTCTAAACTTTTTGGTGTTTATACGCAAGAATCTACAACATCAGTCTGAAAAATTTCAAGCAATTCCGTTATTTTCTTCTTGCACTATCATAATCAAAACTTTGGCGCTTTTTTGGGCCAGCTGATATAGTTAGCAAGGTTTTTTACTTTAATTAATTAAATAACATACTTCCCTTGTGTGTGTGTGTGTGTGTGTGTGTTTGTGTGTGTGTGTGTGTGTGTGTTTGTGTGTGTGTGTGTTGTGTGTGTGTTTGTTTGTTTGTGTGTGTGTGTTTGTTTGTTTGTTTGTGTGTGTGTGTGTTTGTTTGTTTGTGTGTGTGTTTGTTTGTTTGTGTGTGTGTGTGTTTGTGTGCACACGCGTGCACGTGCGTGTATTTGACTGTGAGATGAACACAGCAATGTAAGTCAGAGGACGCTTGGAGAGTGCGGTAAATCTGTTGAAGCTATTTGTCTTGACGTTTGCCTTTCATATGAGTAAGCAAATAACGGTCAAGGTCAAAGAAAAGGTTAAGCTCGTAGTGAAATTTGTCTGGCGTGGGCATAATGTTGGTGCAATGGGTAGCAAAAGTTTAAGGTCACAATAAAGTTTAGAATAACTTATGTTAACTCGACGAGATTGAGGTTCGTCTTGAGATCTTGACATTTGCTTCTGCTTTACATAAACACTGAGATAACAGGCCAAAAGGTTAGACACAACAAAAGAATATGCGTTCGCCCTCAAAGAAAAACGATACAACTGCTTTTAACAATACGCTTTGAAATTTATTAAACAAAAGTACAATATCAAGCAAAAATCTCTACCAGGTTAAACTGATGATCAGTAGCATAATTAAGAAATGCATTTTTACGTTTTTTATTCTATTTCACCAGGTTCTAGCGCTCTACAAACTGCACATTGCACATTTATAATAAAATAACTTAAAAAATACTTGAACAAATCGACTATAATTCTTTAAATTAAACTTACGTGCATTTTGTCAAAAACTGTCATAAATTATACTTGTAGAATAATAATATTATTCTATAATATTTAGCAGTTTTATTTTTCTTTAGGATTTTGGTTAGCTTGTATAACAATTTGAACAAGCTGTGAAATAAGGCAAGCTTCAAGTGGCGTAGACCTAATAATCTATCAGTAATTTGTAACTACGTGCTACTACTTTTGAGTAGAATAACATTATGAACGTACGAACTCTTAAAATTGGTTTTTAAAGAATACTTTTCAGAACGTTTAATATTGTAATCACACTTAATTAAAAGAATAAAAATCTTAAAAAGTAGTGCACTGCAAGTACCTATTGTTATTTACAATGTCTTAAGTCTTGCCTCTCGATTACTTTCATTCAACTAACCAACAATATAAAAATGTTAAACACCCACGTAAGTGGCCTATAATATAGGAGCAAATCTACATAAACAAGCAACATTATTTTACAAATAACAAAGACGCACGTCTTCGCCAAAGTAAAACGATATTTACATCATATAAATATTTGAGCTCAGCTACTAGTATGACGACAATAACATTATTTCGCCCCTGATCTGCTTGGCTTATACAAAGTGAAAGTTTAATAATTTGTTAGAATTAAGTAAAGTTGGTGTTTACTAAACTGAAAATAACAACAATTTTTCATAGAAATGAAAACTCTAAAAGTGCTGTTATCAAGTAACAACTATTTAAGTCACTGTGGGGGTGAAAATGACACCAATAAAAATTATTGTACTGCCAAATAGTAGGCGTACTGGCTTTGGCTTAGAATATTCGTCGAAGTGACAGAAACACGAATAGGTGTTATTAGGCCTACTGATTAATGAAAGATAAGCTATTTCATTGTTGTGATTTTCTATATTCTTTTCTTAATATTTGATACTTGCCAAACTAGTAGAGTTCCATCGACCCATCACTAACAAAAAATGCATAGCTACCAAGAACAGCACTCAACTTTTCAGTCTCCGTCATTCTATGCACTCCGGATATATTACACATGAACTTGATAACATGATCTTACTCACGACTTATTACAAGCAGCCAGACGACTGGAGTAAAAATACATTACAACAACAATAAATTTGAAAAATCGATTATAGTTAAAACTTAATATAGATATGACAGCGAATAACACAGAGAGCAAGACGTTTCACCCATGCATGCAGGCTAAATGGTAAAGCACAGCTGAATTGTCAATCGCATAGGCGTAAGGGGTGATCTTTTGCGTTAACCATTAGAATAAACGTCTATCACAAATTCCCCAACCATAAAGTAGTAATTCGGAGGTAAATTGCTAAATGGAGGCACGTGCTAAAACCTAAAAACAAGTAAAACGTAACATTAATATAAGGGTAATTTTCCATTTTGACAAATACCCAGTGCCCAAATCCAAACACAATAACAAGGATTAAAAATATCGTGCGACACTTTCCAACAAGTGTCTATTAAAATTAAAATCAGTAATTACTTCATTGGAATTCTAACCGATGACTGCTACCACCCACAACGTTTGCCCTCTGTTTTTTCTTAAAGCCAGCTCACTGACGAATCATGCAAAACTGTATACTTTTGAAGTTATGAAATGGACCTATAGTAAATGTTGTTACACTTTAGCATGGTATAATTAAATCATTATTAACTATGAAGCATCATCTATTGATTATAAATTATCACTAATGGACAGAAAAACTTGAATATTTTGATGTATTTTTTAAACTCTTGAACAGATCCATATATAGAGCAGTCATTTTTGAATACGTTTTGTATTAAAAAGTTATACGTTAAGTTTCAAGTACGTCTAAACATACAATAGTTGGGTGATAACAACAATAGCTCTTGCGTTCATTGATAAATATGAACTATACTGTAGTCACATTAAGTTGGAAGGGAAGTATGACCTGAGATAAATCAGTTTAGTTCAGGAGCTAGGACCAGACAAACTAGAGGGAACTGCAACCTACCTCTATCAGAGCTACGATTTAGAACTGTGCCAACAGCAGGTTTGCTAGCTTCTGGAAGAAAGTAAGAGAAGCACGTGGAGCTTAATGCAAGCTAACAACTAAGACAGATGGTAACAGAACTTCTGTGAAAATAATCACTTTTATTTACAAACGCACAATAATGAGAAATAGCTTATATGACGATAAAAAACGTCACTACTCATTACCTGACTTAGTATTTCTGTATATAAATCTATTTTTATGTAACTTCTTGGATTTAAGTTGATAAGCACGCATTCTAAGAGCACGCCTGCTGTGAAATTTTGCAACTAAGTTCGTCTCATTAAACGCAAACACCAGTTTTGGTACAGCTAGGTCTCAAAGTGGGTAGAGGGTATAATAATAAAACATCATACGATCAAATTTTGCCTGTGCGTAGATGTATAATTGTCATGCTTACAACAACGATAGTATGTAGCACCACTGTATAGTATGCGTGCCATAATTATATTTAGGCATGCCAAAATTGAAAAAATGTAAAAATTTAAAAGAAACGTGCATTTATGCTAAGCCATTCACTGCTTGAATATGCACACCCTTCTTGGTGCATTTCAGAAATTAATTCTTATTTATTGTTCAATACATGGATTAGTATTAGTTTTATTTATCACTGAGCATTCACTAACTACTTAGTGACAATTATAAACCATTAAATTCAGAAGTTCTGTTACAAACAGTATTAACGTATAAGGTAAAGAAAGCATGCAGAAAAAAGAAAAATAAGCAAAGTAGCACTTTCACACCGAAAACGTTCGCTGTTCTCAGTTTTCTTATAAGATTATGCTGTAAACAGAATGTTTTCAGTTGTGAACACTTGCATGCTATGCCCTATGGCACGCTACAAGAACTGAACAATGTAAGAGTGAGAATTAACAGCATTTAAAATAAAAGCTTTCATAACTGTTAAGTTTTCATTCTCTGCAGTTGGGTGGCGCTTGAACTGAAAATGCAATAGAATGTTACAAAGATATTGTACTTGCGCATTTATAACGCAAGAACAGCGTGTACAATTTACGCGGTCTTCTTTAAAAACTCAAGAATCAGGGCAAAATTTCATATCTGAGATAATTTACTAGTTTCACTTGCCGAAGCTAGTGATGTTAAGCATGAAAAGAGATACAATAATTATTTTTCTGTTTCATCAAATTTCAGTTCTTGTCACAAACATCTACATTTCACTATTTAAACTATTAGCATGCAGAGAAAATTTTTAACTCTACGTAAGTTTGGCGTGAGCTTTACTACCTAATAGCACTTGGCTAAAATAGTTCACTAAAAATTTTCTTTCACTCAGAATACTAAAACTAAAATTAGCCCATAATTTTGACAGTCATTGAGACTCATTATGGCATGCAATTCGAGTATTTGGTTATATTATTTACCCTTTTTCTCCGTTGATGACACGGGTCTGCTATTTTTCGATTCTGCAAAAAGAAAAAAGACAAAATGACAGAGAAAAACTGTTAACATGAGAAGTAAATTAGAGGGTTTTAAGTTCTTCTTCCTCGGGGAGTGTGCTGCTAATGATAGAAATTGTCGATAAAAGGAGAGCGCTGACACTTTGACGGCATTTTGCTATTTTTCGAGAAATTGGTTACTTGAGAAGCCAGTCAAGAAACGATGGCACGAGTGAAAGAAATCTTAAATTACTTAAAAAGCTAGATAATAACAGTAGAGTGGGAACGAAAAATATAATTCAGACAAACTACGGTTTAGCTCTGACTAATGATCATAAATATCTTTTTTTTCAAGTATAACGGCACAAACGCGATTTCTTTATAAACATTATTATTATTTGTAACAATTGTTGTCAGAACTATGTTAGAAATAACGATTTTAAAAATGTGTACAATGTAGGACGAACGCTGAAAAACACTCACTAAACCTCTACGCGTCTTTTCAGCAAAAGAAAAAACAGGATTTTATTAACAAAAAGTAAAGTTTAATGTCAGTATTTGGACATGCCTAGACTATTACTGGTATCGAATCACACTCAAGTTGCTGATTTTTTCAAGCCTTGCTCTTGCTCCACTCGTACAAGGACCTCTGGTCGTCTTCTTAGATCCATTCAGCCTTTTCTGCTTTGAGACTTGTCATGTACTGAGGCAAGAAAGACAGCCGAGCGACGAGCTAAACTCCTGTCTTCCTTGCATGCCTAGGCCACGATTTCCGAAGATGAATTTCAAAAATATCCATCTATACTAACGCCAGACCGGCCTGGCATGGGGCCTTTCATCTTATTATTATTGGACCATAAAGGAGATATTCTCAAGCATTAATGAGATAAGCATTGTCCGTACATTAAGATGATCTTTGCAAGGAATATTGAAATTTAGTTCTTTTTAGAATAAACTCATCAACAGATCAGTCTTTTAAATTTAATTTTATTGCGTTTTCTTGTGCGTTTTTATTTGTTTTGTTATTTGAACGATAAGGAGTCTCATGACGCTTGTGTTTTACTGCTTGTTGCCGTCCTAAAATAAGCTGTTTCTTATTTACTTGTTTAATAATTTAGAGCTGTCCCAGAATAGTCCCAGGTAAAGGAGAAAAACGACAAACCGAACAAAAAACAAAATGAAGTTCAGTTATAGCAAAAAGTCTTGAAGCTTTCAAGTACCTATCTCCATATGTTCTTGAAACGGCGAGTTTGCATTTCAAGTACAAAAAATGTGTAATTACAGCACTATAAGTTTCCATACAACGACTTTATCTCGTTTAAAAATTTGTAAAGGTAGGAACTAATAACGTAGCATACCACGTGGTTTTAAAATTCTCATCTTTTTCAAAAAGTTCAATAAGCTGATTATGCTGTTTCTACTGACAGTTTCAACATTTTTACGTTAGCGCAGGACATCACGTAAATGAAAACAACAACTTGCGCAATTATGCTATAGACTAAGACATCCTTGTTCACAAAACATTTGCGTGGCTATCATACATATGATGTGTTATAATTACTATCTTCATTACCGTTCTTTTGAGCTTTCTGCTGTTCTTTCTTCGCTTTTTTTCTCTCTCTTTGCTTTCTTTTCCGGTGTTTCTTTCTGTGACGGTGTTTACCATGTCTCTTTTTATTTGACTCTGCATGCAGTGACGGGAGAGAGAAACATGCAAGGCAATAAGACATGCATTTGTAAAATGTTAACAAAACAGCTCGCACTTGGTGAAATATTTATAATGTGACTACCATTCATGCAGCTGCCGCTCACGCTATAAAAACGAAATCTAGCTAGTTTAGTTAATGGACGGTGACACTTGTCGATGTCAGTAAGTATGTAAGTATTGAAACTGATGTATTTGCTAATTTACTTCTAGTTGTGCTAGCTTTTCCTTCCAAGCAAGTCAAAACATTTCTTTGAAAGTATTACTTTGATCATGGTTACTATGCATTAAAAAGCAAAACTTTCCTTGCCTAAAAATGGATTATATGCCTGCCAAAAAGTGTTTTTTCCTGTCACGTAGGTGCGTAGTGAATGGGTAGAGCACCTTATTAACCGAACACCAACTGACACAGACTGAAAGAACCAGGTCATGCAGCGTTGTTGGCCTATATCTTTTCACCTGAGAAATGGTTACATTTTAAAAATTCTAAGTAGAAGTAGAATAGCGTTCATACTGATAACGGCTGAGCCGAGCATTGTCCGGATTGTCCAAAAAAATGTTCACACCAAACTAACTCGTAACACTTCCTGCTGATGCAGGCCTTAACAACGCTAGTTGGTGTCCTGCAAGGAAATTTACAGGCCTTTGGAAAGAAGAGAAACCGGTCTATACGATGATGTGTGTCTCTTTTAGAAATGCCTCTACCAGGATAAAGGGCTACGAATTAGTTTGTGGAAGCGTTTTTTCTGGGCGACCCTGCATCTAATAGTCTATTGTGGGATAGTAAAATGCAGATTTGGCAACTATAGTGAGCTTGCGCAGTACGAGGAGCGCGATCAACGCACAATGTGACATTTATGCAGCAGACATTAAAATAAAAACGCACATTTCCTTATCAAATTAAAGAAGCCATAACGCAACTATGCTGCATGCAAAATTAAACTGTACTTACTCAGTAATCTAATTTTCCATTCTACATGGCTTCAACTGCCTATTAGACTGGTTAATAACTTTCCATCTAAATGGCTTCAAATTGCAATTAGACTGGTCAGAATCTGGAATATGACATTGGGAAAAAAATTTCTAACTCACCTTCCTTGGGTATAAATTGATACATTGCATCGAATCCTGAGCCGTCAAATATTGAATTTGATTTAAACGTTACTCGGAAGTAATCTCCATCGGAAGTGGTGGTTCCGGGTTTGTTTCTACCACAGTACCGCGGTAACTTCCGGTCCACCGTTTCAAAGTTGGAAAATTCCACATAATCGCTCTCTGTTTTCGCAAGACAGCTGTAATAAATTGCAAGGAGGAAATTAATTCATTTGGCCAAACCTACACAAAAAGAGCAGCCACAATTCTAGTTCAGAGAACTTTTATTTTAGTTCAACAATAATAATAGCATTAATAATAAGATAAAGAATGCTGCAAGTGATATTCTTGCTGCTGCTGCTGTCATTGCTGTTGGTGCTGCCAATGCCACCACTCGAACGTAGGTGAGAAAACAGCAAAGGTAGTATGTGTCTCATGATTTAACTCAAATTTCAAAAGTAGCTCTCACGTTAAACGATGCTGCCCTAGTCAGGACTTTGTGATTAGTGGCGAATCTTACATGTTTTTGTAACTTAAAAGAAAAAGGCTGATTTTTCATATCCTACGCCACTTTGAAGTATGGTAAAAAGTACTTTTTGTAACCTATAACAATGTCTAAGTGTTTCTGGTAGTATATGTTTTAATACCTATAGTAATGCTAAAGCATTTCTGGTAATTAAATTATAAGTTAAAAGCCTAGTTTATGACCTGGGAGCTAAATTATCTATGATGACGTCATAAGCGAACATAAGCACATTTTCAACAGCGCAAACACCCCACGAGCGTGTTGCAAAATCGTTGTTCTAAAGTGAAAATTGAAGTTCTGTACAACATCTAACGTGATACAAAAGAACTGGCAAATTTTTAGTTTAAAAATTTAAATTTCAAGTTCACCTCTGTGTTCACGCATGAGCTGTCGAACGTGGATGCTACGTTACAACTGAACTGGGAGGTAGAGCGTTTATTTTTCGTGCAACGCGTTTCTAAGATGCAGGTGCTATTACCCATCTAACTAAAGAATGGCAAAATGCATGAATGAGCGAAGAATTAGCCGCGCTGTTACTGTGGTAATAATCCCGTCACATACTGCAGTAAAAAACAATGTGTTCTCTTTCAAAAAACAATGTGTTCTCTTTCAATATTGCAGTAAAAAACAATGTGTTCTCTTTCAATATTGCAGTAAAAAACAATGTGTTCTCTTTCAATACTTTATAGGTTAGATCGTTTTGAGTTGCAGTTTAAGATTAGGTCCGGTTTTTCCTTTAATTTGAATTATGCTGTGTAAATATATTCAGTGACAATAATACAGTGACCTACCAAACTCCTTCTACTTATAGGAGGTTTTTTTTGCTTTGTTCTTGCAGATGGGAAAGTAATCATGTCATAGTCAGTAAACATAATAATTGCTCCTTAGAAAAGACGAAAGTAAAATAGATTCTGCAAATTGTAAGACTTCTTGTGTAACAACAAGAAAGAGAAAAACCATTTACGCGGCTTCGTTCCCAATTTCCGGTCAATATTTCTGTCTGCATGGAAGGGAAGGTTCTTATTATAAGAGGATTCTTTCGACTTGGATTCATCAAAGACCATGTATTAATAGCTAATTACGCTGTGCACTAGTAATGAACAATCTATGGTTCTGCAAGGATAACATGCACGGCAAAATGACTTTAGTAAATTGGTTTACCAACTTAATAAGAGTAGATCATGCAGGTGTCTAAAACTATTGCGCGATGAATCAAAAATGACCTAAATTGCGCTTTAGTTAGGATGGTTTCCCATAACTGGCTGCAGTCTCTAAAACTTGTAACGTTTTAAGCTATCAAACGGTTTTCAATGCATTTTAGAAATTTTGTTTTGTGTTTACTGAATTTTCCCTTCGTTTGTTCATCCGGAAGCGATGGAAATGAATCAGGAAAACAATTTCCTGCCGAATTTTACGTCAACTTTCTGTAGGCTAATTAACTAGACCGGTGCCCTAATTACATTTTGCAAGAATGCAAAACATCTAAGTTCTAGATTATAAGAAAAGTCAACAATCACTATATGAGAAAATAAACAAAGTTATTCTTAGGGGGTGCATAAACGTGATAATAATTAATGTGAAATAAATTAGGGCTTTTGAATTCTATATTAAGAACTTCTTCAGCAATTTTTTAATTTTTTACTTTAAAAATTCAAAATGGCTTTTGATTGTTGCAGTAAACATTCAACAATATCTAAAATGTGTGTAAAGTTTATATATTTTAACAATTGCACAACTCTGTGCTTAGCAAGTGGATGGACGATGGCAGCTACTAGTTTTTCTTATTTCTTTCTTATTTCTATGAGAAAGAGAATAATTTTGCGTACTGAGAGAATGCTGCGGAGTCAGGAGATTTTTTAAACTGTTTGATATTCTTGATTATCCTAATTAATGTGCCATATTCTGGGTTTTGCTTGTATGCTAGAACATGCTGAATACCTAACTGTAAGCAGCGAAACTGTAATGAATGTCAACATATGTTTGAGTAATGAAACTAATAATCACCAAAATGAGCTGCTTATCATTTACAGGAAGCGTATATGCCTAGGTTATGACGTCGTTATATACTTTATGTTCCAGTATCAAAATCGTCATCATCATCATCATCATAATCACCACCACCACACAATCACCACAATCACCACCACCACCACCATCGTCGTCGTCGTCATCGTCGTCGTTATCATTATCATTATCCGTAATCGTCATCCGTCGTCATCATCATCATCATCATCATCACCACCACCGCCACCATCATCATCATCATCGTTATCATTATCATCATCCGTAATCGTCATCCGTCATCATTAGTCATCATCCATCATCATCATTGTTATCATTATCACATTTAGCATTTGTTCTTGTAGCCTCTGGTGTGTTACATGTTAAACCACAAGGACAGAATTAATGGTAGCTCGTCTGGGATCTTTCTAAAGTAATCGTGTGTAAAAGAGAATCTATGCAAACAATCGACTTCGGTTCAACACACAAATTTGTCGCTGAATGCCAGGGCGTTCATTGAGTTTGTCATCTCTGTCATCTGCTACTCGATTTCTAGTACAAACTCAAGATCTAAATGTCAGCTAGTACGCCACATGAAAATTATTTTAACTGCAACTTAGTATATGTCAGATCAATACTTGATGTGATGTAAACAATATGTCGCTTGATGTGTTGATGCGTTGATATGTGCAGCAAACATGTCAGCAGATATGTGGTAACCAGCCACGATATCCTTAGTTTGATTTAACACTAATAACTTGCATTTGCTTTAAATAAGTGTTGTGCTTTGTATAGACGCGTGACAAAGTTCTACTGTGTAAACACAATTTCTAGTATTAAGTACATAAATGCGTACGTTGCATCAGGCAGAAGATTAGCAGCACTACTGGACAGTCTCTGCAGTACCCAATCCAAAAACGAATCACACTTCATCATTTACCTACAACTAATGTAGGTTTGAGGTCTACTTACGGATATATTCCTTCAACATCGAAATGTTGGAAGGATAGCCGCACTACCTCCGGCGGATTAATACGTGCGTAAAAATAGTAAGTGCACTCGGTGTTACGTGGATAACGACCCGGCCAATTCGGAGAATTGAAGGTGCCGTTTTTAGTCTGCGTACTATTGTAGATAAATCCACACGTTGAGTGAAGGGCTGGTTCACCACTTAGTATACCAAAATCTGAAACAAATACAAATGGAGACGAACAGTGGTTATAGCTACGAGCATGTTGAGCGTATGAAAGCATTTTCAAGCTAAAATTCATTTTGTACGTTTTATACTAACTAACAATTTTAATCTAATATGTACCAGAAGGACAAGGAGGTGAATTTAATACACAAGGGCTGCTGCAGCAGTCGGAATAGATGAAAAGGGCTTTGCCAAATAAATTCAATCAGCAATCATTAAGGTTAGTTTTGCTCAATGTGACACTGTTTATGAATACACACGTTTGCACGAATTCCTTTGAAAACTCATACTAGTAGTTACTAGTATAAAGCAGCTTTTGTAGTTTGTACTAAACAGAAATAACTAAAAACCTAAACTGAACAAATGTTTGCCACTTGTATTGCATCAGAAACTCAACTGTTAGATAATTAGTAAAAAGATAGGATTGTCTCACGTTTAACGCTTCAAAAAAAGTAGGCCTATAGTTTTCTTAACATACGTTTATAGTTATAGCTGAACTGTTATACTAGTTCAATTTAAATAATGGTTATGCGTACGAGAGGTCTGTACATATAAAAAAAATTATATCTTGATGTGATTAAAGGTAATAAGATTATTACAAAATTGTACACTTTCCAAAAACGTAATATGAAAAAACGATACTAAAAGAACTATACTAAACGATACTTTAAACTGTGTTGTTTAGTCTTTGGTGAAGGTGTATCATGACTCATATGATTCATGATCACTTTTTCAAACAGGTATATGGTCGAAGCGGTGCGCAGTAAGATTGGTACAGGTAAATTTATTCTGGGGAATTGTGCTGCTGATGCTCTTGTAGTTGCTCTTGCTGTTGTTCTTGTATGTTTGTTTCTTGCCTGACGTTTTTGTTGTCCTCCTCCGCATCGTGGTTGTTGTTGTCATTGCTACATTCACAATTCACATCGTTGTTTTATTGCTGTTGATGTTGCTGTTATACATCATTGCTGTTCCTGATGTTGCCATTAGAGCTGTTGTTTTGTTGCCGCAGCTATTGTTGTTGTCGTCGTTGTTTCTGCTGCTGCTGCTGCTGTTGTTGTTGTTGTTGCTGATGTTGTTGCTGTTATTGTTCATTGTTTGCGCGTTAGTTAGGTTTGTTTCTTACATGCTGTTTTGTTATCATCATCACCAGCATCATCATTATCTTCACCATCATTATCATCATCATCGTCATCATTGCTGTCATCGCTGTTACATTTGTTCTTCTGTTGTTGTTGTTGTAATTATTTTATAATGAGATACAAAAACGCTCTCTTTTCTGCTTAGTACCAAATTTTCCAGTACAAACTTTCCTAGTGCGAATTTTTCCTGGTACCATATTTTCTTTGCACCAAAATTTCCTTGTGCCACACTTTCTTAGTACTAAACATCCCTGTTATTATATTGCTATAATACCAAGGAAAACATTCCCTATTACAGTCTTTGTACCTACAGATTTTGGTACGAAATTTACCTATACCAAAATTTCCATGTATTAAAAATTTCTTTTACCAAATTTACCTGCAACAAACTTACTTGTACCAAACTTTCCTACATTCGGTATAATAATGTCTGATGCAGTCCCATACTTACTTGTTACAAAATTAAAGTTAGCTTTGAAACCACGGTGAGTGTCTTTCGACACGGCTCCTGCGGAACTGAACGAGCGGAATGTGACGATCATCTTGGGACCGTTAGACATAACTTGAATTTTTGGCTCCTTCAAACTTCCACAGTAGTCATCAATATCTGCCTTATCACCGTTGATGAACGTTGAAACTTCCACCATGTCTACATCTACACAACTATAAATGAAATATTAATAGCACAAGTGTTATCCAAAATGAACAATTATGTACATTGGCGGGCTTAGTTGCACTGATAATTAACGTATTGCTTATTTCAGAAGTACATGTAAATTGTCAGTTTTAAGACTAATCATTTGAAGAACTCGTCTAGTAGTTTTTTCTACAAAAATTTTCCCAAACAAGACAATATGAGATAAAAAAAACTGTGATTGACAAGTAATTGACAAGTTCGCAGTGTCTCACAAGAACGAGACACTTAGAATGAAAGACAATTTTTGTGTTTCGTAAAACCGACTTCATTGCGGCTTTAGTGTGTCGAATACTATAATCTTCACATAAGCTTTAATGGCCTCTAGAGTTTTTCTTGGACTAACAGATAACGTGGTCTCCGAGCTGGTTTAGAAAACCTTAATATAAGGTCTCGTGAGCTTTTAAAGCGTCAATTCGTGGAATTAACCAAAGGAGTAGCAAAATCAGGCAAACTCGAGCAATCTCAGAAACACATATCGCGGAGAATTTAGACAACTAGATAGGCCACTGCGTAACAAGCTGCACCTTGTTGTTAGTTATTATTAACTAGCTGTTATGTTAACTATGTTAATAGCTAGCCATTATTAAGACAGAAAACTTGTAAATGCACAAATTCACTTCAATCGCTTATTCTTTTCCTATAGGGCACTTAATTTAAGTCTACAAAATGCGGAATTGACGGATACTGCTTGGCAGCTTTACACGAATTATTATTACAGGCAAAACGCTCAAAAGGTCATTCAGAAGACTTGCTAAAAATTTAATTCATCAATTTATTATTATAATAAAAACGGCGTTATTAGACAGATTTTCTCGAAGCCTTTCACTTCATGATTGCCCAGTTAATTTATTATTGATTGCTAATAACATAATCGGTACGCTTCACCTACGCTCATTTATTATATTTTATGGCATTAGAGTAAAGGTCACGTTTTAAGTCTATCAGCCCTACAACAGACCTACATAAGCTCGCGCATTAAATAATAAAAACCGCCCGGAATCAAACTGTGGCCTAGATTAATATTTTTATGATTTATCTAAGTATTAGCTAAATTTGGGATTTCTGTGACACTTGTTATGACAATATTGAGAATATTATATTAACCGAAAAGAAATTATATTATGCTTATTATTACGAAAGAAGACAAAGTGCCCATTAAGTCTCAAATATTTGTTTATTTTCACGAGATGAAGAATAAAATTTTTTTAGACTTAATGGGCACTTTGTCTTCTTTACGATTATGATCATGGCAGCTCTCAGAAGAGCTCCGTTTATTTTCACGCTTATTATTGCGAAGTTATAATTCTGGCTCATTTAAACTGTAGTAATTCCTCAAAACGGCTAATTAACGCAATTAATTTTAATAGTAAAATCTTTGAAGTGCAGCGCAGTTGCACGTTGTCTAATCTTCCTTTTGAAATTTAAATTCTCATTTAGCACTCGAAATGCTGATTTAAGACATGCACAACCGGAAATATAAGCAACCTGTTATTATAGTATTAATAACCATAATTTGCCAACAAACCAGAAAAGAATAACGGGTAAATATAAACCTGCACGTCCACGTCCACCATTCTAGGCAAGATGTAAAAACAATTGTATTATACGGCCGCTGTTTGTGACATATTTTATGCAGAACTTAGTAAGAACATAAGAAATAGATATAGAATCAGATTGTGCAGAGAGGATATAGAACCACTTCAGTAAAAGTCGCTTACAATCGTAAGCAAAGCCAGTGTTCTGTGAACTGCATTATATCTTACAACCTCAAATAAATTTCCACGAATCTGATTAAGTTATATCATCGCACTCACTCCTACTGTGTTTTTCTTAATTTTTAAAACACATTTTCTTTAGAAAAGTGATTTTTAGATAAGTGGATTTGAAATGCGTAGAAATTAAGCACGCACGACTCACCCCGCTACAGTCAATTCGTAGAGCGGATACGCCTCACTAACGCCCCTTCATTAACGGCGTATTTTGCCAAAGGCTAGAAGAAAAGCAAAACCGACCGAACGCGATACATGCAGTAATGCGACGTGGGTTTATCAGCGGGTTTAAATTAAACAATTTTACCAGAACGCTCGATCAGCAAGCTAGAAAACACTTTTTTGTTTTTCAGCTCATTTTCTAGCGAGAAATTAATCTGCTTTCTCATTAAAAATCGCGTACGTGTTTCCGAATGACCGTGAAGCCGTAAAGAATAACAAATGCAAGCATCATTTAAAAACAAGTGTGATGGAAAACATGTTTACTTTCTCCTATATGCGTAATAAAAAGGTCGGTTGAAAATGTATAAACAAAAAATATGTCGACATCATTAGCAAAGGTTATTATGAATGCTAACAGATTTTGAACTTAGGAATATAGTTTTGCTCGTTGTTTTTTCTCATATACAGTGAATCTTCACTGTTGAGATACCTTTTGTTGATCTACAATATGAAATATCATTTACATCACAGCTAGTAATGACGAAAAATACCATTTACAAAGAGAATAACAGCAAAAAGTCATGTATAATAAAAGATAAAATAAAGATAGAAGATACTTCGAGAAGGTTGTATTGCTTTGTGAGCGTACAGTAGGCCCTAATTAGCAGGAATATGAGCAGTTTCTACTTTAGTCAATAAACAACAAGAATTGTGATCGCTATTTAAAATAGAGACGAACGGACATATGTAATTTAAATTTTTAAAATCACTAAATGCATTAACTTATTTTTGAATTTACACATAAATCAAGAAAAATTCAATTATTTAAATAAAAAATGGAAAAAATCCCAAATTTGTTTCACACTAGGTAAACGAAAATTACATTTGATACCTTAAAAATTTTCTAATATTCTGCACTCGCTAGTATAATTGAGGTACAGGTTCGTTACACAATTATTCACATTAGACCTACATTAAATTCTACTAAACATAATGTGTTAGTGGGCTGTTACATTACGTTAATTAGTTTTTTATCAACTCAGGTTAACAATATTAATGATGTCTTAGCAATATAATTTCTGGGACCTAATTCATGTTTCTTTAACATTAATACGCTAAAAAGGAATAAGTGATTCGATCGGAATAGTTCCACGCACGGTTTAGCTTTGTTTCAGCATAATCATTTAGCTTAAGGTATAAATTTGTAAAAATTGTTTTATCAGAGTAGTAAAACGGTATAAAGGTGTACGTCACGTGTTTACAGGTATGCATGCCCGCTCCCAGGGCAAATGATGTCAAATGATGTACCCTGACTTATTTTATAGTCAGTCAGGTACTGAAACTGAAACGCAATAAAAAGTAAACTTACGTCTGAAGCCATAATATAATAAACACGTGATACTAACGTGAGTTTGATTTTGTTTTATTACATATCCCAAAGCTGAGATTTTACTTTAACTGACAAGAAAATACATGTCTTTGGCCAGGTTTATCTTCATTAGTTCTTGGTGTTTTTCGGGTTTACGGTGCAATAAAAAAGCGAAGCAGCAGCAGCCGATTTTATGGTTTTATTTCTGACAAATTAAACTTGATGTGATATCTCCAATATAAATCCTTATTGCAAATTATGGTTCTCCTTTGCAATTGTTAACCCTAACTACCTTGATTGCTCTAAAATCTTAAAATTGGAAGAAAGTTAAAAACAATGCTCACCGAATTGACATTTTGTCAAAATTTGTTTTTAACAATTTTACAGAGAATATTATCTTTGCAACGTTTCGGCCTCAAACTCGGGCCATTTTCGAACAACTAAAACAAAACTTCGGTTCTTCGAAGAACCATAAATTTGTGAACAAAAGTTTGTAATTGCAAGACTATGGAAAGTTTTGTGTGCCATAGCCATGTCGACATAACTCTCAACATTGAAAAATCAGCTATGAAACACATGTATGTATTGTAATATGAAAACTACCACAGTTATCTAATTTCAAATTATCAGAAGGGAAGTCTTTGTAATTAAACCTCTCCTGTAACTATTTTATATTCAGTTAAATATTTAACTGCAAAATTTTCAGTGTTGTTCGATTTATTCAAAAACTTTTGTTTTTAAATGGTATTCTTGGCGGTTTTATGTTTTTTAGCCTTTAGTTTAGGTTAATTTAATTCATACAATATGATTAATATAAAAGTTACTCGTAATATGCGTGTTGACTAAATTTATGCACGCACGCACCCACGCACAGATCTGTCAGTGTAAAAATTTGGTCTGGTGATTTCATTACAAGAATAAACCACGGTTATTGTCCTACGCCTCCTCTTCCTACTCCGCCTCCGTCTACTCTTTCTTCTCCTCCTTCTTCGTCGTTCTTCTTTTTCTTATTATTATTTTTTGTCTTTACTATATATAATTTACTTAAAAACCACGAAAGGCCAAAATAACTGCACTTGATATTGTCTAACAATTGTAGGGGAATCGGACAACTATTACACCATAGAAGGCCTTCCCTGATTGCTATAAAAGCATCTTCTACCTGAGTCTTTTATAGTACAAAATTTAAAATTCTTGAAAAGGTTATAGGCATGCAGATTTACTTCAGCTTCGAAACAATAGCATATAATAGGTTCACAAAATCTTTCAAACTATATCGCCAGTGGCTTTAAAATATATCGCGAATATACCAGAGTTTTAATATTCGCTGTCGCAATTTCTCAGTTTGACAGTCTCAATTCATCCAGAATAAATCTTCTATAGGCTTACTTCATATAATCCACGGATCAGCGATTTTTAATTAAACAACCAGTAATGGAAATCGTCTTATTGAAGATGATGAATGTTCATTATACAGACGCACCGTGCAGGAGCTGCAGGTAATTTTCGTTTAAATGGAATGACGGCCATGTTGCAAATTAATCATTAAATACTGCACTGATGAGATTACGTTGTGTAAATTAATCTCCCGTTTCCAACGCTACTGCATAAAATGCAATTTTTTTGCGCAAAGGTTTGCAGTCCTATAGATTAGTCTCATTTTAATTAATTTTCTTTTTGCAAAAAGGACTAGGAAGAATAAAATAATGCTATAGCGAGCGGCGCATAGTTTGGTTTAATAAATGTTAAAAAGCCGCAATCAGTTATTGGAAAATGGTATGCGCCTCAAAAAAGGTTTTTCGAATTATCTTAAAAAATTGCACAAATGGTGCGCGATCTACTATTATAGCGACTTATGAGTGAGCCATCCAGCAAGCTCGGCAGCAGTGCAGGTTTTTATTCAACTGTCACTGGCATAATTATCAATTTAAAAAAGTGCACCTATTACTATCCCCTGCAAAAACGTTTCGCCGCTCGGCTTTAATACAGATGGCAATGTGGACTTTTCAATGTGCACATGTTATCCACCCAAAAGTGGGCGGGGGGTTGTAGTTTCAGGTTGTTTTATTTTATCACAAATGACTAATGAAGCTCTTTAGGAAAGTGATATAAGTTAAATATAACGCCGTGCACTCTTTTTGAAGCACGGGTTTGTGTACATTAAATGGTATCAGACTGGCGCTAGAAAAGAAACTCACACCAATAAGTTTGTCAAGCCGGGATTTAAAACGCATGCAAGCACACTTATTGGCATAAAAAGTTGATTAATTTAGCAGGATATTAGATTATGCTGACCAGAATCGTGAGGAGGAGTCTTGCGGCATCAAGTCGTGGTCATCAAAGCGGTCGTCGCTGTTCTCTTTGGCTTCCTTTAACTTGAGGTCACACCTACAGTAACATCTATAACAAAACAACAAGTATCCATCACACAACGTGCAAGAATACAATAGAAATGCCACTGAGATACACATCACGATGATCACACACATATACTACTACTGAGTGAAAGTATTGCTCAACGAACTGACTTTCCCGCACTATATATTATACTAACTGGGTGCCATTAGATGCACAGGGTGTTTCGTAAGTCCATCATTATTTTTAAAAAAATGCTAAAATAGCAATGCAAGAGGAACCACATGACAGTTTGGTTCCCGAGTCTATGATTCATGAGAACCTTGGTGGCATCAAACTTGGCTTCATTTGTAAAGTCACTAGTACACCTGAAAGTCAGCGTCACCTTTTCTTGAAAAAAGCCAAACCACTTTTTTGCGCATTCTTAGCCAATCGACATTGGACAACAATTCGGGAGTAGCAGAAGCACATGCACCCACATCCGTTCTTTTAGTCAAGGAAGGTCTCGCAGGTTGGTGGCGTACACTTTGTTCTTAATGTAGCCTGACAAAAAGACATTGTACGGTGTATCCGTCGAGCGAGGAGCACATGCGATTTTACACGTGTGCTCTATATCAGCATGACAGCAGAAGAAAATAGGACAAGAACACCAAATATAGATTAAGAGTTTACTTCAAGATGAATATCGTTAGTCGATTAGTGAGAAATAAAATTGAAAATCAAATTAGCGAGTGACTTCTGAAACACCCTGAATATACACAATTATACATGCTTCTTAAGGTGAGTTAACAAGAGTAGTTCGTTGCGTTATAGCAATTTTCTGCTTGAAGTGCACCATCAACAGCATAGTAAAGTCAAACAACAAGCAAGCATCAAACCTCTAATACAAAACACAAACAATCTAAACTCTGCGACGTGAGGTTTGTCTTAAGACCCTCTTGTATCTTGCTTTGATGTGACAGTGATATTCGTGCGGTAATAACTTCTTAGGACTAGCTCGGGAGGGAAATGTTGTAAGAGGGGAGAAATGTAAACGTACTTTAGCGTTCAGGCAATTGAAGGATTCGACGTGTTTTACAAAGGCAGTTTACGAATGTACTTTTACAGAGCTTACAAAGGCTAACTCAGTGACACATGCATTGCGTGACGTCAGTAATGCTCTGAAGCCTATTATTAAAGGCATTTGAAAAGTGACGTTACAGAGCGGCTGGCTGAGCCGTCTATTGCAAGACACCCATAAGACACAATTTTAGTTTTTCTCTTGGTTGTAGATTAACCTAGATAATTGTTGTGAGTTACTGTGAGCTTCATACAAACGTTGAAGTGTCTAACAGGCTGAATTTCAACCATCTAGGCGATTAATACTAAAAAACCACTATGAAATCCAAAAGAAACTGCAAAAGGACGTTTCAGTAATTCACGTAATGTTTTGAGCCATAAAAATATATAACATTCATTCTGCGCCAAACAAAGAAATAAAGTCATACAAAAACCATCAGCTATCGTTCCCGTACATGCGCAGTGCACATTATAAACTTGTCATAGATATTAAGCTCATCTCACAAACCTTAATGTGTTTTATGCCGCATCTTTTCAAAGATATAACGGATAAAATGGCACAGGAATTTGTGATCTCAGAAGGTATAAATTATTTGTGACATGCAAGGAAACTGACGCATTGCACTGCGTTTGATACAATTTTCGCCCATTTTCAGCTTCTTTATACTTTTAGTTGGCTTTCTGGAGATGACAGAAAGATTCAGTTAAGTGAAACTGGAGACAAATTGTCGGTTGATGCACTACAACATGCCCCTGAAAACAATTTACAGGCCGTCAATAAACAAAAGTAACTTTATCAAATTTATTCCGATTACCTTAGAGTTTAAGTTTGCTTGACGTGCTTTAGTTTTAGTCAGTAGCATTTGATTTGGTACTTTGGTAATGAAATTGTGAAATGAGCAACTGAATGAAACGTCGAATTGCCACTTAAACAATTTTATGAATTGCGTTCTGTCTATTTTTTTAAACGCCTCTGTTATTTGAAACTACAGACCTTTACATAGAATAATATCACAGTTGGATTACTACATATTACTGCTATATTATGAATGGTATATAGGAAAAATATTTTTCAGATTTGTAGACTTGTGTAATTAACTTTTTTAATACTTCGCTTTTATTTTCTCACGTTATTTCTACATTTGAGCTGTTACATTCCATGCTGTGTTATGAACTTTTTATGCTATTCTCACACTCGAGAAGGTCTATTTCCTGGTTTTTGGGTATTTAAGCCTGTTTGAAAAACTAATTTGAGCGCGTTTTATCGCCTTATTTTACTTTAATTAATGGTGAATTGCAGAGAATGTGTGTTGGTGCTTGTTTAGTTAACAAAGTACTTTAAATGGTAGGTATAATTGCAAAATTTGGATAGCGCTTACATGCGTTTTACTTTGAAATGTTCATCACGGTAATTATTCTAGCAATTAAACACCACTTAACAAATAAGCCAAGGAGCAATAAGATGTATTAATGGTATATTTCATTGTATAAAAGAACTAAGGAAAATTGTTTTTCATCAATGAAATAAATTTTATAATAAACATCTTATGTTACGTATCTAACGTTAGAATCAGGCACGACAAGCAAATTGTACCTTATAATTTAAACTTTTACAAAATATGTTTGTCGGATCATCAAGCAAACAATTGAACCATTGGAATAAATGACTGCAGTCTGCGGAACACTGTGTAATAGCCTATACAGTGGCAAGGTGGTAATATACGTTAGGTAGGTAGCGTTAAACAGTGTTAATAATAGGACTTACTCTGTTGATTCTCCAGCTGGATGGCGCAAGTCGAAGTCGACGAACTGTATCTGCACCCTCTCTTTTCCCCGCCCAATGAAGGTGAATTTACACTCAATGTTTCGTGGATACGGATTCGGATAAAACGGTGACATGAATGTTCCGTTTGGACGTTTCCAGCTTTCTATTGTTTCATCACAGTCAAAAACTAAAAGCGAGGTTAAAATTATGTTATATTAGTCACATATCATTACTAAGGCATTCAACAGAAAATAATTGCAGCAGCAACACTTTACAAACTGCATCGTGCTATAAATGTTATAAATTTGTTCTTTCTTATTCACTGAAAAAAAATCGCCTAAATCAGTGACGCTACTACAAATGTATCAACTTAAACATTTAAAATAATCTAACTACATGTACTACAGGAGATATACTGTTACACTTCAAGAACAACTTTCTAATTTCCAAAGTTAAAAATGTCAGTGAAAGTAGACTACACTAATAAACCAATATAGTATAAAAGCAAACAGCCAACAATTATATGAGTTAAGTTAAAGCGAGACAAAACACAAGATAAAATGCCTTTAACCTCGTAAACCATTAAAATTAAATCATGCATAAAATGATTAAATCCCGCTTGGTAAATGCATGAATAAAAAGAGGAAAACGGTGTATAACAGCAACAAGGAGAGATATTATTGTATAATTAAAGACTTATGTAACCGAAGTTTTAAAATTTTGCACTTCGAATGGGCCTGTTATTACTGTTAAGCACTGCTTCATCAGTTTCGACAAAAACTTAAAATTCAAGATACACAGTTTAAGTTGAAGAGCTTTGCTAATATTATTATTAATGTTGTTATTGTTTTAACATGATTGGTGATAAAACGAATGGTTAGAAAGGTGTGATATGAAATGGTTAAAACTAATCAGCGAGTATTAAAAACTATGGTATGTAACTTAGCAATCACATGCACATGCAAAATGCCAAATGCAAAATTAAAAGCAAAGTATTTTGAAGTGTTGCAGCTAACGACAATGCAGAAGCAGTATTATTATTATTATTATTATTATTATTATTATTATTAATAAAACCATTTGCTGATAGCAATGATGATATTGGCGGTGATGGTGATAATGGCGATGATAACAATGATGACTGTGACCATTATTGGTGATTTTTGTTTCTCTAAATCCCATGATTGAAAAAACCAGTTTTAGAATGTTCATTAACTTTCAATCTTAGCTTTGCTAAATTGGATAGATGACTTTAACCTTATTATACGGGTAGTAGTACTAGTATAATGCTGATAAAAATTATTACTATTTCGTAGCCATTTTTGCTAAGAAAATAGGGATTTGTGCAGCCAAGATATATATCGTGAGACAAAATGAGTTATAGTATAAAGAGGGAAAAGAATCCAACAAAACAAGTGATAGTACGAAATGTGGGCGTGTCAGGAGTCCGAACAGTTTCGTGCAATAGAAATTCGCTGATAGAGTGTAAAAGAGCATTTTATCTTGTGCTATGAGTGCAGTTTCGAAAGTTTCCGTGCAACATTTCATTATTCAAAAGCAGAGAAAGAAAAGATGTGAAAGGCAGTCGTTAAAAGGAATTGTGACTAGACTGTGGAATGGATAGGGTGAATAGCAGACACAAGTTAGCAGCAAATGGGATACAGGAAAAAAACATTTCGAAATGTTCTTGCATGGCTTGAAGCGCTAAAAGTATTAGGCCCATAACAACATAACACCCTGTGCTAAAAAGAGTATCCCATTGGTAACACAGGCACTGAATAAACTATTATGACAAAAGCCGGAATTGACAACACGGAGGGAAAATTAAAGTTGGGGCAATTGTTGCGGAGAATGGGCGAGAAATTTAAATAAAAACGGGAACAAGAGGTAAAAGAAGAGAGTGAAAGACAGAGAGAGGGAGAGGGAGAGAACGACAGAGAAGAATCAGGAGAAAGATGAGAGAACGGGGAGAGGCAGGAGAACAGAGCATGGGCAGAGACTGAGAGAGGGGAAGTGGCCAAGAGAGTGAAACGGAAAGAAACAGGAGAAGGGAGAAATTAATAGCTTTCGCCTACGACGGATAGAAAAAACTGGTTCAGAGAATCACTTTTACATCTTGGTAAGAGGCAAATATAACCCGGAAATTTTTCGTGTAAATTTTCCCTGCTTTGCTAATTCTCGTAATAGAATGCTTACTAATACCCAACTAACTAATAAACTGGCAAATCGATTAGTTAAACATAAGTAATTAATGAGCAATGATTGACTATTGACGCTAGCTTAACTCTCTCGATTGGAAATAGCTGCACACACACACACACACACACACGTTGTACTGCTGGACGATAGCCAATTACATAGCTCATTAATTTTCAATGAAAAATGTAAGATTTTAGTAAAAACGACTATAAAAAGGCGCAATTCGTAATTTAGTTCATAGCAATCATATGACATCCATGAGTCAATAACATGAGTCAAGTAGTGTATTATTTTTCACATCTTTGCAATAGTTCTAATACATTCTGCTTAGAGGTTAAAGGCATATTTCTTGTGCTTTGTCAAGTTTCCACACTTACTTAACGTGCAAAGTTTAGACGACTGATCGTCTAGCTGCGCACAATCCTGTTCAAAGTAATCGTCACTGCGCAAATCTGTAACATTACAACCAAAGATTTTTTAAGACGAACCGAAATTCTCATTTTTCAGTTGTAAGATGCTCCATTTGTTATACATGTATTTTGATACAAATTACAACAGTCTTATACATGAATCACCAAATCATAGTTTAGTCTTCTGCGCATCAAGCCGTAAGGGCTTAGTGAAGACCTTGGTAAATCTGCAGACTGTTATGCCGCAAAAATCAGCATGCTAGCTACATGTACAATTGTAGTCTCTTTCAATCCTGTTTAACTGAACTTGATCATAGTTTCAGTGCATAGCGCAAATATAGCTTCAATTGAATAGTCACTAGTGAACATAATGTGCTGTATGAAAACATCACACAAAGCATGCTATGTCTCTGCTGCTTATGATACAAAAAATTAACATGTTTAACAGTCAAATAAATCGTAATATTAATTTTTACCCTCACTTTTACGTTGTGGAATGTGTTAATGATAGATTTGCACCAAAGAGAAACAGTTGTTTGTTTCTTGCATCAGAGTATTTTTTCGAATTTAAAAATATATTGACGAAAGATGACATTGTTTTCCAGTGAAACTTTTTATATGCTAATTCCACCGCTCAGTGTCAACTAATGTTTAATGAGTTGAAAGCCTGTTAGATAATATATGGTGGTACGATGAATATTAGGCCTGCACAGACACGCTCACAGATCTGCTGCTCCTTTAAACGTCCACGAATGTTGTGATTTTTCCTATTTACTGCAGAACACTTTTTTACGTTAAACTAACAAAAAGTAAGAAAATACAAAATGTACGTATGCATACTTAACCTTGCTGCCTTGCTTTAGTTAGATAAATCTGTGATCTAAGCCTAATCAGCATTACCAAAAAGTTCTAAGTTAGTAAGTTAGTAGTTCTTAACACGCAAAAAGCTGCATCACTCAACAGCATTTTGATAATTAACCATTGTAAAGCTCTTCACAAAGTGATTAATGTACAAATTCCCTAATTAATTATTCGCACGACCGCATATTTTCATGCTAATAGGAATCACAATTTACAATGTAAAACATAAAACTTGTGCAATTCAATGTGCGCGCAGTAACACTGAGCGCGTAGAAAGTCAGCCTTGTGAGCTCGTATGATTCGGCAACTCATTATTATATGCATAAATGTTTACTAAAGCAAATGTGTTTTCAGCCACCTGATTCTATTCTTTACATTTTGTAATGTAATTCTTAACACTTTAAAAACAAATAAAACATGAAGGTAACGGATCAAAACTTTTTCTTCATAATCAAATAATTAGCTACTGACACCAGTTGATGATGTGTTTTATCAGTTAGTATGCTTAAAATACACGTCGAACTTAACTTCATATAAGTTTGGAATACGTGTGACAGATGATTTAGACCGGCAACAGAGGATTTTAAATACCTGACGCAATTTGAGAGGCATCTTAAAAAGCCAACTCCGCAAGCTGATATCCTATTCTACGAACGCCGTTGGCAAGACTAATTAAACGGTCTATTAAACTCACGCGAGACGAAAAGCTTTCTTATACTCAAGTTTTGCTTTACTCAGGATCGAGTGCAAATTAGTGGTTTTCCAGCTTAATGTGAACAAGGTGGGAGAGTTTAAGATGAGTTCATAAAACGGTCTAACTAGTTTTGCTACTCGCGTAACATCGTTTATGTCGCGGCGCATCTAATAACCACGTTCAATAACAATTCGAGTCCTAGCTGTGTATTAATTCACAAAACTGAATGCGTACGAACAAAGAAAGCGAAGATTGGATGTCTTTAGAAAAAGGAAAGAACTGGAAAAGATGTTTGCTCAATAGCATGGGGCCTCTTCATAAAGTTGCTGCAAGACATGAACCAGGCAAACACTTTATTCAAATAAGTACTATAAGATAAACCGCTGTATACGGTTATATCAAAAAGTAGGATAATAATTATTGTGAACAAAATCAAAAAGCAAATCTGTCAAAAGAAAACTGTTGTACAGTTATTTTTTAAAACAACGGTTAAGAAATTAATGATTGGCTAAAAAAGGTGAAATTCGTTGACAACGTTTCTTTGACCAACAATTAGATAATTGCTGAATGAGGGCTCACATTTTAGAATGTAATCATTTATTAAACTTTCGGAACGTTTCACAAAGTTTCTCTTTGTATCATCAAAAACGTTCCGAAATTTCAATAAATAAACTACAACTAGATTCTTTTAAACAACTATCGATTATTGATAGTAGATCAATTGATTATTTTACCCCCTATATTAACTCGCATTTCTATTTTCATATCTACATAGTACAAGTTTTATTAATATCTAAGCTAATGTCGCGTTTACGTAGTATCCGGATGCGTATGCCTTTCCAACTGCGGAATAGCTGCAGAAAAAGATAACACATACACAGGCTGCATGAACGGGTGCATTAAAACAATATAAACCGATTTTATCCATTCAGCTGCCCCTCCCAAACGCATACGCATCCGGATGCTACGTAAACGACACTTGAGAACTGCAAATTTATTGATAGGCGAAATTCGAAAAAAATGTGGTTTTTCTAATGCTCAACTTTGGGAACTACTACGGTAATATATACTACCTGACTAGAAGCCATCCCGATTGGTTGTACATTCAGCATCAAGCTTCAGATGTCTTTTGCCAATGCAGAATTTCATTTAGTTTCATTTCATAGGCCAATACTTGGAAACCACTCAGCGATACAAAAGTCGCGAAATTTTGAGCTTTGGTAACCTTTACGAAGCTTTGATGACTGATTGCAAATCAGTTGGTTGCTTGTGGCACTGTGTTTCAAAACCCATCGTTCTCCCCCTTTATCCAAAGATGCATATTTTAGCAAAACACGTTAAATGATTGTAAAGTTAATAACGGATGAAGGTTGAAAAAATGTCCAAATGCTGTTGGACTACCTGCCTGGGCTAGGAATTACTCTGGAAGACATCACACAGATAATTTTAAATTTCTGAGATTGTTAGCGTTGACAAGCATATGATAAAACAGTGATCAACAAAAGACGAGTAAATAAACGAACAAACAAACAATATTCTTATCACCGTCTTTCGTCTGTTTATCGTCGCCATATGAAATATATATGTGCGTTTTGTGTTTTTCGGCAAATGTGTAAATGGATTTACATGCAATTCCCGCGTGTAGGGAGTGACTCTATGGATTGCAAAAGACATAAGAGAAGCTCCAAATGACATTACAACCGTTTCAAGACAAGGCCTGTTAGCAATAACATAAAACGAAGGAAAGCTTTTAGGTTTATTGGGTAAAGGAGATCTCTTTACTACACGAAAAAGTTTAAAAATATTTTCTGTGTGTTGTTTGCGCAATAATATTAGGTTAAAATAATAACACTCTATAACTTTTATTAAGCCCATATAACGTGCTTTATGTCCAGAAACCCTATAAATTTATCAAAGTATGAGAAACGACGCTTTAGTACATGTAATCACAAGATGTAGCGAGAGTGCTCGTATAGTACGAAAACTGCACTGAGTAACTTGATTGCATTCCAAGAGTCATGCTAAGCGTACTAAAATAAAAATAAATTTGATATATTAACTATTTACAACATCCAACGTCTCTAGTTAACAACACCTAGGCTTCTTAGGTTCATGCCATCATATATAAAGTTGGTAAATTTTGCTTTATAATTTACAAGTATGTTCTCCTTTAGAATATATAAATTTGCAAATTTAGGCTACAAATTTGTAAAGCTCATATTTTTGGTACACCTCTCTTCAATCTGAAAATAATGACTCTCGCCAAGAAAAACAAGTCTGCATTTTGCGAATTGGCGTAAGAGCAAATTGTCAATCAACTTTTGAAACCGGAAAAAGTTGTATATTTTATTTATATGTCTAATTTGTTAGATGTAATTTTAGCGTATCTCTAAAAGAGAGGGCAAGGTGTATTTTTTTATTATTTATTATTTATTTTTATTTATCTATATATTTACGACAGTATGTATATAGATAAATAATTATCTATGTATGTATAAATATTTAAAAAATGAGTATGTTTTATTTTGTTTTTAAATTTATAGATATTGTAATATTGTACAATAATAATACCGCGAATCCTCGAGAGATTTCAAGAAAAGCCAACCTTTCCAGATTAAATAAAGTTGTACAAGAATTCTGCGTAGTTGCAACTCTCAGTGTGTAACATTCGATTTATTTCGAGACGATTTGTGTTCGTCGACTAAGGATTTCAAGAACAATTTTTGCTGCAAAAGCGTGCTCAAATTGCCCTGGATTACCGCTCTGAATCATTTAGCCCGCAGCAAGAGCCCCGTAGGTGGTTTAAATTCGGTAAAAGCAATAATCAATCATCTACGACTGACCAGAGTGGAAGAAACGGAAAATAACGAATCAATGTTGCGGACTGACATTTAAAGGGAAGCTCGTAAAAACGAAGAAAGCTGCAGAAGAATGACTCATTTCGGATTAGCAAAAGATGTAAAATCATCACGTTACAATTACAGTTACAGTTCATCCGCTGAATAATTTAGTGCTAACAGCAACTGCTTGCTTGTTAAACTCTTACGGTCGGCACCGTTGTGAAATCGCTCTCAAAGAAGCTTACTTGAGGTGCTGTCGTTTGACAGAGGCACACACTAAATTTTCAACTATCATTTATCATCATCAGCAGGACGGACTGTGTTGACCATGCCTGTGCAGTAATTTACATGATGCTGTGCACTCTTACCTTATTTGCAATTTAACGTTACCAAGATCACCACTGCTACTTTCTAACAAACAGAATGTGACTAGACTTTAAATACTTTATCGTGTCGAAGAATCGACTTTTACACGTACATGCAAACTTATACTATACCAACTTTGATCAGAGGGCAAAAACTTTGAAAGAAATGTGGCCTTTGAGGATGGTAATTCGATGTCTATTAGCCACACGCGACTATTATGGTTTTACTTTTCATTCTTTTCTCTGTTCTCCTCTCTTCTTCCCTCTCTCCTCTGTTCTTCTCTCCTACCTATTGCTTTGCTTTGTTTTGTTTTTTCTTCTCTTTTCTTCTTTTCTTTTCCTTTTTTTTCTTATCCTGCACTGCCCCATCCTGTCCTGCCTGTTGTCAAACTTACGTGATGTATTCTGATGCATTTTATCGAAAGTGCGTACTATTTGATGACATACACAATTCGAGTCCGATGTAAAATAGCATGCCAGAAAATTTTGGCCAAATTTACATTGCACGTAAGACAGCAATAGAGGACACTACCATTGTAATTTTTGTATTTATGTGTGTGGATTTGTTGGCATTGCATATATATATACATATATATATATATATATATATCCAAACATTACAATCGCGTCTACAATTTATTTTCTGTGAAAGTATGTAAGACTCCAAGACATGCGAAATTCGAAAATGCCACAGAATGATCTTCATAGATATCGTCTTTGATAGATTCGTGCAGAATCAAACTTTCTTGGTGAAGCTGATTTATCGACAGTAAATTTCAGTATTACGAGGTTTATCTACAGCAAAATTGGCAGTTAATCTGAAGGTCAATGCAGTTCTCGCAGTTTAATGGCAGCTAACTCGCCACTGACTTTCGACATTACACACACATTACACAAAATGTTAATGGTAGATTAAACGATACTAAAACCCAAAGAGCGCTACATAGAGCTGGTACTCTGAAATTATTCTTGGAGTCTAAATAGACTGATAAACATTACGGCCATCTATTAACGCACTTATAAATGCGATCTAACAGTTTATACTTTTTGATGCAGTTATATATCTGAAACAGTAATAATACGTTCATTGCGTGCTTAAGACTCTAAAGGTCGAGTTGAGGGCAATGATAATGCTAGAAGGCATGCAACAATATTAATTTCCAGCAAAAATAGTTTCTGAGCTATTGCCAGACTGAAGAGTAAGGCAACCCCTAATTTAAATCGATATTAAGTCAGATACGAAAAGCTCAAAAGCGGATTTCAGTTGACATATATATATATATAAAGCTCAGTATCAACATTAATTTTGTCGACTGTCAACATTATAAAATATAACTTATTTAGATAGATATGGCTTCCACGTGATTGAAATAATTATTGAACTTTATAATACCGTATATACTTATGTACAAGTCGAATTTTTGGGAGGCGATTTTGAGGTGAAATTTTTGAGGTCGACTTGTATTTACGATATGTTTTTGGGAGATGTCGCTAAACTGTAGTCTACAATACGAATATGTAAAGAAATACTCCTTCATTATATCATGGTCGCGATATCCTAAGGTTAAAGGCATTACAAACAATTATGAGCGATAAAAAGCCAGGCTGTATTATCATGGATTGCATTGAGGGCCCTCAACACGAATGTATTTATATACATCGGGTAGGTATAATATACTCGGCCCAGGCACTTGCATGTTTCTTACACACTAACACAGTAGGCTATATATTACTCGGCCATTGTTGACATCATTTACTTTGGAAGATCTTAATATTTTATGGTCAACTTGTACACAGGTAATATATAAAATGATGCAATTTTTGGTCTTAAAATGCACATCGACTTGTACATAAGGTCGACTTGTACACACGTATATACGGCAAATACATAACAATGCAATCGCTAATGTTTGGCAACGCCCAACTCAACTAGAGCGCATCCAAATATTCAAGAGCAAAGCGAACGTCATATTTAGTAAATAAATTCGAGCAAACAAGAGTTAATTGCAATTTCCACGCTTGCAGCTTATCAAACAACCGAGGGCGAAGCCAACCGGAACCAAGGGTAACTTGGCAACTGGAAAGTAAACAATTAGATGAGAAAAACTTGTCGCCTAGAGCAGCTGTCTCAGGAACAAATCTACAAAGTTATTGTTTATGGTTTACATTAGTGAAACGTTATGAAAATGCCATTTTGTGCATTTGTCCCGAAATGCCTGAGAAGACCCATTTTTGCGCCCAACTCTTTCCGTCAGCTGCGTATGAAAGGTTTAGAGTGAAATTGATTGTAGTGGGAAAATGAGAGAGGTGGCGAATGGAATTCCTTGTTTGTAGAAGAATGAGGCATTTCACAGCTGTTGCTTATTGGCTTTCAATATTGGATTTAGCTTTTCTATAGACCACAGCAAACCGTTATATTCGTTTCTTCAGTTCAGTCCTTAAAACAAACTGAGTTGCGAAACAACTTAAAAAAGAACAAATTATAGTCTCTCTCTCTCTCTCTCTCTCTCTCTCTCTCTCTCTCTCTCTCTCTCTCTCTCTCTCTCTCTCTCTCTCTCTCTCTCTCTCTCTCACTCTCTCTTTCTGCCGTAAAGACTAATACGATGTACATATTTCTTTTTATTTAATTTTCTACTGTGTATTATAAATATAGTTAATTGTAAACGTTGTTGAACATTTGGCAATAGCATAGCTCACATTAAATATTCTTCCATGTCAAACAGTTGTTGATTTCATTTTGTAAAGTATAACTGCTTTAAAATCGCTTGCGGCCACAAAATTATAGAGTTTCGGAGTTTTGGGCGCTTTTATAACTATCGATTATTGGTTATGGGATAATTGGCTGTTTTCACAATTTTAAATATTTGAAACCAAATTTGATGCCGAATTTTGGATTATCTTTCAAAGCTTTGAGATTCTTGACAATGATCTGCGCTGCACTTATTTCAACAGAATGAAGAAACCCCATTTGCTTTTTCAATTCAACTCTGGACAGCTTGCGACGTTCACGATTAAATTAATTTAACTGAGAGAATTGCTTTCTAGGCCTACTTAATTATCAATTAATTCTTCGGCTTAGATAAATCCCTCCGTATAGTGGCGGTCTCTCGAGTATCTGTTTTTCTCAATTACCGTTGCTTGATTACTGTTTCAAACAGACTAATTGGCATTGGCCACTCAGATGTACAGAAGCCAGTCTGTAGACAAACATTGAGATTAACTTTGATGTGTCTGGCTTCTACGAGTTATTGCCTGTCTTCGCTCGGATGAAAAGGGAATGGTGAAAGGAAGCCAATGTACAATATGTAATCCTTCAATGTGAGCGCTTCAGGGGAATAAAAGGTATATAAAAAGTGGGACGCAGTTACCTAAAGCGTATAAAAACGTGTCGCCTCTCGCTTGAACATACAGGAATTTTTCCTTCTTTCCGAATCTTACTTTTAAAATTTACTGTCATTTTCCCCACTGACTTTTCTTTTGGAATTTTTTTTACTCCCGTTTTTCTTATAAATCAACTTTTCTCTTAAACCGTATCATTACATTTTCGTCTTTGGCTAATTAGCCATTGGCTTTACAGCTTGATGTCAACTTTTATTACTTTCATCCTGTTTTTACTTTTGACATGTTTAACTTTGTTTCCTTGCCGATAGAGTTTACCCTGATTTTCTTTTGATTGCTCTTTTTACCTTTCCCATTCGGTGTTTTTACTATTGATTTTATTGGCATTGTCTGTTTGCCTATTGATTTTTACCCCTGTTTTTTCCGTTGATTTTTAAATGTTGTCTTTTTGCCTATTGACTTTTTACCAACGTCTTTTCCAGTTTTTTCCAGTTTACCACGTCTTTTTGTATCAGCTAGTACTGACTCTTTACTATTGTATTTTTGAAAATTGACTATATTTTCATTGTTTTTTTGCTTATTGATTTTCTACCTTTATCCATTTTCTCATTGACCTTTTTACTATGTTTGTCTTTCTTACTTGTCGACTTCTTTATAGCTTAAATTTTTCTTTTCTCTTTATTATTATTGCATTATATACCGTTACCTTGTTTCCATTTTTTTAAACAAATATCTTCTATATTTTTATTATCTTCTTATTTTTAGTTTAAAGCAACTCTTTCAGATCATATCACAATTATTATCATCTGTCTTTTGACTATTCCTACCAGAAATGAATAAACATATTAGATATCATCAAACAATTACATAAACATAAAAATTAATAGAGGCAAGATCACTGTAAATGGCCGCACTGGCTGGCACCTTAATATCATCAAAGGTATTTTCACCAAATTTAAGGAAGACCTACCTTGATGTCTGCTTATTGGACAAAAAAGACATCACAAAACATGCATTTGGCACGTGTCTACCGCTTTCACTAAAGTTGCTCAGTATTCACAGTTTTTTACATTAGTGAAAACTTTTATCATAATAAACCTATACCCACCATTACTTGCTACACGAAACTTATAAAACGAAATATTAAACGATAATTACACAGGAAATAAAGAAGTAAAACATAAATATTGATTGAACAAATAAACTATATTGCAACCTCCCTGTAGTGTTTGAATAAATTACTTTGTAATGTGTTTGCCGCGGAAATTAAATCCCATGTACAAGCGGTTAATCTCAAGTTACAGCAAATATTAATATTCCCCGTTTAAAATATCCGACGAAACTGCGCAAATAGCTGAGAATATAAAATAGAATTATTGACACGGAGTGTGCTTGTATCAGAAAACTCATGTAATAAGTTTTTTAGCGTGTTTTTTATTCATATCTTCTTTTTGAATATATTTTAATCACTTGCACCTATTCTACAACGTTCGCATTAGCAGCTTTGTTAAATTTAAAGCCTATAATCGATGTCTTCGTAATACCATCAATTACACGGCTTATACTGTACAGCTCTGAATACATTTAAGCATAATCGATTGAACTCACGAATAATCTGTGCCACTCAATCGGTAAATCAATATTCAAATTACAAATCGCAATTTGATTTGCATTACAGCAAGAAAACGAAACTTCGTTTCTTAATATTAAATTATTGTATAAATTCAGCAATGTGCGCATTGAGTTTTGCAGTTATGCATTTTTGAATTTTGGAAATTAATGTTGGGATGGAATGAATATGAAGATTTGTATTTGGGTTATTAACTAGGTCTTGCATTTGCATTATCAAAATTTACATTATTATTTTATTGATATGAGCAGTTGATATGAGTAGAATCAGGGACAGGAACAGGGCCAAACAGCTGAGGCTAAGTGACCAGCAAGTTCAAAGAACCATTGGTCTAACAGGCGATCAAGTGAAAGGCCTGTGGCCTGCAAAGAGACAAAGAAAAAATAATGAACAAAGATGTTTTCATGTATGCAATTATAGAGTAGGCCTACGGTGGTTACTATTTGCAATAAATTACTAATAATTATAAACCATAAAGTCATTAAGTCTGCGGTTATATTTTGTTTGTTTTCAACGGCCTTTTAGTTACTTGTTTTCTAATTTCTGACTTCACGTAAAAAACTCTAAATTCAAAGACTTCACTTAAATTTCAAGACTGCGCAAGCCTAGCCAGCAAAGTACAGACTTGTTTAATCAACCGGAAAACGCCTACTGCCCAATTATGGTTATGGACGTCTTGTAATTACATAAAGTATGCTTGCAACGTAACGTATGCCTTTGTCGACAATAAAGGCACACCATAAATTCATAAAATGCTTTTTGGCTCGATTATGCAAATAGTAAACTCGTATCCATATATATTAGGCAAACATTGAATTGTGTATACACGTCAGATATGTCGCTGGTAGAATGTGCAGCCACTGTAATTAATTATCATGAAGAGCCACTGTCAGGTGATTTAAGTTTTTTTAATCGCCTCAGTAAAGCTATCACCATGAGAAAACAAAGTACCGAAGACAAGATAGAAGACAAAAGATGAACAAAAGAGTTAATAATTAGGCCCTACACTACCTATGTATAAGAGAATCGATGAGACAGGTGTTTTGTCGGGAATCCGCCATAAGCGCAACGATTGATAAAACACGTGTATAGACGTTACTTCTGAAATGCTGAGTGTTATGGTCGAAGTGTCGAAGTATCATGGTCGAAGGAAGCATGACACTGGTACAAAATAAACACACTTCGTGGCGACGAGAAATTAGTTTTTCAGAATTGCCCAATAGAAATGGAGTGCCACTGGACCCGAAACAATTTATAGAAACAACAACTCATGGTCATTAGAAACCTTTTCCCAGCTGTAAATTATTTTTCTGCATGGCAATAGTCTGTACAGTATATTGTTACACGCGACCGCTCTTCCAAATGTAACAGTGAGATTAAATTTGGGAAATGGTATTTTTGTGTTACTTTCTTACTGCTCTGTGATATGCTGTCTCCTGAGAGGAAAAAGGTGGGCTAAATAAAAACGGTGATGCAGAATATAAGGCTTGGAAAAATTAAAGGACGATAACAGTTTTATAGAAGATTTGATAACATCACCGTAGCACAACAGTGCTATGCTTTGGACACTCAGTTGCATGGCTTCAAAAGAAATGATTACAGAACTGCACTCTTATGATATGTTTAATCCTTCCAGCTATCTTCTTTACCTGTTTAGTTTTCCGCAAAGATAGACAGTTTTCTCTACGCGACCTGCATACAAGGTAGATAAGCGGTTTCCTTGATTTACAAAACAGGGAGCAGTTTTCCGAACGGAAATTTCAATTTCCAGAAAGTCGGATAAGGATTGCCTACAACTATTTTGTAGTCATCAATTGACTACTTTGTCGGTTATTTTATGATTAAAAGTATATGCCGAAATTTCACGAAAGGGATAACCCCTTCCCTATTTGGTACAGTATTATCACAGCCGTATCAAATTTGCTCATGACGAATTTGAAATGATGCTCAAGAAAAGCCTAACCTTAAATTTGGGAACTTGCCTTCATTACAGCCGCAATCCCGCTATAACAAGATCCCGCAATTACAATTTTTTTCAAGTAGTTTTGTCAAACTAATGTTTATTAGTGCTAAAATCTAATTTTTTCATACTAATACGTCTGTCGCGAAAAACCAAAAATCAAGTTCAGGCTATAGTTATAAATTCAGTTGTCACTGGTGTGATAAATCAAATATTGGCCACACTATTCATAGTTTGTAAATCACAGCTTGCTCCTTTTTTCCATACATTTTACTAGCTGTAACCAATATTACCATTTTGAAATACAAAAAATATTAAATTTTATAATTCTTTAAATCAAAGTCCTGGTCGTCTAACTGATTGGCCGTATGCGTTCTCAAATTGATTTCTCTCACGTAAAATCTTTTAAATACCGATCAGAAATATCGGCAACTTGAAAAACATTAAACGTCTTTGTGTTTTTCCCTGATAAAGCAATAATGTCTCGGAAGTGCATCCAATAAACTGGTTTTTTTACTTATATGCAATTTCCATGCATTGCCTAGAACTGCATTACGTACGTTGTAAGGAAGAGGCGGTGCTAAAAATAAGAAGGCTAGCAGGAAGCGTTTCTGCTGACTAGAAGCTATAGCTGCTTTACCATTGACTTTTTAATTTTAAAATTTATTTGACTTATTTTAACAGTCTTCTGTTTGAACCTTACTTGTTTTTGAACAGTTTTTCTAAGAATTTAAGTCGTGCAAAAGGATTCACCTAACTATAAAACTTGTCATGTACTGACAAAAAAACTTTCTTTCCAATACATTCCCAATTCCGTGACTCCCAATAATTCGTGATCATTGATTCAAAACCACTTTAATTAAAATTAAGAGAATAAGAAAGAAGACCACTTCCCTACAGGCTAAAGCAATGACATCTCGAATGATAATCATAAATGTATGTAGATGAAAATGAAAATTGGTAGATTAGCCGACTAAATTAACTTTTGTGCAAAAAAAATGCAGGACATACGACGTCAGCGTGCTTGCAACACGTGTACAATCTGTAATGCCGGTTTAATGAGTTTGGCCTAAGGAGTCTACAGATCTCACATGGGACACTAATTTCTAATGTAATGGGTTAATGATCAACCCGGAGGTATAGCAAAAGTTTGCCTAAAATGGAAAACGATGCTTGACGTACAATTGCCCAAATTACATTCAGTCTATCACAACCCATTAGCTGTAGAACAACCACTAAGTTAAGTAGTAACTGTTGCAGGCTACTTTTCAAATATTATAAAAATAATAATAATAATAATAATAATAATAATAATAATAATAATAATAATAATAATAATAATAATAATAATAATAATAATAATAATAATAATAATAATAATAATAATAACAATAATAATAATAATAATAATAATAATAATAATAAAAATAAATAAATAATAATAATAATAATAATAATAGAAACAATGATAATAATAAAAGCTTTATTTAAGGTGGATGACTCTTTAACCGCGGATCGATTATATCCTAAGTGGTCCACAGAGAATATGTGTACTGTACAATATAATGAGTAAATTAATTAAAATCGCATGAGCATACAAATAAAAAAATAAATAAAATTAATAAAAATACAGTATTCTGTCTATGACCGCCAGTCTTCTCGTGCCTTTTTGATAATCAGTGTCAGCTGGTTAACTTAACCTGTATCCGACTCGCATAGCAGGAATTACAGATTGAGCATTTTTACGGTGTCTGTCTCTTTTGTGAAAACAAAGGCTACATAGTTCAGGTGATGTCGTAGCAATACTTTGTTTAATAAGACTGTTAAACATATTTTCGCAACCAAGGTCAATTTCTACAGTATATGTTGGTAATTCTGTTGCGTCATCCATAAAAGAGGCTCTTATCTTAAAAAGCACGCGCAGAAACTGGCATTACAAAGAGGTAAAATGGCTAGAAGACTGCCGAGAGCCTCCATTTATCATGCAGGAACGGGGGATTACTATGATTTATACACAGTCAGATCAATATTAATGAAAACTCCCCTTCATTCAAGTCGCAGCACTACAGTGAAAACAAAAGTTCTGACAAATAGCCAAATACTAAAGACAATGTACAGAATATTGCACGACCTGGTGACCCAAAAATCAACGTTTCTCTCAAGATAAAAAGCGAATAATGTAGCAATTTTTTATGTTTCAGCGAAAGTGAAACTCAAAGTTTCGCCTTACGTTTCGATTTAGTCAATTTTTGGGCGAAAATGTTAAAATTCCAAATCAGTAATTTCGCCTATAAACTCTGAAAAGGTTTCCGAAAAAGCACTAATTTAGAATTTTATGAATAAAAGCAAACTTATATTTCTAGTTTTAAGTCTCTAGTAGTTTCTAGTCTTAGTTTCTAGTAGTAAGATGCATTTGCAGAAGATGGCACGGATTCTGTCAACATGTGCTCAAATGATCGTACAATGTTACAAAACCTTAATCCATAGTTTTGATAAATGTGATAGCGAGTCGACATTGAATCGTTATTCAAAACAGCAAGCTCAACATAAAAAAAATATGAACAATGTGGTACCTGCTGACAAGCAAGGCTTGGCGAATGGGTGAAAGCATTTGCCTTGACGAAAAGTTAAGGCCGTACCGACTGAGCAACTTGAAATAGTGATCTAGGCTTTTTATAATCTATATGCATTAGATATATATTTGGTTTCATTATTGAGAGATAAGTTCAGAAAATTACATGGTCAAGTCAGGAAATTCCCAAATATTGGATGATTGAGAAATTTTTAACATCACTGTTTAGCGTCACATTTTTTTCCTCTCCCAGTATATGAACAGTTAAGGCAGCGTGTAACAAAAGTTAGCTTACAGAAAGGCGCAGAGGCTTATAAGCCAACTTCCACTGTTGAGTGTATTCAAGTGTTATGATATATGATTAGAAGCGGATAAGTGGCTCTAACTAACTGTGAAGAGCAGTGAAATCTCAGTTCAGCTTTACCATGTTAAATCAGTTGCTTAGGTGGTAAAGGATATGCCATGAGAGCATACGCTCTCAGTTCAAATCCTGGTTGACTCACAATTTTTGATCACTAGCTTCTTCAATTAATTAGCTGTTTGGCCAATTGTTGTGAGAGTGATGCCATTCTTACTGGATGTAAGAAGAAAATATGCAAATATGCAAGCCTTGCAAGTTTTCTTCATAAATTAGCTGTTTTAAATATTTTGTAACTATTTCTATCACTAGAAAATATTTTATAGAAAAAAATCGAAAAAAGTGACTGATTCTTTACGAGCATCATTTTCTTTCTGATATTACCTAGATTTTACGGTCAATTGCAATGGGTGTTTTTGTTTAGCCGCTCCTTAGTTCACAGGCTTTTAACCTGAATAACATGAAGGACCAACTTTTTGTAAACAAAAATTGTGAAGTTGTTTTAACTGTGGCTTCGTTTTCTCATAGCCATCATTGTGAATCAGTGTGCGTACTGCGAGTACTGCAGCCCATAGTGATTAACAATTTATACTGTTTAGGTTAAAAATAGATCGTCTGCTACTAAATATCCCAGAGGGTTAGACGCACTCAGATAAAATTGTTCGTGCAAGAATGAAACAGTTTTAAAATTTTCGTTGTTTCTTATGCCTAATGGATCATTTTCGTAGGTTGCGTTGGTACTAATCTCGAATACAATTCTCTGCGCTGCCGCCTCTAAACTGTCAGTTAAACAAATAACAAAAGACTCAAAAGCGAAGTTAACGTCAAAATCGCTTATTGGGACAACTTTTTAGCAAAGAACTGTTGCATTAATAATAAAAGTATTTCCCGCGATTTTGTAAAAACGAGTGCAATCAATACTCGGACATCAAACCGTTGCTTAAGAAAACTAATGCGTTTCTGACAGGAGTCCTGGGTTTTTTAACGTACCTTAAACAAGGTGGGATTATCTAGTAGAAATTAATATTTTTAATAGACGATGGCGCAAAGTAGAACTCACTCAAATTCCGAGAAATTAAGCTTTGGAATGAAGCCCAATAAAAATTAAAGATTTTCTTTCAAGAGTTTATTCATTTCCACATTGCATCTTACAATTGTTAAAATACACATAATTATCCATTTAGGTTAATATAAATATAAATATAAATAAATGCAGTATTATCGAGAAAGTGCAGCATATACATGTGCAAATTACATTACAGAATGCATACAGTTTGACCCTAGAAGCATAGCTTGACAGGCCAAACTGTACGTGGAGATCTTAAAAAATGATTAATAATTGAAATAATGATAATATATATAAAAGTGGGGGGGGGGAGTAGTGAATGAAAGATGAAATGGAGCGAGAACTAAGAAAACTGTGATCATGATTATAAAGTGTTCAGTAACCTGTTGAGCATAGTCACGTTATATTAAGATTACTGTGGAAAAAGTTTATAGTGACACATTAGGTGGAATGTATGAGTCTTATTTGCTCTAGTCTGTCAGTAGGTAGTTCTGCGGCTGGGCAGGACGATTGTAAATATGGTGAAAGGGGGGAAAGGATGTATGACGTATGGCATTCCATGTGACCGTTTGACTTTGACTTTTTTATCTTAAACGTGACAAACCAATCTCGGTCATGATTTCTTGTCCTCTAAAAATAGATAGGTAAATTAAACAAGAATGTAGGTCCATGCATTGCTATTATTATATGTAAATTGGAATATGGAAAGAAAAGGATAATATTTAGTCAAAATGTTTTCAATGTTGTTTTCCAGTATTCAGTTACTAAACTGTATTTTTGTCATAGCGTTTGATATATCATAACTGCGTGTTCATGCAGATTTCACCATACTAAAATATAAGCGAGACGCCGCTGTGACCATTCAAACAACTTGTAATGCATTGGATAAACCTCTCGATGTCAACATACGCGATCCTTGACAAAATCCCTCCACTTTTACGCGTAATTCGCACAAGTGTTGGTGACAGAAGCCATCTATAAGTTCCTACAGAAATTCTAATTTTCTCCGTCCCATGCTGCCGCTGGCTAATGACATGTGGGAGCTAAACTGCCATACATAACTAACACAAATGTACTGGTCTATTACTACCTGATCAAGCAATTAGAGGAACAAAATGAGCAAGAGGAAACTAGAACAAGTAGAAAGGCAAGGTTGACAGAAGGTCAACACACATAATTCGAACATGAAAGCGGAGAAATGATAGACTGATACAAGAAACCACCAGTCACGAAGTCAGGAAACATTGGATACGCAACACCTCAAAACAAAACTCCTTAACAAATTAGTATTGTATTTTATGGAAGAAATTTTCCTAAAACGCGTTTTGTACTCATTAATACATGTAAGAGAGAATTGCTTATGTATTAATACAGTGCAAGTTACGAATTCCAATATCGTTTAAGGAATTTTGCACAAAAGCAGTGTTGCCTGCCGCTGTACGCCCATGTTTCGTCATGCAGTTTAGATGGTACTATCTGGAAAAATCTATAAATATAAGAACTAAACCGTTTCGTCTGGTGATTGTTTTGTAATGGAGGAAAGAAAGTAATTCCCCACGATGCATTGTAAAAAAAGGTCAAAATGCTTCCTTTCTTTCTGCTCCTCCTCATCATCATAGTCGAGGTCGTCATCGAAATCATCATCATTTAATGACTTATTCTATGTTTACTCGTTCGTACTTTTATTCGTTTGTTCATTCATTCACCTTTTCATTTGAAACATTTGTTCGTTTGTTTGCTAATTTATTCCTTCGTGTTTCGTCAATGAAACGAACAATCTACCCATATAATCAGATGCCCACTTAAATTTAGCTAACTCTTGGACACTTTCTCGGTAAAAGTATGGTCCTTTTGATCAGATATTTGGTTTATTAAAGAAATGTCTGCCGTTTTATCAGTTTAGTTAACTACAGTTGACAAGCTACACCGATCGAGCCTAAAACAGACTTGCCAAATGAGAACTTGCAATTCTAGCACACATATAAGATTGCAATTGAACACTTCACCAAGGCAAGAATCAATGCTCGTGCTCTTATCCTCTACTCGCTGTTTCTATGATTAACGGCGCACCACATTTTATGATGCCATTGTCAAGCAATGATGACATTCGATCATCTATTATGTTACAAGTCACGACGTAGGCAGATCAATTTTGTCGAGCCTCTTCTGACCATGAAGCGGCTATTTTCTAATCACTATAATCCCACAGGAACTGCGTAAAATCGCCATGCTGCAGCAGCAGCAGCCGTAACCGAATTGCTTCCGTAATTGCAGCAAACTCCACTGTGACTTGCCCGTCCAACGCAGAGAAAATGCAAAAGAGAAGTTTAGCACGGGAATTGCGTTTTTCCTGCTCTCAGAATAACACTTTCACAACTTAACAAGAAACCGAAAACATTATTTTTCTATTAACTTGCTACGTTCCCCCGCAGCAAAACTAGTCATTTTCTAACTATGGCTTCTGAATGTCAACGATTGGATTTACCCTCATTTAGCCTTTCCGTCTCTTTCGTTGTTTCCAATACAAATGGATAAATGCATTTTATTTCGTTTGTGGGTCGCCTATTGCTGTTAGATGATAGAGCGGTTTGTCAGATGGCTGGTTTAGTTTACTTGTTTGTTTGTTTATGTGTTTGTTGGTAGATTGGTTAGTTGACTATTGGTTGGCTGGCTGGTTGGTGTTGGTTGTCTGATCGGTCAGTTGATAGGTGACTGAGTGATGGATTGCTGATTTATTTGGCTGAATGATTTGTTTAATGATTCGTTGATCGGTCATTTGGTTATTTGCTCGATCATTTGATTGATTGGTGAGCTAGGGTGGCTGGTCAGGTGAAGGTTTTTGAAAGGCTGCCTAGCTGATTGAATCTAGGTTTGAACCAGAAGGTGTGACGCAATGACTTCTCTAACGAAATTTTGCAGGAGTGATCCATAATTGCCTTGCCAACAACACAGTTCATATTGTCACAACAGTATTTAATGGTACGAAGTTTCGTCTCTTGAAGTTTCTCATCTTTTTGTTACCATAAGCAAATAGTTAGCGTTAGTGACTTTTTACAGCTACAAATTTGAACTATAAAATTAAATAAATGATTTCAAAATTAATTTGAGTGTTTCGAATAGCAGCTTAAACAACCACTTTTTCATGATGTATACAATAAAATGTAAAAATAAAAGTAAATCATTTTGAAACCTTACTGACTCTTCCTCACTATTGTAAATGGTTATCCGAATGGTCAACGTAATACACCAATAAAAAGGTGCTCTGCAAAAACTATAGCAACAAAAACAGTTTTTTTATATCTCCTCACTCAAAATTCTAATTATGTATGTACAATTTACTTGAAAAAACCTACATAATTAAAGCCAAAGTGAGGTATCTTTACGCTAATAACGCTAATAATTTCCCACAACGTTGCGTGCCGAATTAATCAAACTTTATCTTGTAGAAGAGGCACTCAGCTGCAAGCAACGCAAGTGATTTTTTGCTTACAACAGCGAAAATCAGTAACATGTTAATAACGCGACGTGTAGCTATAGAAGCTACAGCTGATTAAATATGCTTGATGAGTACAATTAGTTAAACGTTCGTATTTAAAACTGAGAAAAATGAAGCATAGATATGACTTAATTATCTTGTTTGTATTCAAAGAATCCTTTGAGTATCCTCGAATTACTACAAAAGAGATCTCTTATAATGAATCAAAATTAAGTCGAGTAGAGAAAGATAATGCACCAGATTGCCAGATGTGTCATTTAAGGTCTCAAATATACAGATCGGTTTTAGGCAACATTTTTAATAATTTAGTCATTTTTCTAATAATGCTAACTGTTCATTTTATATGTGATGCAGATAACACATAGTAAGTTGTGTGAACGGTATAATATGACATAGAAAGCATGATTGGGCATGATTGCATACTTTTGGACGTACAGCTTCTTTTAGTGTATATGTGACAGTTATTAAAAACAAGCACTTGGCGTAACTTCAAAAGGAATGAATTACTAAAAATACTGCCCAAGCTTTTTTATTCAAGTATTAAACTCCTAAAGTAAGAGTAGACTGAATATTTTTATGTCACAACACATGCTTTCTATGTGTAAGTGACTTCTTGTGTAATTAATTTAATAAGCACTAAAAGGCTACATTAAAAAATGTCATTTGGTTTGAGAACTCTGCGTTCTAGTAAAACAGTGAAAACGTTATTGGCCGCTTTGATCCATTTAAGCAACAGCTTATGCAGATCTGTATGTAACATGTCTCCTATAAGGCCATGCACATAATAAGGATCATGAATTTTACACTTAACAGTTTAAATAGACATCCAATTAGAGCTTTGTACTTTCTTACAAATACTCGGTCAAAAAGTAATAAAATGATAAATAACAACTGCTATTTACCTTGGTTCACGCCCAATTGCTTGGCTATCACAGTCAGGAGATTGAGGAAAGCTAAAAGAAGTCCTGGCCAGGAGACCAGCCTTATTCTCGAAGAAGTCATACAGCTAACATCTATGAAGACGTCGCTTCTACTCCTCATTCTCTAAAGGCAAGTGTACTGACGTCAAAGAGTGTGGCCAAAGTAAGTTCTGGTTCTCACCTAGTCCTGTTCACCATTATTTCTTCATGTAAAGAAGACGTTATTTCACACTAAAGCCGGGCAGTTATTATGTTTTCTTACAATGATATTAGCACAGTCAAACCAGTCATAATTAGCTCGTCATTCGACACACAACAGCTGTTGATACAAATAAATGAATTAATATCTAGGACAGGTAGAGACGCTGGCTCGTGTCAATGTCCACATTGCTATATAGCCAACTTTGAGGCTTCGTTAAGCCAATTACTGCCTACACGGTACGCAAGCCAGTGAATAGTGTTAACTTCCAATCCAACACGAACTGCCAATATCTATAGAAAATGTCGAGCTGCTGGAATAATATCGTATATTAATGAAGACAGTGCACTTGGTGTTGACACATCACTCGGTCGCGAGCCGAACGCTTGTTAGCAGCTAACACCATCGCTTAATGCAATCAGAGATCTTGATTGATGACTACAGCTATTGGAAATCCCAGAACTACACAAGATAAAGACGATTTAAGGTTATATTTACATGAAAGTGTTCAATCGTACATTTTTCTTGTTACACCCGCCGGCCCCCACTCACCCATGCACCCGCACATACACCCGCACACACACACACGCACGAACACACACACACACGCATGCACTCACGCACGCACACGCACACACACACACACACACACACACACACACACACACACACACACACACACACACACACACACACACACACACACACACAACAGAAATCTCTCCCATTCATATTTTCACTTTGCTTTAATAGGGCTGTGTTTTCTGTGTCCTAATGTAAGAATTACGACAACATTCGCAAACTATAAAGGCAAGGCTTTACACTGCCTGTTAAAAGCCACTGATTTTGATTTTGAGCATACATTTCTTTACTCCATAAACAAACGAGAAGCCAGAAAGCCAAATCATAACAAACAGTAGCAGCTCGATATCAGCTGCTCATCCGTACGAGCAATTGTGATATTCCACCGCTCGAAGGAGTAGAAAAACAACAAGCAGTTATTATGATTATTGACTCGTGCCGACTTTCACAACCTCACCTAGTCCAGTCTGTCTTCCTGAAGCTGCTGAGCTTTTGTTTTCTTTACTTATTCTGTCCGTGTTAGCCGCGGTAAATGAAATTTCCGCTTGCCAAGATGAGTTTACTCGAGTCGGCAGGAGGCAGACTGTTTCAGTAATCAATAAAGAAAAACAACTTAGTCTACCGTGTCGATGATATGGCAGAGCACTGGACCAGCACGCAATGTTATTAATTATTCTTCTCTTCAGTACGATTGATCTTTTAATTCTTAATAAACGTTTAGCACCTTGAGGATTGGGCTGCTTATCATCCCAACTGTCAAAGCCCATTATTGTTGAAATTAACGAATGAAGCAACTAAAACTGAATTAGTGTTTAGCACCTAGAGGATTAGTCTGCTTATCACGCCAACTATCGGTTCTCGTAATTCTTAATGATATACTACGAAAGTAACAAAGGAACATTAGTGAACCATTAGAGACTAAAGTTTAAGCCACTTATCATGCCAAACATCAGTGCTGGTAATTCTTATCGACTTAGTGTGAAATTAACGAATGAGATAACTTTTACTGAATTAATGGATTGTTTAAGTCATTGAGACTTAGGCTGCTTATCATCCAAACTATCAATGCTCGTAATTCTTAGTGACAACTCACAAAATTACTTGTTCAAAATTAATGAACGAAGTAACTATAAGTGAATTGCACACAGGTTACATTTGAATAATCAAATCAATACTATTATTTTTTACATTACACGTAATTTGAAAAAATATAAGTGTAGAGTGACTTAAAATTTCTTGCCTGAAAGTCGCTTACAGAAAACATTGCATGATTTATGTCGCTGTAGCACAAATTTGTTAATATGTTGCAGCTATCAGAAATTCTAGCACTGAAATAAAAAACAAAGCGCTTAAATTTGGTCGGTCTAGTGCAGAAAATATTTTTTGTCAATAACTACAAATTAGAGCCTATGTTCCATAAAAATTCACTTACTGGGTAGAAATGCTACTTGCAACGAAAGCCAATACAGTATAGTAGAGTATAAGTAGTATATACAGTATAATAGAATTGTAAATTACCTGCTTTTGTGTTACGAAAATGAACAACAAACCTCTGAGTAACAAATAATTATACCGATAAATATTTTGACAGCATTTCACTAAGATACTGACGTATTATCAATCTTCACTTCACTTTCGAGGTTTATGATAATTCCTTATCATAAAAACTAGACGCATCTGTTCAAACTCTGAACCGCGATTAGCATTTCCCCATTAACTGCTTTGTCCAGCAGGCCGGATGGCTTCATGAATGGAAACAGATTTATTACAATCATTAGCGCGGTCACTGTGCTGGTAAGTAAGACAGCAGCCTACCTATTTTATTGTGCGGTCTGTGTAGCTTAAATTCTGAGCGTCAAGTGACGTCACGCTGAGCATCTAGCCAATGAGAGACAGAGCAGCAACGTTACGACTATGAGTCGCAATTGGTTTTAAGGGAGAATTGAAAATACGTAAATTACGTATTCGAAACATTAATAATTCCCAGACGTCTTTGCTTTTTTGTTCTTTCATTATTCACTTTTTGGTTTTGGCATTTTCCTCCCTTTATTTTATTCCTGATTAGTGGCTTCTTTTTCCTGTCATCCTGATGACTGTGCCAGGCAGGCGGTCCAGATGATATCAGTTAATAATGCGGTCTTTCTTTGAAAGAAGGCCTTAATTTAAGTGCTGTCCAGCCCAAAATTCAAACCACCATTTTTTCCGTACAAGTTTTAAACAAAAAATTTTAATCTTCATAAAATATGCGACCTTTTTTGTCGTAGCACGAACATTGTCGCACGTTCTGTGTCTCCATGGTTCACTCTATAACGATCTCCAGCGCAACAATAACCCCGCAGGAATCTTCGACGATATAAAATATCAAACCAGCAGCGTTTTATGTCGTTTTGATGGATGAGAAAACGTGCCTTTTCAACTATTTCCTTACAATAGCACGTCAATATGGATGAAATATACATGAGTGAAGATTGGAAAACTTGCAATCTAAACCTTACAGCTCCAGCACGTGAATAGTATATTATAGTTTTCACATGGTTTTGTGTGCTAGCGTTCCAAAAATTTACTGTACAAATCCAACAGCAAAAAACATTCAGAAAAAACGATAAATTTTCAATCCTGAAATACATTATTCATTATAGGTAATTGTGAGAAGTTATGAAACCTGATCATGGAAGTGACAAAAATTCTCTTGGGAAATCAAAACGTGCACGCTAATATTTTTATAAAGACATTATATGTTAGTAACTGACGCAGTTTTTATTTAATTAGGAATTTCTGGCTTGCACTGTAAAAGATTTATACTGTCGAATACGGGTCTCATTTTGACTGGCAAAGGCGAACCTTCTGTTAAGAAGAAAAGGAAATGCTTCATTTTACAGAATCTTTACAATACTAAAGACGGTCTTCATTTTAAGACCTCAAGGACCAGTTTCATTTTGCTGCATTAAAGGCACGTTTTTTTTCTAGGGTGTGAAAATCGGGATTTTTCTAGGACGTAAAAATGTTTTATTGCAGGTTATTGTAGGCTATCAAAAGTGATATTCTTTCTATGTTAACAAAAACAGCCTTATAGCACCAAGAACTTGGTTTACTTTAGTACGTCAACAGCAGACGGCTAAATTAATGATATCAAATTTCAGGACACTATTAGGACACAAAAATAGTTTCATGAAAAGTAAAAACTTGAACAGCAAACTCACTTTGTAGACTTATTCTAGGGTCTCGAAGAGGCTTCATTATGTTCATACAGTAAAGTCACTTACGCTGATTTGTATGATATTTATCTAATCACATTAATATTACTGCACTGCAATACTATCTCGCTGTCATAAGTGATATGCAATTGCCAAAAAATTGACATTCGAGCACAATATCTACATTAGCGATTTGGGAAAAGCGTACTGATAACATTTGAGCCTTAAAATATCACGCTAATGGTTTTATTTTACCCGGCGCAACACATCAAATTTTCATTAACTCATGCACACCAGTCTCGTGGGTGTTTTAATGTTCTTTCACACCAGAAAAGTTTGCGTAAAATCCTACTACTTCATTTAAAAAAGCCCAAGACTCCCAGCTTTCATTTATGGTAATTTGATTAAGTTTCGACTGCTCTCAGTTCTAATATCATAATATCCATTTGGTGTCATAATAATATAAGCTGCCAGTAACAATTATTGGCAGTATATCGATGTCCCATTGCGCAACATAATCCTAATGCGGCTATGGCACCATGAGACAGTAATTACTTCCAATGTGGTTACGCAATAGCATTCGATATTCCCGAAATTAGTTTGGAAAGTAAATTGGAAACCAAACATGGTAACAAAATAATCACGAAATTATAACGATTCTTTGTTACGTAGTGCCGAAGAATATTCGCGCCTTATACTTCAATAAGAGTACTGTAAGAACGGTATGGTTATGAAATGGACAAGCTAAGCGAAACACTATCTAATAGAAAATAGCTAAGCCTAAGTGCGATAGTAGCATTCCATGTAATAGAAAGCAGCTAACCCTTTTAAAACAGTATAAATAGTAAAAAAATGCCAAACCAATCAGCAAATGAGATAGGTACCTTCATTTCTGCCGACAAACAGATGTGGTTTGGTCAGGAAATGGACCAACAATGTATGGTAATACTGACAGGTTGTTATGAAACAAGACGTGATTCATAGTAAAATTTGATATCGGAGTTATAAACAGGAAAACAGGTGTAATATAATAACGCAGTTAAAGAAATAGGCCAACCAGATATAGCCCCGTAATTAAGCGGACAAATAAGAAGTATAAGAATATGGAGTTGGAACGACGTATTATAGAAGTGACAAAAATAATGTAGGGAAATCAAAACGTGCATGTTAATATTTTTTATAAACATATCATTTGTTAGCAGCTCTCACAATTTTTATTTGATTATGAATTTCTGTCATGCAAAATAAAACACTTAAGCTGTCGAATAAGGGGTTAAATTTTGACTGCCAAAGGCGTGTCCGAAAATCAGGATTTTTCTAGGACATCAAAAATGTCTTATTGCCGGTTATTGTAAGTTATCAAAAGTGATATTCTCTCTACGTTAAGAAAAACGGTTTATGACACAAAGAACTTGTTTTAAGTTAGAAATTGTAAAAATGAAGTACACGCGAGGGGGGAGGGGTAGTGACATACCTTAATTGGCACACTTTAGTTATTGCAGATATTGCAGGAAAGAAGAACCTCAAAAAGCGTGAGGAATATTTCTTAGTTTGTAGATACTGCTGACATTGACACGTTAGTTTTCGGAATCAGTTATCGTTTTCTAATTATTCTTATAAAGTTTGTTAAAATCTGTAAAGATTACAGTGGTCATGTCAAACTCTTGCGGTAAAGCTGATCTGTATAACTTTTTCATTTTAGTAACTTTTCTGTAATCCTACCTTGTAACGCATTTTCCTGCGGCTTTCGCGCAAGTAATTTTTCATTAGAGTTTGACGTCACGTGTTTAAGTGCAGGCAGGCTTCAGCCAATTACTTTTACTACCCATTAAAATTCCAACCAGTAATACTGTATTAATTATAACGCTATAAATATTTCAAAACAGATATGTCAAAAATATATTTTATAAATAACCGTCATGCCACACGCCCATATTCTTTGTCAGTAACTAAACAGTGTCAAAACGTTGGAGTGGGACACATTTGAGCCACCTGTCTGAGGCGGGATAAAAGGTAATTAAGTATGACAATTAAGCCCTTGAAATATAATGATGAAAATGACTTCACTGCAGGCAAACAAAAATTGCTTTATTGTTGGATTTGTTCTTGCGGTACTCGTTTATACAAATTATGAATCTGCAGCAATGTAAGGTGGTGTGATATAATGGTTCAGCCCGTCAATTAAAAAACAACGATGCTGGAGTCGAACTTGGAATCGAACACAATTAAGGATAACCTGACTTCTTGAAGGAAGCTTTTTTAGATTAGGAGAAAGATTAAAAACTCGTCACAAACTCAAATTACCCAAATAGTAAATTTTCAAATACAAGTTTATTAAAAAATTAGAATTTATTATTGGCATATACGGTATACAACAAAGACATACAGTACATACAACAAAACAACAACAAAATACAAAAGTACAAAACAGAGCTATTACATTATAGCTATAGATCCAAAAAACACACATAACAAATAACAAATTTATATAATTTTAGTGTAGATACAGTTAGGGTATCACGAAAAAATAATAAATAATGTTATCAATGTCTACATGTTAGTACTATCTACGCGTTTTTTTTTGAAAACTTAAAAATGTAATCGGCGACTATTTTGATTATATCTCAGGCGTTACCTCCCATCACGAATTTTAGCTTTTCGTTTTCATTCAAGTTAATGAAACTGCTATTGATGCTTCTTATATCAGAATAAAAAAATTGTCTTAACCGGTTGTAGAAGGAGCAATGAAGCAAAAAATGAATTTCGACTTCTACTTGTTGGTTGTCACAATGTTGACAGACTCTCATATTCACAGGGACTTTAGGTTGTTGGTGTTGTCCTTTTTCAAGTTGTAGGCCGCTTTTAGCTTACATTTTACTACACGAATGAACTGGGCTTCATGCATAACGCGCTGGTTTTCAAATATCTCACAATATCATCGATTTTTTATCAACTTTTTTTATGAAATTACGACATTTCTACTGCACACTTAGTTTAGTACTCAGTGTACAGTAGAAATGTTGTGATTTTTTTTAAATTAAAAATCATTAAAAATGATTGGATATTTAACAAATTGATCCAAACAGTGTTTCCTGAGTAGCTGTTGTACATTGACAGACACTTTATTTCTAATTGTCGTACCCTAAAAAAATCATCATATTTTAATGTGACTCTGTTCCTCTTCCCTGAAATTTAGTCCGTTCTTTTTTAAGTAACTAAAATAATAAAAACACTGTGATAAAATTAGAAATAGCCAATCTGCCGTACGTTCCCTAGTTTTCTAGTCTCTTGACAACACTGAGCATACAATAAAAGTCACGCTGAGCTAATATTCATGTCTTGGGAATTTACGCAGCGAATATAAATCAACTTCAGCAAAAACGATGAGCAGTTTGTGGTTAATAAATAATTGGATATTACCTCGAATATGCGTATATTACCCCGAATTACCGCGAATATTACCCCAAAAGGGAATACAAGAAGCTTCTTTTAATAAACATATTTACCATGTCCCAAGCGTGTCCAACTGTCATTGGAGAAACTACGACACATTCATGCAGTCTAATAGAATCTTAACGTATTTTGTGACCTCAAATATTTTTTGTCTATATACCTGCTGAGCATTTTTGCTTCTATTATACTTAAGGTAATCCCGGGCGGTAAACTGCAAAGAGAATATCGTCGCAGATGCGTTTCAGAACACGGAAAATTCGTTAATCAAAAATGTAAATTAAATCGCTCTAAAACGATCGTCGCGCCCTCGTCATTTCATTTTCATCGGCAGAAAGGAAATTGATTTTGGAAAATGAAATATCGACTACATAAATTCCTTTCAACGTTGAAAAGCCGCTAACCCGGTGAGTTCACAGAAAAAAAGTTGAATGACCGCTTTTGTACTGTTCATTAGGACAATTGTAGAAGCGTCAGAATTACTCGACGCATTAACACTTTACTTCATAAAATCTAAAGAGATAAGAAGCCATTGGACATAAACGCTTGACGGGAAAGTGGGATTTTCTAAAAGCAGAGGCTCATTCTGCAAGAGAGAAAGAGAAAGAGAGAGAGAGAGAGAGAGAGAGAGAGAGAGAGAGAGAGAGAGAGAGAGAGAGAGAGGGGGAGGGAGGGAGAGAGAGAGAGAGAGAGAGAGAGAGAGAGAGAGAGAGAGAGAGAGAGAGAGAGAGAGAGAGAGAGAGAGAGAGAGAGAGAGAGAGAGAGAGAGAGTTTCGACTACTGAGAAATGATCGATGGAGAGTCTTAGTTTCAATCTATAATATGTAATCCTAATGTAATTCAATATGTAATCCTAATCGCAAAAAGCTTAACTTCTAAGACACCGTTAATTCACAATGTGACTTAAGCTGTTTTATTTTATAGCAGCTTAATTTACGATAATTTGAATTTATTCCTTATCAAATTTTTGTTGTGCCTTTAGTTCTTGCGGAGAATACAAATACCTCTATGTCAACAAGAATAAAACAATTGAAGAAATACCGAAGAAATTGAAATGCCAAATTGGATAACAAAAATTGAAAAATTATTTAATTAATTAGCATGATACTAATGCTATGAAAAACCGCTTCAATGACATAAGGACATATTGTAGTAAGCCTAGGTCGAGAAGCAGCGAAGCAGCAACAACATTAGACTTCGCTAATGAAGATTCTTTGATCGGGTAATTCAAGAGCAGAGGCTGAGCTGGGCTGGGCTGACTTGCGGCTGCGCTAATTAATATTTACATCATTAATGACGCACTAGCCTTCTCTTATCATTGATTTTAATGTCGACGTGGCCTCGGTACAGTTACGTAATTACTTTAATTAAAGCAGCTAATAATTGCTGTGTAAAGCTTGGGAAACGCCTTAAAATATTACTATTATTATAAGCTTTTTTACGTTAGGCGCGATGATAGTAAAAAGTGCCAAATAAAAATGCCTACATGTTACTTTGCGTTGTACATAGTGCTAAACTATTCTATTAAAATGAAATTATTTTACAGAAATTCTGCGGTGCCTCTATCACTGTCAATGGCTTCGAGGTACCTATTGAAACAGTAGAGGTTAAACAGTTTACAGTATTTACACGTTTACAAAAACAATATAATTACAATAATGTCCTTTTGCTCTCAATTGAATATGATTTTCTGTGGCTAAGATTTTATTTTCCTTCTTTAAAAACATATAACTTGAAACTAGATTTGCAAGTTCACATTCATTTCCATTCATCGGTATTATAAATTTTTCCTGAACGGCGAGATTCATGAAGTCTAGGAAAATTTCATTAACACGAGAGAAAAGGCGAGGTCTTAAATCATGGCATTCAGAAATTAAATGTTTTTCGTCATCAATTATTTTATCTTAACTTTTCACATCTGTTGTTATTTATTTATTTATTTATTTATTTCACATCTGCATTTTGTTATTGTTGTTCTCTTTCAGGCTGGAGCAGTTGATTCCAAAATCACAAAATCTAAATTGGCAACTTGAATAACGTCAATGGACCATGTGAATTCTAAACACAGTCTGAATCTGAACAAGTACAGGAAAGGGCAGTGTATTGTATTAAACCATATTTGTCGCATTAGTACTAGTGGCCAGATTAATCCACAGCGACATTTCGAGTACTAGAAAAAAGCAGATTTTGTACAACAATGTGACCACAACAAATGAGGGAATAGGGACGCATGTGATGCAGATGTTTCCCATCATTTATCAGAAACCGGAACAGGAACTTCTGCTGAAGCTCTGTGGCTGATAGTAGTAATACTAGGTAATTTGTTCGCTTCGGTAACATGTGTAAGCTATACGCAATGTAATTATTCAACTAGGACATAATTGTCAAGAGACGAGAAGACATGACCATCTTCAATCAGTCTAATATCTGACAGTTCTAGTCACAAATCCACAAATGCCAATGGCGTGTTCATAATTTAGGGTGCCCGTGTTCTTTGCACATACAACAGCGCGTGTCCACAACACAGCAATAAAATAATTGCTACTGAGTATATGAAATAGTAGCAACCGATTCGTAGGTGCACTGAACTTACCAAAAACAATAATAATGTTTCTCAGTTCTTCAAGATTATTACGTCATGGCGTGAAACATCTTGACATTTACGCGTACTTGCAAAAGCATGGTACTGCTATAAGGTGATAATTGTATGGTTGGTCTTGATTGCAGATCATTAATGTAGGGGGAGTGCAAACAGTGAATGGAATACAAGCTATTAAGACTGACGCAATTTGCCAAATTGGCTTCGACAAACCCGGGTCGCGGTCAATTTCTTCGAGAATTCGTGCTTTTTGCTCCGCCAACTCGGAATTCTGTGCGCGCGCGAGTAAGCGGGACAATTAGAAGACAATTTTGATCAATCATTTCCATTTGACAGCTTCCTGGTTGCCCTAGCAACGAATAAGGTCAGAAGTTGCGAGAACCGAGAAGGGATTCCGACCTTTTCGGGCAATTTGACGAAAGTTCATTGACCAGTCCTAGAATGTTAAAAGTCTATTATGTATATTGTACTAAAGAAAATTCCACCTCATTTCTTGAGAATTTGGCTAGATTACAGTGAAAGGGAATAACCGCAGTAAGGCAACATGGCCCAACCTAGCAGAGCCGGCTTGAATTCTCATCCTGGTAGTACGTAATCAGTCAGAGTCACCTATTCACTTTACATGGCAGCTAAGCAAAAGGGGTATGATATTCACAGCAGATCCAAAAACAGACACGAAGGCTAAGTGCAGACTGATTCGAGCGAATATACATAACATTTTCATTCAAGAGTTGAATCAGATGTCACAGTGCAAATCGATAATAAAGTGAGATTGAAAAGTGAGGTGCAAAAAGAAAAAGAGATAGTCTCATATAATCATAAACTTAATCTTAATCTTAGCAGTGCTTAACCTGTATAAGTTCCGCTTTAAATATAATTTTCGTTTGAGTATTCTAAGAGAATTTAATCATGTCAAGAAATTAGCGTGTAGCAATTCTGTAAGCTCACTGAAACCGATCAAAATGTTGGTTTCCTGGACTCTCTTGGCATGCATCTAAACATTTATATCGAAATTTCTAGCTAGCATTTTTTATGCGATGTTTTTTTATCGACTTTCACAATCACTGTACAGATAATCTATATAACCTAGTTAAGTGTGTTTTTACTTTTTTGATGTCAGTTTTCTAGTTTTACATGTACAGGTCACCAGTAAGCTACCTTTCAAAAAGTATGCAAAAGAGTTTAATATTTATTAAGAATATGTGTATATACGATGACACAGTTCTTGTGGGAAGTGGGTAACAGGCAGGCAGAAACGCGCAAATGAACAAGTCGAAAAAAGTCGCTGAATGGTTAATACCCAGGCCTCTGTTGAATTTTGAAAAGAAACACCTAAACATCTAAAACGGTCCAATTTATTTTCACGTAAGAATCTTGTAGTATACTACGATATCTGTGCCGGTACCTAGCTTTTTGCGATGATTGTATATCTAATTACATAAGTGTCCTCAAGGTCCCCACTTTAGGACATGTAGAAATAATGTGCAGTCACATTTTGCGCACCATTTTTAAATAGCTGTTACATACTTGAACACCACATTCACTTTAAAGAGCACCACATTTGTGCACTAATGTAGCCTGAGATTCTCAAATGGCTGCTACCTTAAAATTTATGCATTTCATCTCGTGTTTACTGAAAGATACTTTAACACGTAAGATATTTGAAAATCTGCCTCTTTGTCACCCCATTATCCCAAAATAGCTTCTTTCGACATCTTCATTATTAAAAATATATATTACCAAATTTGCCGTGCCTTCCGGCAAACTGCTTTCATGCCGATAGTTTCAGGTTCACCGAGTAATAAAATGCTTTCACTGTGCTTGGAGGTCCTTAATCATCATACTTACAAACAAAAACCACCATCTTAGCTTTCGAGTATACTGATTAATTCGTGTATACAGCAAACTGAGCAAAGACAGGAAGCTTGTTCCTTAACCGCCCCTCAACCATTGTTGCCATTCACCTGTTCTATGACTTTTGCAAATTTGTGCGATTTTTGACTCAAATACGTCCTGCTGTTCCACACTTTCCAACACTAAAAACAACAGAGTTTTGTTGCAGGCTGCTGGCGACATCTATTGGGGAATAAAGACGTAACTGAATAATCCTCTTGCTAATGAGTTTGTGAAAAGTGGGAGCAATGGAAATGAAATGAGAAATGATTTATTGATTACATGTTTAATTGACTAATAATAAGAAAGTAATAACCAACATGCAGGCAAAGCAAGTAAATAATTTAAAATGGCACATTTTGCAAATTTCACTTACCAGATGTCGTTGATATTCCACCGGAAGACTTCTCAGGATCAGGTTCTGCAATTATTGTTGTTGTTATTAATATTATTATTATTATTATTATTATTATTATTATTATTATTATTATTATTATTATTATTATTATTATTATTATTATTATTATTATTATTATTATTATTATTATTATTATTATTATTATTATTATTATTATGTTATTATTAGACACGAAGCTCATTATTTTTAAACTGAAAGCGAATGTCTGCATTAATATAGATTCAGATTTTTACCTGTAGATGGCGTTTGGGATTTGTCTGTATCATCTATGAACTGATATGTGGCTGCAAATCCTTGCCTGGAGTAATCTTTGCGACTTTTTGTTATAAACTCAACAAACATTTGTGATCCTGTGGATGTACGTTCTATCTGCAACAACAATATTTTGTCAGTAAACTAACACAGAACCAACTAATGCTGTGACATAATTCATTAACAAAGTTTCCTTTCGATGAAGTTCGTATAAGAGCATCGCATTTACTTTTGCTACTAGATTAGTGCTGTATAATAGAAATTAAGTTTCTTTTGCTTAAATTGCTGTTGGAGCATTTAATACGGTATTCGCTATGTAATACAGCATATTCTTACAATGCGAGCTTTTTATCTATTGTAAAATGGTCTAATATGCCACAGTAAAATGACCTATAAGTAAATATTTCAAAATCCCTATATGAACTGTAAACTACGGAACTAACACCTGACTAGTTTGTCAAGTGTTATTGTTTTTATCTTTATATTTTTGAAGTTACTGCATAAAGCACAAATTTGCATCACATTTTTAATCAATAAATTGGTCATCGAATTTGTTTGACTTTATAACTGTAACATTATTGACAAAAACTGGACTGTCAGAATAAATGCTTTTTCCTTAGTTATTGAAGTCATTACGTTTTCACTAAGCGTGACAAACCTGTGTTTCTGGTCCACACATTTCTGCTATCACCTGCGTAGAGTGATTACCACCATCTCGCACCAAGATTTTGTCATGACTGTTGATACATCTATGAATGAAAAATAATGACAATAATTGCTCCCATTTCACTTAGCTAATGCGTCAAATATTGCCTCCTTTACAAAAATATTCTAATTTAAGTTGCTATCACATTGTCTTTTCAATCGGTTTATGTGAAGTGTACTGCGTTAGAGTTTTAAAGACGGAACTACAAAATTGGAACTAAAATAGCGATGGCAGGACCGAAATCTAAGCTGTTTTTGTCTAAGATAATCTACATTCCTATTCAATTTCGGGTGTGTAGCGTCTACATATCCATTCGGGATATTCCTCTTAAACAGAGAAACCCTGGAATGACATAATAGATGAAATTGCCTCCACAAGAGTCATGCACCCATTTGCTAATAAGGCTAAACGCTGTTTTAGTTTCAAAAGCAAGCACACACCTTAAACTACTAAGCGTTTCACATCAACATACTTTTGTTGAATAAACTAGACAATCGTATTACTGTTGTCGCTGCCTGGTTTGTGTATGTCTACATTAATACTTACGTTGTGTCTATATCTCGTAACCGTACAGTTTTGAAGAAAACCTCAACCCTTTCATAAGGAGCACCAAGAAACTTGTATGTACAGCGAGCACCATCTCTGTGCTGTCTGGGATAACCGGGAGAGAAAAATTTCCCACTGGGGTTTTCCTTCGAACTTTTAAACATGTAATCACAAGTAGTCCCTTTTTTGAGTTCCCCGTCCGTTTGATACAGCTCTGAAATTTAGTTTGTGAAAACAATGGACAGTGCACATATAATTTGCAATAGTATCGAATTATATATTTTACTGCCTAGCGATCTTCTGACTAACATTCAGTTACCAAACAATAAACTTTTTGTCAGTTTACTAATATTTTAATTATTAGTGTGAAAAAGTTTTGTAAACATTTGTGTTTCGCATTTACGCTAAAATTGGGTGGAAAATTTAAAATTATATTTGTCAAAGTTTTTGAGACTAATAAAGGGCATTCAACTTTCCATTCAAGTTTTTAGAAATGACAAGTCTTTGGAGACTCTCCCATACTTGTTAAAGTTTTTCCGCTTTCTTTCAGATATATGCGTTGCATTTAGGAAACCATTAGTAATACACATTGTACCATCCTTGCAGCTTATGATAAGATGGATAATTAACGATAAAGTGTTCGCTAGTAAACAATGCAGAAGATTTTCTGACCTGATTTAATGAATTTGAAGATTCCCTGGAAGCCAGTGTTGTTACTACTAAATTGATCGCTTCTGAACTCAAACATGACGATGTTGTGAGTTGAATAGTGCACCGTGGGTATTGTGTTGATGCTGCCACAGTACACTGCATTGTATGGCGTGAGCTCATTGACGGCTGCTTCACGAAGGTCCAAGTACATTGTTACTGCGTCATCGCAACTGAAAAAGCAAACCTATATGAACACTAATGTCAATATTCTGAACTAGAATATAACCGTGTCGTTTTTATGTTCCAGTCAGGTAAAGCCAACACTATGTCCTCGTATATTACTTTACGAACACCCTGTATTAGTGGCAGTTAATGATTGTGAAGGATTTTAGGTTGTACTTCAGTGTTCTTTCATTCTGTAAACCCCCTATACTGTCCTTTTTAACTGCATTCATATATGTATGTCTTGACTTGGCTTCTTTCTGTCATGCTCTACTGACAGAGCTAGTTTACCTGGCTAGTTGGCAGTCTGTTCTTGGCTAAGAGAGTTGTTGTTGTTGTTGTTGTTTTTTCTCAGTTAAACCATTTATTTGTCAAGAGTAGTAGAGCCATGATGTAAGTTTATTTTGATTATTCAGTCTCACTTTATTATTAATTTCTTTGTTTCCTTTTTTGCTCAAATTAGTTTGTCATATTTTGTTATGATTTGTTTTACAGATAAAACGTAATAAAGCTACTCAAACATGAATTTTTTTGACTTTGGGCATCATGAAGTAGTAGTCTCTCACAATGATTTTCCATTAATGCTGATGAAAACATTAGATTTGTAAGTATCGAGATTATTCATTTTACCTACCTACAAGCTATGACTTCATTGTGATAACCTAATCAAGAGCTAAATATTCAGTTTGCTGCATAGCTGGCTGTCAAAAACTACCAAACTTTTTAACACATCTAAATTCGTTACATGGCAAGCACAAAAGCACTGCTTGTCGGTCATAACGTTTGTCCGACATTAGATCATTTCGCCTTATATGTCAGTCCTTTTCTCAGAAAGATCCTGCAGACGAAACTTATCTTTCAAAGTAACGGCCATTGAGGTGTAGCAACAACATCGGTTTTCCTTTTTATTTGACTAGAACACAAATTTACATTTAAAATTATTTACTTTAACTGACTTCCACTGGCACTTATGGCTAATAATTTTTAGTATAGGGATACTTACTTATCGTTAAATGGAGGCTGAATGTCAAATTCTATGAAGGTCAGCTCCACCATCTCGTCTGGACGACCTTGAAACGTGTACAATAAGCAGTGGATATTGTCCGGGTACGGTTGCCGATCAGTGAAGCCCGGAGAATAGAACAACCCTTCCCTTTTCTCGGAGCTGTTGTAGTGAACACATTTGCAAGCTGCAATGAAATGAATGAGTGACTTTATTAATGCGTGAAGGATAGAGTGTACGAAATTAATTTTGCTAATTAGACTGTCATGTCCGCAAGCGGATAGAAACGCGAAAAAATATTTGATCGATACTCATTCAGCGCATTATTTTGATTTGATTTCATGATTTTCGAAGAATCACCTATGTTCACGACGCAGTTGCACTATTTATTTTGCAAAACAAACAACGTCAGTTGAGTTTATTGAAGCGGCTACGCCTCATTACGAAACAAAGAAAACATAAATGTTACAAAGTGCTAAATTTATAGAAACTAAAAAGCGAATCCATTAACAAGTTACATGTTACATGTAAGGGAAAGTGTAAAATGGGAAGTTATAAATTTACAAATATACGGTTGAATATACCCACACTTTCGAATACACATCGAAAAGAACACATTTGCACCTTAAATTGTAAAAATCATCAAAATTATTTTTAGCATAAAATGGATTTGCATACATGACATTTGAGAAGAGTAAAACGAATAAAAAAATCACCATAAATAAAGAACATATGACAGTAATTAATATTGTGGCAATCTTGTTCGGAACTAAAAAAGCCAACATCAGCAATATTGCGAGATTTGCTGTACGTAAATACACCCAAATACACAAAATGCTAAGAACAATCAGCAAAGTCAAAAAAAGAAAATTTCATAGTTAAATGGTAATGTATAATACGATTTATTGGACAAGTTCATAATTGTAATGGCAGATTTTTTAACTTGCCCATTTGAATCAGTGAGCATTACATTATAAAGCAAAATATTACAAAAGTTTACTAATAAAACTAAACGTAGTCAGCCAGCCAGCAAATAATTAGTGACAAAACCAAAATTAACAAAAACTTGAACTACCGATTTTGAATTAATTTTGAAAATGGATCAATTTCCACTAATAAAGATGATTTCCGCAATACCAGCATTTTCAATTACTGATTGATATAACAGATTCACAAGTAAAACAAATATATATATATATATATGTCTGATCGAAAACATGTAGATGTATGACATATATTAGAAATTGACACAAACCTGGGCTAACTGTAACTCCCCGCATGCATTCTAAAGCACTCATCACTAGCATCACGGGCACCAGCCTCATCTGCAAAGGCAAAAAAACAGCAATGAAAAAACAACATGTAATACAAAAAACAAAGTATTTCTCCAGTTATACGACAAAGATAGTGTGTTTATTTAGAAGAAGCCCACTTAATTAATTGCTTATAATTTTAATGTAAGAGTTGTTTGGAAGATTCTGGTAAAATTTTCGTTTGCTTTTTGCTTTTTAAACAAAATTCTAAACAAATGTCGTTTTGAAAATTGTTTGTTTGATGAAGACCCAGCTGCAGCGTACCAATTACTTTGGCTAGACAATCAGTGTGCCAGAAAATGCAATATTACAGCACCCTAAACGCATTTTGAGCAAAGTCGGAATTATTTTGACACTGAAACACCAATGGATTTACTTACAAATGTTCAATATCGCGCGAATGTTCCACTATAGTCCAAGGTTGCCTACGTAGGCCCAACAATAATTTTTCTTGAAACTGTTTACAAATTTGCCAAACATCTAAGTCTCTAAGCTTTCAAATTATTCGTAGTACTACATTTAGACTTAATGAGACGTTCGTTCTTAATATTACAAAGCCTTTTACCGAAAAACGACCGACCTGAAAGTCGTTTTTTGTTTTCCGCTTTTTCTGATCGTCTTACATAGATAGATCGTTTGATACCTCAGACGTTCAAATGAGGTGACATGACTTTATTGGCTGTAGCGGATAGCCCTATAGGCTGAATAGGCTGAAGCCTAAGGCCCGGGATCAAAAGAGGCCCGGCAAAATAAAACGAAAAAAAATTTTTTTGGTAAAAAAAAATTGACAAAAGAGCAAGGGGCCCGCCAAAATAAAATATAGAAAAAAGTTTTTTTTTCAAAAGTCAGTCACTATATTTCAAATCGGGTTTACACAAATCAAGTTTACACAATTTAAGTTTACACAATTCACGTTTACACAGTTTAAGTTTAAGTTCAAAATTTCAGTTTCCGAATTTTTCTGGGGGCACCACAAAAGGCCCGACGAGAGCTCCACAAAAACACGTCAGCTCAGCAGTGTAGCAACATTTAAAAGGCCCGTTCCAAGCTCAAGCCTAAGGCCCATAAAATCATAATCCGCCGCTGTTTATTGGTATACTGATAAAATAGTAAAAAGAGTTATAATAAGTCCTGTCAAAGGTCGATTTTTAGATACAGTAATTAAAAAAATTGATGTCCACGTTGTAGTTGTATAAAAAATACAGCGACAACAACAACAACAACGACAGTGACAACAGCAACGCCAACTACGCGGTCACGACAACAACAGCAACAGCAGCTAATATGACAACAAGGAACCAAATAACAGTAACAACAGATTTGCGATTTATAAAAAATTAAACTGGAGTAACTGACTTGAATGAGCAAATTTCAAATTGCATGTGCAATGACATTGTGTTTAGTGTTTACAAAACAAAACGTGTGTATTTAGTTGCTAAAATCTTGGACCTGTGAGTAACGGATGACATATGAACACAAATCCCCTTACCTGGTGAGTATATCCCTTGAGTTTCGTGATTCTAGTCCGAGTTTAATAATGATGATGATGATGATGATGATGATGATGATGATGATGATGATAATAATAATAAGAAGAAGAAGAAGAAAAACAACAACAACAACAAATATAATAATAATAATAATAATAACAGGGGGTAAATCAAGAAGATTCTGCTGTAGATGGAAAGTGTTAGTACAGCAACTATAATTTTACTATCGGTTGATGTTGCAGTACAAGTTATATATATAACTTTCACTTAAGTGTTAGTACCTTAATGCTTTTGTTAATCTTAGATTTTTTAGTTTAATGAAATGCTATTTTTGTCGATAGCCCACAATGCTCATGATATTATTTTTGAATTTCATTTCGAAGAACATTTCGAAACTTCTACTTAGCTGCTGTTACAACTAGTTAATTGTATTAGATGAACCGATCCGCTCAAGGCAAATTCCAAAAGCGAACAGAAATAAATAAGGAACATGGAACTGTCAAGAAATACCTGTTATTGAGAAATACCAGCCCGAGGACGAATCAGTGAAAATATATTGATTTTTTTGGAGAACAGTGCTTCTATACGATTTTTTAGATAAATAATGGCCAGGTATTAAGCCTTGGTCTAGACATTCTATTCACAACATGTATGAACCGTATATAAATGATTAGATCTGAACGAAAGTTGAATGTTTTAATGTCTTTTCCATTACAATATATACGTCTATTACTTTCAAGAATGATTCTTTAGCTTCTCATGTAAGAAATGTACTAAATATTTAATTAAAAAATTCAGACAGTGCATATTGCAGGTGCAAATCATATTCCTACCAATCATCAAATCAGTAAAAGGGTCTTTATTTTGATGTTTTAAAAGTTTTCGCTTATTTAGACTTCCGCCAAGAACAACACGGTGGCGAAATGTATACTATTGCGAACAAGATTGTAATTATACAAAAATTTTGCATATATTAATGCATGGTATGTAAAAATGCGATAAAAATCATTCCTGATAGGATTTGAACCCAAGAATTCCCGTTTTACATAATTAGGGTGCAAATGCAACTTGCCAACCAAATGAGCTGAGCTAGGAGTTAGAACGTATGGATGAATTGACAAATCGCTGAATCTGTATGATGCACGTGTATATGATATTTGATTCCAATATTAGAATTATCCTATTCGGAAATTAAGACAAAAAGCTACAGTTATTATTATTATTATATAGGATTCATTTCGAATTATTGAAACACAATTAATTTATTGGGATAGTTGCATAAATAAATAAATAACAAAAATAATGTCTGTTAGCAAAACTATAAAGTTAAGTCTAAAATAAATAAAATGAAAATTTAATTCAAAAACTAAACTCATTAAGAATGCTGCTGTGCAGACGAAGGACTGACGTTCGACTGTGTTAATGCGGTAGTTGATGGCTTTGAGTTGGTTTTCGGTGAAAATGATGATGATGATGATGATAGTAATAATGAAAATTATGATGATGACGACGACGATCAGCGATGATGATGATGATAATAATGATGACGTTGATGAAGATGTGATGATTAGTTTACATGATCTTCATTCACGCTCATTTAACAATATTTTAAGCAAACAGACAATATGGCGATACACAACTACGCATATAAGTATTTTTTCCAAGATCTAACACGTGATTTCAGTATTACTTAGGTACTGTCTAAGCAAAAGCAAAAATTGCTTACACAAAACACGATCACAAATACAGTCACATTTGTTAAGCTCATGTTGCTTGCATTGTTATTCATCCTCACGTCAATCCAAACACATGTTCACCACGACGATTACTTCAACTTGAATCATTATTCTTCGCAAAAAATCCAGCATTGTACCCTGCTAAGAGTTACACAAGACTGAACAAAGTCAACTCTTTTTTCCTAGACGACGCACAAATTACGAGCTCAGTAACATCGTCGACATGTTCGTTGCACGGTGAAAAGCAAATTTATCTATCAGCAAAACAGATTAAGGGAAAATACAAGAAAACACGAACGCAATATACTTTTCAACAAACAAACATTGCTTTACTAAATCAACATATCATTGCGCTTGACCGGCAGCAGTAGATTATGCACATGGTTGTTCCATTATTTAGTAGTGGCAGAGAAAGCCTTTATGTCAAGCATCTAGAAAACCTAAATTAAGTTGAGAAGTTGAATAATCGGGAATTTAAATAGCATTAAGCAAATTGCAACACATTGACCGTAGCAAATACCGAACTGTGTTTTGTTAGCATTGATTTCTCCGTACATTAATAATTTGTTTTCCAACACCCCGTTTATTTGGCATGGATGAGGCCAGCAAGTAATGATGCTTTACCTGACAAGTCAGCTTTAATCGTCCATTTTTGGTGCCGCAGGCTTTGAAAGAACCTGTATAAGTCCAAGTTGAAAACTTTTCTACATTGTACATAATTGAAAACTTCACTTACACAAAAGCAACCCCTAGGTTTTAGAAAAACCTGCATAAAAAGCAGACAAGCACAACAAATTCGTAGCAAGTAACAACCGGAATGACTTCCGATAGTGAATATGCAGGCATCCATGTAGCACAAATGTATTGTAATACTATGTAAACATTGTTAGCACATTTGATGCTCCACACCATCAGTTAGTGAAGTTGTTTTTCTTGTATTTTATCAGTCATTAATGATCTCATTTTTTCGAGTGAAGCGCTCGAAAGCTAGGCTCCTCCCTTCTTCCCACAACATTCATTGCTTTTTTGAATGTAAATAACTTCATTAGATGTATTGTGTTCTGAAAATAAGTGAGGTGATGTGAAAATAAAATTATCTAAACCTAAATATTATTAAACCAAAATTATTAAAAAATGAAACTGATTACTAACAGGAACAAAAGTGCTTTTACTGACAAGTAGCGCAATTTGGTCCTCTATTTCTTCGCTTGCTTGTTTGTCTACCTGCCAGTCTGCTGATTTCTCTAACTATTTATCTGTCTTTAGTATTTTATATTTCCTTCACGAAGATCTAATTAATTTAATAATCACGTAAGGAACAGAGCCAGACAGTTGAGACATCGTATATTATTAGTGTGCTCATCCGCGTCATTAACTTGAACGACGATGGAGATAAGTGTATAAGGCAGTACAGTGAGCTCAGCAAAACAATAACTCTTAAAAGATTTCTGTCTTTAACCAGCAAAACCTTAAACCTAAATAAAATAGATTGGTTGCAGTTCACTCATCATCACCATCATAATTGTCTCGTCGTCATCGTCATCGTCGTCACCGTCGTCATCATCATCAATCATCATCATCAATCATCATCATCATCATCATCACCATAAGTAAATGTGGCAAGTAAAACTAGTTTTTCACCACCTGCTTTTTTGTCCCGGATACCATAGATAAAAGGAGACTTATAGATGAACGCAGTTTTATTCTTTTTGCGAGTTTTGTCTTAGGGTTCTTGCCAACAGCGGCGGATTATGATTTTATGGGCCTTAGGCTTGAGCTTGGAACGGGCCTTTTAAATGTTGCTACACTGCTGAGCTGACGTGTTTTTGTGGAGTTCTCGTCGTTTGTAAAGGATGACAAATTAAACAATTTATCACTGATGCATATTGAGTCAGATATGTTGAAAAAAATGGACTTTTCAGAAATTATAACTGACTTTGTCCCCAGAAAAATTCGGAAACTGAAATTTTGAACTTAAACTTAAACTGTGTAAACGTGAATTGTGTAAACTTAAATTGTGTAAACTTGATTTGTGTAAACCCGATTTGAAATATAGTGACTGACTTTTGAAAAAAAAAACTTTTTTCTATATTTTATTTTGGCGAGCCACTTGCTCTTTTGTCAATTTATTTTTTTTACAACAAAAAAAAATTTTTCGTTTTATTTTGCCGGGCCCCTTTTGATCCCGGGCCTTAGGCTTCAGCCTGTTCAGCCTATAGGGCTATCCGCTACAGCTTGCCAAAAGTCATAGGTCAAAAACATCAATTATTCGTCTTTTTGCCTGGGTACGTGATAGTGCGGTGATGAACTCTGTATCGATAATATGTCTGTATATTTATATATTATTGAATTTATTGACTAACAGGGATAAAGCATATTAATAATACATCACATTCAAAGTTGTAAAGAGTTAGTCCAAATTAAAAAAACAATATCGGTAACGAAGAATCTAAATGGTCATACAGCTAAAAACACAGACTTACAATGAACGAAGCGATTACAACAAAATCATTTCAGATAGTTAAAATATAAAAAGTCTGACAAATATAACACTCAATTAAAATGAAGAACTAATTTATAAGACTTTTGTAGACAAATGTAAGATTAAATAATATTTTTGAATGAATGTTGATTTAGATAAATATAAATTCAAGTATCATATAAATTCTTTATTTCCGCAGCTGCAATTATTCTATCGATTACATTGTTAGAATTAAAAACATCACGTAAGAAATTAAAGTTAATATTAGTATACTGGTTTCTGATAGCATTTGTGGTCCTTTATATAACAAGTAAGGATCTTTGGATCATAAGCAGTTTTTATTGTTATTATTAATATTATTATTATTAATATTATTAATATTATTATTATTATTATTATTATTATTATTATTATTATTATTATTATTATTATTATTATTATTATTATTATTATTATTATTATTATTATTATTATTATTATTATTATTATTATTATTATTATTATTATTATTATTATATTTGTTTACTTAATTCGCCATATATGACTATTCTATGACAGAACTGCAGAGTCATTCAACACATCATTGTTGATTTTCGTTCCGTTATAATGCCAATCATTTAGTCATGTAAACGAATAACCCATAATAAACGTCACAAAATATGTCTACAAAATAAGGTCAGGCGACTAAGAGACGACACTGAGCTACTTCCTCTGTATCATCTATACCTTTCCAATACTAGCAATTTTTCTTGACTTCCTTCATAACCTGTTATTTGTAGCTAAACCTATATTTCACAGAGATACACCGTTACTTTCACAGTTTAGTAACTTAAATATGTCCAATGAAGCACCATGCTTGAAGAAGGAAAATTCAATGCGTGCATTTATGTCAACACCTTGAACTCACTTTGAAATTACTTAATGACCAATAAAACAATTATATGTCTACACAAGATTGGAGATGTACACAAGTGAAGGGAATACGAGGGATCTGAGTCACAAAACCCTTAGTAATGGGGCCTCTACTCATTAAATCCCTGATTTAATCGAACAGGTCACGTCAATGAAAGTTCCCGCTGAGCGTTACTTGCCGCTTTTTACTACACTTCGCTTTAAATACATACGAAAATATATAAATAAAATCTTAATTTCTTTCATGACAAAAGACTGTTTATGTGGTTTGAGAGAGGTGAATAATAGCATGAATTGAACATGCAGGATACGTGCTGTGGCCGTTTACCAATGCCGGGCTGAACATAACAAATACAATGAAGTTACATACCTTCGAATTAAAATTACTTTGCTACAACGCTTAATTCTGCACAAACTGGTTTGGTAAAAACAGGTGACTAAGAAAATGTACTTGCAAACTGGCCTAGAGTACCTTTAAAAACTTTGAGTTAATTCGGAAATGGACGATTAAAAATGGGCTGATAGACGCCGTCGAGCTCTTATTAAGATAACATATAAGTAATTTGTCTTGCAGAGGGCAAGAATTAAACAAAAAATAAGCATAAATCGTTTGATCAAGGAAAACAATGAGTTTTACTGACAATATAATGGTGTAGAAAATACATCTCTTTTTCAAACCTACAAACACGTGGATTCATATAAATAATTCTGTCATTTCGAATTCTGAGCTTTGCAACGGTACACATAGAAGCCTGCTCTTATGTTAAATTTCGCTGAGTACCCTATTTTAGTTTTAATAATACGTTGATAAATGAGTTTGTGGAAAAGTGCTTTAGCACAAAGGCGATCATTCTAGACCATTTTATCTAAACAAACTCGAGTCTTTCATGAGCAGCTCTCGATAATTGCATTAGAGGAAGGAGACTGGAAGTGATCCTTCACCATGCAAGTCGGATTAAAGAAGCTTCCATCATTTTTCGCTTCAAATTCAATTTGTTTATATCAATCAGCCTCCCTTCCAGCTGAGATGATCATCGCGAAAAATGAATGACAATGCACATACAGCAAGCCAGCTGGCGGCAGCAAGATGGTGGCGGCATCTGGAGAGAAAGTTTTGTTATTTTACTAGACGCTTTCTAGTACTACTTCCTAGTATACTTTGTGTTTTTTCGTGTCCGTATGTAGTTCTTTTTGTAGATCTACAATGAACGATTTTCTAGCAGCGCTAGTCCATTAACCTACAAGTAATACAAATATATATATATATACATACATACATATATACATATATATATATATATATATATATATATATATATATATATATATATATATATATACATATATACATATATATATATACATATATATAATTTAACATTAATCGAAGATGGTAATTAGCACGTACCTCGTTCGTCACTTCAAAGTTGTTACGGCTTTTGTATAGCGATCAGCATCCCCTCACTCACCTGACAGACATTGGTTTCATTCGAATCACATTACTTTGCACCAAGCTTATAACTGGTTTCTTCGATTGTCAGCACTGCAAGAAACAGTCAACGCTTAATTTCAATGAAGTGTATTTAGATACCTTTTTGGGGTTGTAAGTAAAAAAGTTTTTCGAATGTATTTTCACTATTTTGGAGCCATCCACATAATAACGATATCAAGTTTAATTTTTTTTAGTATGCACTGGACGCATTTGTCTTGAACAGTGTTGTTATCTTAACATTACGCTGAGGCTTACTCAATTTTATTATAATGAGTGAACCATTTCAATGACAAATAAAGAATTAATAATAATAATAATAATAACAATTTTTGGCCGATTTCGAGAACCTGCCCGCCTTACATTAGAACGACGTTATCATATGCCCCACTACCTACCTACCCCTTATATCGATATCGATATCTCACCGATGTAGTTTTTTTCTAAATTTTATTCTTCCTTCTCCCAAGGACAGGCAAAACATCACTTGTGCTAATTAACGAAATCATCAGTGGATTCTACTAGCACCGGCGGTGGAGGCGGTAACAGCCCCGTTTCACTGAACTCTTTCTCATCGACCCAGATTTCACGAAGAAATTGACAAAAATGGGATCAGCGCAAAAAGGCTGCGCCTTAGTAGAGTCGTCTGCTGCTGGCACGTACGAATGAAAAAAAGCGTGAAGTCAGATAAGTATATCGTAACTAAAACACTTGTGGTATAATTTCGTTATCATGTGTCCTGCCACCTGCCTACCCTAAACTTGATATCGTTATATGTGGATGGCCCTTTTACGCAAAAAAGTTTCGAAACCATGCAGCTGATTTCACACACGACGCATATATTATAAACACATATGATAAATGTACCATTAAAATTTAAAATGCAAAATTCTGATGGTATGTAATGAAAGTCAAATGAGAAAGAATCAGTTGTTATTAAATAGTTTCAAAAGATGTGATTCGATTGTTTTGTTCAGTTCTGGTTTTTAACTGAAATGAAATAAACTGTGCAATCGCAAAAAAAGTAATTTCATTACTGGGAGACTCAATCATTTTAAAGACACTAATTATTCATAAGGTGATCTTTTATTTATAATTCGTCTTCTGTTTTTGTACATCCAATCTTTAACTCTTTAGAGCATTACAAATCAGGAAGCACTTGAAATAAAACGTTAAATCTGACTTTACACGTATTACGCCTATAAATGGTGTTTTTTGTTAATTAACAAACATTAATTGTTTATTATCTTTGGTAGCGTTTGCTCCTTTTTCAGAACTGTGTAGTTTCATATCGAGTGTTGGCACACAGACAGATATAATCGATACAATATTTTGACAATCATTTTAGTCTCAATAACGTAACAAAGTTTCCACAAGCTCATCAGTCATTACAAGTATCGATTTGCAAGTACACCTAAATTCTTGATTATTAATTTTTGTTTAAAATAAATTATGTAGTTTTCCATGAAATCGAAAATGATACGCTAAGTTTTTAACCTTCTATAACATTTGTCGTGTAAAATAACTTAAAGTACACACTTTACGATCGACATTGCACCCTCATCGAACAAACCGTTTCGGTAATTGTTGAATTATTGTACAGACAACACCCAAAGCTGTCATATTTCTCTAAATGTGAAGTTGATTTGTGAACACTTTTCTTGTCAGATGTCAATAAATTCTTGTTTATGACTCCATTGGGCTTCAAGGTCTCATTTCGTCGGAGGTCTGTTTTGGAACTGAAAATTCTGTCAATGGAAGGCCAGTTTTATTGCTTGGTTACTTGCATTTACCTCGACGAAGAGATTTGTGAACATGCAGCTTATTTTTTTGTTACTGTATAAACTTGACGACGTTTATAAAAGTTTCACCATTAACAGATTTTATAGTTTTTGTTGTGATTGCTGTCCGCCACTGTTCTCAGGTACGTAACTAGACACAAAGTTGCTAATTTAGTTAGGCATTTACTAAAAGGGTTGCTTCAATCCCAAACCAAGACAAAACATATGACCTTTCTATCTGTTTTGTAAATATCCGGTCCAATATCCGATCGCCTTTAATAGATGCATAAGACATGATTAAACTGTTGTTGAGCACACATTGATGTTGTAATAGCAGAACAGTTTTTTTTGCTCAAAGTAGCCGAGTGGTTCGCTACGAATGTCTCGTGGATTTCATCGTTTCAGGATTTTTCAGTGTGAGAGAATTCGCCCACACCGGAGAAAGCTACACATTTAACATGCAGCAAGAGTGCATCTCAGTTGAGCTTCAAGTAAAAGATTTTTGCTCAGTAGTCGATAGTCATAGCCGCACTTGATTATTGAGAACGTGACGGCTCCCCGGAAGCCTCAGTTGTGTTGTTATCGCCGTTGTCTGGCTGTTCGCGCCTCAGATTTACCTTGAAACTATCACGATAATCACAAACATTAGGCCATATATGTGGTAATTATCCTATTATCTTGCTGTTATTATTATCTGTTGCTCTGGGTTTTATCACTACCTTTGTTATAACTTTTGCTGCACATTCATTTATATATTAGCGCTTTGCCTCTGTTTAACTTTCAATTCAAACATTCTCTCTCATAACAACATTAGTGATACAAAAATAAAACAATGATATTCCTAAAAGTCATTAATGAATCCGTGCCACCAAAACAAAAACAATCGTAAGATTTTTCATTTTATCAAAAATGACAGAATGATTGTTTTTCAGTGTTGCACCTTCTGCGTGTAAGTACTAGTGCTTCTATATTGTGCACGCTATGTAGGCCATTACTCTAAAGTATGTAATAGAACGCTTGTTCTGAATGAGGAATATAAAATAAATCTGTATAAGCAGGATAGCTGGCCAAAATCAGAATTGTTTTCCCTTCAGAATCAGAATAATCAGAGTAATCAGAATAGCGCTTTTTGTCCATTTAACGTTCAGCAATATACGGCATTTATATGCCCAAAGGCTTTATTGTTAGTTTTATATTTCTGCTTTATATTGCTAATATGCATCAAATCGCTAAATTCGAAAATTGTCGACAAGAACTTTCAATGAAACTACACGCAATAAATTTCGAAATGGATAACTTCAGATAAATTCCCTAGCTTTATCATAACTGCCGCAACTTTATCCTATACACTACAGTCCTGCTAAGTTGAACCAAATATTAATCCAAAACGTAATAATTGCGTTAGTTGAACATGAAACAGAAAATGTTTAAAATTAATGGATGTACTGTATAATAGACTAAAATAATACAACGAACTAGCTGGATTACATTCATAATAAAAATGAAAAATCATCCACGTCACAAACACAACACGTTTTGAATTTAATAAACCGAAAACACTTCACAATACTCATTTTGTTTTACATCTCAAGCAGTGTAGCTGTAAAATAAGAATTTTGCAGTTGAGAGCGACCTTGGGGAATACTAACACGATTTCAGGAAAAACACTAGAAAGCTTAATAAATCAACGATTTGTTTTTATCTCAGTCTGTACGAGTGTTCATGACAGAGTAACTTCAGTGAACGGTTCATTGTATGCACTTTCGACTTTAAATAGAAACTAACGTAGACTTACTGTATTTCTAAACAGTAATTTGTGATAGTTAAACGTATAAATTGTGATACTGCTTTAATTTACCATAAAGTTTCGGGCAGTGTTTCTCATTTGAGATACTTATATTGGATAGAAAGATGCAATTTCAAGTTTTTTAATTTAAGTTCTTTTGACGTTTTAGCTAATTTGCTTATGTATGTTTTTATGTTTGTACCATTTTAGCACTTTTCATTAATTTTTAGCATGCATTTTGGTTTTTTAATTAATGATCACTACTTTACTACTTTATTTAAATTCATTTCTGCATGTCTTTTTGGTATATATGATTAAACGAACTTTACAGAAGTGCGTGGTTTATAGAATAAAATAAAATAAATAAATACAGTAAATAAGTCAAAAGTTCTAACAGTTTGTATTTATAGTAGATGCGGTTTACACATACAGTGTATATTCACAATATAGAAGCAAGCATATATAGTCAAGCAAGTTGAAAGAAAGTAGAAAAAATACTGGACATTTGGGAGAGGTAGAGTCGTAAATGAGATAATCGTAAACACAATCTATAGTTTAATACCTGAAAAAACTGCTGAAAGAACATGGCTCAAATAGTAGAATGTAAGTAGTAGGAAAGCTAACTGTATTCGAGCTGTTGATGGCTTTCAAGAACAAGAGGGATTTCTGGTATAGTTTTTACTTCTAATCATTCAGTTCTGTTTCTAAAAGCTTTCATGCTTTCATTGGTGACGAAAAAAAATATAGGTGTGCAAGAGTGGGAATCTTGAATACTAGGCATATTATAAGTCTTAGATTTCTGATTTACTTATTTTCAAAATTTGAATAAGTTCTAAATAATAATTTGTTGAATGTAGATATGAATGTATCATTTTTCTCATGTCTTTAATCTCTGCTCTCAGTGCATAGGAGGGATACAAAAATCGGTGTTCTCACCTGCTTCCTCCTCCATTGTTAACTTCACCTTTTTATGCTAATTGATGTCACTGAAATCACCAATGGTTTTAAAATGAAGGTTGACACTATTTTTATGAAGGTTTATGAATACATTTTCACGTTAAGCAGAGGTAATCTATTTTAAACACAATTTTCTGCTCCGGTGATAAAGAAAATTTTCAGGACCAGTTTTCTTTTTAAAATAAATTTATTTTGTTGATGTTTCATTATTTAACAAACTTTTTTTGGTGGAGTGGTAAGAATTTAGTCCGGTTTGCAGAAAAAATGGTCTCTATTTTATAGCTGATTTCGACGTTTTTATAATTCACTATCCTACATCATTGTCTACTGTGTCCCAGACTGCTTTACACTCAGCAGTCACACTATGGTCTAGATGCGTTCCTTCATGTGTTAAATGTTAGCGTAAGATTCCTGCGGGATTTTATTAACTGTATCAGAGATATAAATGACAGGCGGTTAATGTATATATGGCTATGCATTGCATAAAGTAAGTGGTTTAATTTAATAACGCTGGCTAGGAGATAAAATATTCATATACGGAAAAGTACATTTGGTGCTGTTGGGCATGCATTTTATTGCAAAATGTCGCCCCAGATGCATTCGGGAAAAGATCAAGTGATTATAGAAATGAGTAATCACATGTAAGGCTGAAGGTGTATCCATAACAACTTGTATGCCGTTGTTAAGTCCTACTTACTATTGTCTGGACGACAGCCCTATAAATCATACCATAGCTAAGGGCCTACACAACTTTGAGAAAAGTATAAAAGTAGTTTCCTTTCTTAACTGAATGAGCATGTAAGAAAACAAGATATGTCCTACATTCCACAAATGATCAGGTAGGAAAGGGTGGGCAAAAAAACTAGAAAGTGGTAATTTGAAAATTTTCGTTCTTCAAATGTAATCGGTCACACGAACCATGGTCTGCATTTTGAACATTTTAGTCAGATTAACTTAAGGTGTTAGTCAACTGCAAACAATGTTAAATAAACGTTAATGGACAAAAAGAACAATATGTAAAACACTCGTGTTGCAGCAATTCTAACGTTTCTGATTAAGTAATTAATAAATAGTAATAATACAGCAATACTGTGTTTTTAATTATAGATTTTGCAACCAAACACAAATTTGGCTAAATTTTTATTTGCAAATTAATTCTATTGCACGCAATTTTAATTAATAATTGCCACTGAATCACTGCATAAAATGTACACTATTACTTCTTATTTGATACACAAGACATGTTTACATCCACAACTCGATTACATTACAGTCGCCCTTTAAGCAACAATAGGAAACCTTTAGGAAAAGTACAAACTTTAGATTTTTTCCCAATGGCTTTGACAAAGTATATTGAAATACTACAGTTCCTTTTATAATGTTGATGTATGTTGAAACACTGTTAAAGTGTTGGTTGTCCCAGACACGGATATTAATGTCGAGTGATCTAGGGAGTGAACACCAGTAAGACTCTGTTTATACGCAAGAAAACAGTCAAACCTAATAACAGCATTGAATGACTTACAACAAGTTGATGAGTGGATGATACACTGATTCGGGACATTGGCACAGTGAAATCTCTAAGAGCAATCGCAGAATTATCTGCTAGCCAGACTGCACACATCATGTTACTGCTTGGATGTTAACGTATATATGGCGTAATTTGTTATCCATTTATTGTTCAACGGCGCAAAGTAGCATTTCTTGAGCTGTGTTAAAATTAATATTTCAAATGGTGGTATCAAATGGATAGAACTAGACTCAAAACAACATGTTGGAGTGGTAGTTGGGCTAATTTACCGACATCCAGACGGTACTTTGGATTCCTTAAAGCATTTCAAATCTGAACTTGAAAGCACAATCAAAATTGTAAATGCGGAACACAAAAAATTATATATTATGGGTGATCTAAACATTGATCTTCTGAAATGTGATAGTCATAATTTTACAGCTCAATATATTGATATGTTATTTTCGCAGTTTTGTTACCCTTTAATTACAAGACCAACTAGAATCAAATCAAAAACTTTAATTGATCACATCTATAGTAATTGTATAAACACTGAAATTAATTCTGGTATATGCCTTTACAATATTAGTGATCATTGCCAATTTTTGCAACAGTAAAAAATATTAGCGTAACTAGAGATAAATATTGTAAAATTCATAAACGTAATTTCAAAAATTTTAATAAACAAAACTTTATAGATGACATAGAAACTAGTTTCTTAAATTTTGAACAATATCTTACTTGTAATAGTCCAACAGAATATTATAATTATTTTTTAAATACATTAATTACTACTATTGATAAACATGCACCATTAAGAATGCTTTCAAAAAAGAATGCAAATTATCAGAAAAACCTTGGATTACCAGAGGAATACTTGTTAGTGTTAGGAAAAAACAAAAATGTATGTCACATTATTTAAATCTAATGATGTGAATAAGCACAATAAATATAAAACATATGCCAATATCCTGAATAAATTAAAAAATAAAAGCAAAGAACAATACTATATTAAGAAATAATAAAGCTAATAAAGCAGCTAATAAAGATATTAAATCAATGTGAAAATAGTGAATGAACTAGTAAAACTAAAAGCCCAAAAGAATTGTCCTACTAAATTAGTTATTAATAATGAGCAAATAACCCAACCTCGGCTAATGGCAGATAAATTTAATAAGTATTTTGTTGAAGTTGGATCAACATTGGCAAAAAATATTCCAAATATTAATAAGCATCATCTTTTGCATTTAACTGGTAATTTTGCTAATGAATTTAGATTTGAACCTACTAATGAAGTAGAAGTGCTCTCATTATTAACAGGACTTAAGGGTAACAAAGCCCCTGGTGCAGACGGTGTCAGTAATTTTTTTGTTAAAATTGCTAGTTCCGTCATTTCCAAGCCATTAAGTTTTATATATAATCAATCATTTAATACTGGTATTTTTCCGGAACAGCTTAAACTCACTAAAGTAATTCCTGCTTATAAATCAAATAGTAAAACTAAGTTATATAATTATCGACCAATTTCACTGTTAAGTGTTTTTTCTAAAATACTTGAAAAAATCGCATTTAATTAACTATCCTCTTTTCTTCTACAAAACACAATTTTATATGAATATCAATTCGGTTTTCGAAAGTCGCATTCAACAGCATTAGCATTAATTGAAATAACTAATAAAATTGCAGAGGCGCTTGATAATGATCAGTATGTCTGTGGTCTGTTCATAGATTTATCAAAGGTACTTGATGCGGTAGATCATTGTATTCTTCTAGACAAATTGCATTTTTATGGCATAAGACATTCAGCTCAATCATGGTTCAAAAGATACAAATATTTTTTAAGCGATTCAAATATAGATAACTTGGAGAGAGTCATGAAAACCCAGTTAAATAAAGTAACAGAATGGCTGCATGTAAATAAGCTCTCATTGAATATTAATAAATCAAACTTCATGCTCCTAAAAAAGAAAAGGAGAACACCATCAAGAAATATAACCATAGTTCTTAGTAATGTTATTGTTGAAAAAAAGTCACATGTTAAATATTTGGGAATATTTCTTGATGAGCACCTAGACTGGAAGTACCAAATAAGTATAATAAAGCATAAATAGAGTAAAACCTTGGGAATCATCTATAAATTACGCAAGTTTGTTAATAGAGAAACACTGATGAAAATCTATTACAGTCTAGTCTACCCATATCTAATATATGGCGTCATGTCTTGGGGTTGTGTATATAAAAGTAATCTGGAAGCTTTACAAATTACCTAGAACAAAATTCTCAAACTAATATATCATGTAAGGTATGACCACAAATATAATTTACTTGTCTGTTAAAACTCTTAAAGTGAAAGAAATATATGACATGTATTGTCTTCATTTAATGTATCAGTATCATAATTCACTACTTCCACCAGCTTTTCAGTCATACTTTAGTCCAGTTTCAAATCAACATGATCATTATACAAGATATTCATTCGGAAACTATGTACTCCCTCTTCCAAAAACAAATATAATGAAACAGTCATCAAAATATAATGCTGTTAAAATATGGTCATCAATTCCGCGTGAAACGAAAACTATTAATCTTTATCAATTTAAAAAAGCATCAAAAAATTACTTACTACAACGGTATAATTAATTCACAATTTTACTCATCCTGATCTTAAGTTACTAACAAAACTTATTTTATTCTAATGTACGTTATAACTGACGAAAATACTATACTATGCAACGTTAATTGTCAAGTGTTCCACTTATCTGGAGGAGGACTCGAAAGCTCAATGCTCCTTCCTCCTCCTCACAGTAACTCGTTTAGTTTATAAATTCTTTTTCAATGTAATAACAGTTAGTATGTATGTTTGTGTTGCTGTGGAATAAATTCATAATTCATAATTCATCAACCACAGGAGAGATTGTGCGATGTTAGTTGCACCCTTAGTTACCTAATAATTTTCACTATTTCAACGCATGTGCGCACGTGAAAGAGATGTCGAGCTTACAAACAAATGCTCTGGGGAATTACGGAAGCCGATTCGTGGCTTATCTCTACTGATCATTTAAATATTTCATAGGATGGGACGTAAACACGTCATAACGAATTGAAAACACAACGTTTGTTTACACAATCGATTGCGCATGCAGATTTTTAGCTCGGGGTGACCGATTTCTATATAATTGGTCGTAGAAAACAACCGACATCAACCCAGCGCTGCAGCTTCATATGAATTTTGCAACTGATGACATCAGCATACAAGACATTCAATGCAGAGACAGGAGACTGGTGAAAATAAAGAAGCACTTACTTTTATATTTTCCAGTAAAGTTGTAATACAGGGCAACATTTTGACCATTTCGCAAAACTAGGAAAATATATAGCAGAATCAGTAAAGTTTCAGTTACAAATTGAAAAACTGGCAGTTTACTAGATGGCAATGCAATATTTATTCATGACACAGGTACATACTTTATAAGAACAGCATTTACAGAGGAAAGCAGAATAAATAAAACCTTACACCTATAGTTCTCCCTACTTTTTTATTACTACTGCTTAAAGTGAGTGCAGAACACAGCATACAGCCAGCAAGAATAAACAGTATCATTCTCATAAATACAGTCTTCAGGCAATGCAAATATGCATTGAATCTGATTATCAGCATTATCAAGCCATTATAAGTCAGCAAGAAATTTAATTTTCTCCTTCGTCCGTCCACGGATCTGCGAGTGGCTGATTCAATCTCTAAAGAGCAAACTGCAACGATACGTGTAAGATGTGGTTGCTATAATGTGGACTTTAAGGTGATCGGTCATGGAAATGCTTTCTCGTGTCCACATCAAAGATATAGCATAATGCAGCTTTCTCAAATCACGATGCAAGTGTACTGCAATACTTTGAACATGATTTCCCCAATTATTTTCGTCCCGGCGTCTGCAATTCAAACTACTTACTTACAGAACGTTGAAAACGCAAAATGATTCTTAGAAAATTGTGATCAGTAACGGCAAATGAATGACGCAAAAATTATTGGTGTGAGTATGATAACTTGTTACTCGTACGAGAGACAACGCTGAACAACCAAGTTTTGTTCCTAGTCTAGGTAGGGTGTGAATTTAGTGTTTTAAAATTATTTTAAAGCGAATAATTCAAATACTCTCTTTACATAAGATTATTAATAGCCTGATGTAGGTATCAATATAGCCAATATCACTCTCCGTCTTTAATAAATTTACGTATTTAGGAGAGTTTAATAAGTGCAAAGGACCAGGCCTAGCAAAATTCTAATCTTATCTTTGGATGTTATCAGGAAAACTAGCGGTTGCAAGATTAGACACTAGAAGAATAATAAAGAATGTCAAAGCAAATTTCTTAGCTACTCGTGTTTCTTCTTACAGAGCAAATCAATTTTCGACGACTGTCAGATTCTTCGCTGGATGCAGCTTAATCATTGAAATTTGACGAGGAACGAATAACTGTCAAAAGATAGGAGGAGTATTTAGTAAAAACTAATCTGTTTTACCATGAACCCGGGCGACAGCGTTGACGGCGACGATGATCCTGCAGGTGATGACATTGTTGACGACACTGATTGCGAGACAACGGCAATGATGAAGATGATGATAATGATGGCGAAGCTGATGATAATGAAGATAAAGATGTTGTTTAATAAAGATAAATATGACAGTAATAATGATGACTGTCATACTGTTTCTGCTGCTACTACTGATGATGATGATGATGATGACAACGACGACGACGACGACGATGATGATGATGATGATGATGATGATGGCGGTGGACCCGATGGTGGTGAGACTGAGGAGAGGAGCAGACTGAAAAAGAAGAGAAGAATGCAAAGAAATACAACCTACTGCTTGAATCATTTTGTCTTCTTTGGTTTGTAAAATACAGCGACAATTTCAACTATAGTGGATTTTGCCAGAGGTCATTCCAATGAGCACTGAATAAAGATCAGATCTTGTTGTCAGCGTATCGAACAGCAAGCTCAGCAGCTATCACAGATTGTAGGCTGATCTAATGCGTTTCCTATCCATACTGAGATTGTCATTAAGAAAGTTGACCCTGACCGCGGTTAGACTTTGAGAAAGTGTTATCTGGCTAATCGATGTTATTCTGGATTCTTATACTTTTCGATACACATCTAAGATCTATTGTTGTTTATGTGCTTTAATTAACCAAAATAAATAAATTCTCGAAATAAATAAATAAGCAGGAGAAAAATAACAGAGCGATTTTAAATTCATATTTATCTCTTAAAATTATTTAATGAAAAACTAAAACTGAATTGCAACACAGGAAACAGAATAAAGGCGGTTCTTACATATAATGTTTTACATGTTTGGTGTACAATCATAGATCAATGATCTAAAGCCTTGGATCTCCACAATACTTAATAGGCATGATAATAAGTGCGTTTAAGAAATTAAAAAAGCAAAAACGTTCATGAAATAACAAATCTAATGAGATCATCTAATACGTCATGCAATATAATGAGATCAATCTTGACAAAGCGGCTTTCATGGTATTGTTTTATGGATGAATTTAAGTGTGCTACATTGCGTATTTTCACCTGCAGTTTGCCTATAGTCTAGTATCTATTTACTATAATCGACTTAGATTACTATTTAGCCAATATTGTGCACTTAACAGTACTGCAGTACATGAAAAATAAAAAATCAAGCGAAAGGAGATTTCTTGCAAAAAGTTTTAAGTAAATACTTTGCCACTTCGATGTAACGCATCTGACACTTATAAGTTATAATAAACAGGTTAATTCAACTATCCTACTCACGGGGCTTCATTTAAGAAACCTCGACTTCGTGAGAATGTTTGCGCGCAAGCTTAATTTGACAGTTGTAGGCCGGATTAGCGCTATCTGTAGTTTTACTCTTCGTGTATTTACAAGCACGAGCACGTAAAACAAGCTATTTCCAGTATAATCATTAACCTACGACAGTATTTGCTTAGGCATTTCTTAGCCACATTTATATGTGTACAAATATCACGAGGTAGCTCGCGGCAGTATGGTTTCTTTTTCTCATCCTCTTCATATCTTCTCCCTGCCTTTCTCGTTCCCCTAACTCTGCCCTGTATTTTTCTTTCTACACAAATCATTTCCTTCCCTGTTGTCTAAAATTATGATAGTATAATATTATACGCAGTTTCAGTATGTCCACAGATGGTCTAGATGGAACAGATTTCAAGAATGTTCTTTTCGTGGATTAGGTCGAACAGTCGGCCACTTTTAATTGACATTTTGGTCAATCTTTCTGATTGATCTTCTCCCATTCACCTGTCGCCCGGTGATTTTTTGGTCACCATTCCGGACACGCTAAAACTTTGTCTCATTGAGAGTATATACTTTGGCATAATAATTTTGGCCTACTGACAGTTGCCTATTGTATCCGTTGTGACTGTTGCTCGCTCTTTTTCTACATTCCCAACAGTTTTTACACTTATTTTGAGGCAGTAAGTAAGTAAGTAGTTAGCTGACTAAGTAAATACAGCTTGTTGAATTAACTAGTTTACTATTTCTAACATCGGTTTTTGTGCGCTAATGGATTTTGGCAAATTGCAGCAAGTCAGCTGCCGCCGATGCTGTTAATGAACGCACTGCTAGAAGCATGACAAACAAATAACAATAATGATTTTACGAATGGATAATGACACGAAAATAAATAGATTACATCATCAGAAAATGTTCATGCATAGTTGCGGGTTTTTTACGGCAGTTTTATTTTTCGTATTCGTTTTTTTACTGTTAGTGCATTACTAACAAATCGTGATAAATCTCTATACTCAATCTAAAGCCCTTCTAATTCATTCTATCTTTGACGCTTAACAAGTTTGCCTTGGAATATTAACGAAATGCAATGCAATAAAAAAATTTTATACCGCAAGAAATATGTATACAAATTTATAAATTTAGAAAATATTGGGACGGCATCGTGGGTACTAGAAGGGCTTTTAAACGTCATTACTGGATACTTATTGCCTGCAATTAAAGGTACAAATACGTTAAATATAAATATGTTATATAGACGTCGTTCATACGTTATATGCTAATTATTGCACGTTTATGTACGTTAATGCATTCATAAAAATATTACTAAACATTTATTATTATTATTATTATTATTATTGTTGTTGTTGTTGTTGTTGTTATTGTTATTGTTATTGTTATTGTTATTGTTATTGTTATTGTTATTGTTATTGTTATTGTTATTGTTATTGTTATTATTATTATTATTATTATTATTATTATTATTATTATTATTATTATTATTATTATTATTATTATTATTATTATTATTATTATTATTATTATTATTATCATTATTATTACGTATTATAAACTGGAAAATTTTTTGTCCGCGTTCCTCACTTTCCCTATCGTTGAAATTAATCTTGAATTATAGAACACGATGCAGAACTTTATTTGGGACGCTTCTGCTGTACGAAGTTATGGTTTTTAGATGAATCTTGAATTTATTTTTTATTCGCAATGTGTGTGAAACTACTTGCACTACGAGCTGGACAAGCTCAACTTCAGTCTAGTGTGCAATTCATTTATGTCCGAACAAATGAAAACTACGTCATCGCCATTGGCTTCCAAGAGCCTTTAACGATTTAAAGATCAAACGGCGACCACTTTTCTTTATCTATGTCCATTAGTTTTCACTCGGGATTGCTACGAAAGCAATAAAGTAATGCAAGTTTAGCAAGAGAAAAGTGCCGCTATTGATGCAGAAAGCAGACCTAAGATAACCGGTGTGCATACGTTTCGCCATATTTGCCGAAAAGCTAAACTTGTATTCGGAATATAGAGAATATAATCAAAACACATATGACAAATTATTTAGATAAAAACGACTCTAATCAATGATATTCAGTCTGGATGGCAGAAAAAACGCGAATGCTCGCAATACCTTTATGAGCAAAATTATGAAGTTTTTTTATATGATGCATAAATAACTAAACAACGAGGAATTGAGCTAATGTATTAAATTTCCTAATGACGTTGAAATCTTTAATTTATAATAGCAGAGTTCTACGTATTGAGTATACGAGTATAGACATATGATATATTGTATACTGAGGAAAGAGCATCATTAAGAAACCAACTGCTACTACACTATTAATTTTGCTCATTGTTTATAATATTTGCACATTAAACAGCGTTTACAGGTTTAGGTAAAATTGGCTATTTGCTGTCCCATGTTTGGCGACAGTTTTCCAGAGTTTTCAATAAGTAGAAAATTACTTGGAACAACAAAAATTGGCCAAATGAACCCCCGCACTACGGCAGTATAGATCTAATCGAGGAACAGAGCCAGCGAAAGATACGTAAAAAGACAGATGTTTGCCTGGTTAACAGCAAATATGACAGTTGGCCTACCGAAGCTCTGTATTTGGTCAAAAGCTTGCTCTTCTTTAATCCAGTTAACATAGCTACCTACCCGCGTGAAAATAGTAGGACCCAAACATCTTTCATCAGTTAACCTGGAAATAACCCCAATTAATTCGCTCGTTGATTGAAGAATCAAAGGACCACCCGAGTCCTCATAGCAGCCAGTGCGGTTTTCATTGTGAGAGCAAATCATCATACTGTCATTAAATCCTTCTAGCTTTTGTTCACAGTCAGAAGGAGCGAGAACTGTCATCTGAACCTTGTGCAGACTCTCAAATTTAGACGTTAAATTTCCTCCCGAGGATCCCCATCCGGTCATTGTTACCACTTCTCCGGTATAATTTGCGCTTTTCTCACTGGGTAACGTTGCAGGCTGAAACAATGGATTGAACTCTGCCAAGTCTTCCATACGCAGAAGAGCAATATCATTTTCTCGTGTAGTTCTGTTGAACCCAGGATGCTTGGAAAAACATTTGATCCACTGTTTTTTGGAAGCATTTTGCGATTCGTTTTCTCCAGTAATAACTTCTATTTCATGTTTTTCTCCCTTATCAATACAATGTGCGGCGGTTATCAACCACTTTCTGTCTATGACTGCTCCACTACAAAATTTTGTTTTATCAATACCAAGCCCAACTTGGTGAGGTGCTTCTTGCCATTCAACAGGTTCACCTCCTTCAAAGTCTAAACTTTGTTCAAATACATTTCTTTCTTTAGTTGTTGGAAATGTTGAAAGTGTCTGTTCGTTAAGTCCTTTTTGACAAACGCCAAACCAAAACGATGATATACTGAATAAAAATTTTAGTAAAATCAGCACACTGATATTCATGATCACTTCGTCACTTTTTTATATAGTTTGAATAACGATTGTTGTATGCTCTGTAATTGATTATTCATTTTGGTAACTATAGTTTGGTAAATAAATGACTATTATTAGCAACTTCAGTCGAACGTTCTTTTACGCGATTAAAGCGGCGCTTACCAGACATTCAAATATCATGTAAAAACCGTCTTAACCCGGAGCACATCTACTCTATATCGACACTAGTGGGTGATATCACCGTGGTATAAATGTTACACTGAGTTCAGATTGTAGGCCAAAGAGTGTTCTCGGTAATTTTTTCGTGATCAAATAAGCAGATACACCAAAAACAATCCAAAAGACTGCAGAAAAGAACGAACACTTTTCATTTCTGTGATTTCAATGCAAAATAGGCTCGGCATAGAAAATGTGCAGAACAATGGGAAACTGTTGATGTATGAGATAATCGAACGAAACGGTGTGTTTGGTACAGGTAAATTTCCTCCCGATAATTTTAGTACTAGGAAATTTTGGAAGGAGTATACAATTCCTACACAATTTAAATATCCTAATCCTAGCCCTAACCCTAACCCTAATCCCAACCTTAACCCTAATCCTAATTCTAATCCGCTTCATGAACCAATTTCTTCAGTGTGGGGAACAGTAAATTTTAACCGAAATTTTTGATGCCGTGAAAATTTCCCACTCGGGAACTTTTGGTACAGGAAAATTTTGACACTGGAAAAATTGGGTGCAGGGAAAACATGGTACTAGTAAATAAAGTACTGGCGAAGTTTTGTCAAGCATTTTTGGTACAACTAAATCTGGTACAAGGCAAAAATGGTACGGAACAGGTTTGGTGCTTAGTAAATTTAGCATTGGAAAAGCTTGCTACACCGAAAATTTAATACAGAGAAAGTTTGGTATAAAGAACGTTCGGTACTACAAAATATTTTTTATTTAACCTACTCGAAAAATTATAGAGGTTTATATTGTGGTTGTTTGTTTTTATTTGGTTTTTTATTTGCTCGACTGCTGTTTATTATTTGTCATTGCTGTTGCTGTTGTTTCTCTATTCTTGCTTGCTGTTTTGTTGTAATCATCATCATCATCACAGCTGCTATCACTGTTACTTTTGTTTTTGTTGTTGTTGTTGTCATTGCTGCTGCTGCTGCTGCCGCTGCTGTTGCTGCTGTTATTAATGTTGTTGTTTTCTTGTTGAATGCTTGCTTTTGCTTGTTGTTTTTGATATCAACATCATCATCGTCGTCATCATCATTATCATCATCGTCGTTGTCATCATCATCATCATCATCATCAAATCATCATCACCATCGACGCTATTGCTGACGTCATCGTTACTTTTGTTCTTTCGTTGCTGTTGTTGCGTTGCTGTGCAATTATTTTCTAATCAGATATAGAATTGGTTAGTATCAAATTTTCCAGTACTAACTCTTCCTCGTTGTAGGAAAGCGTTTGTTATTTTTTCTTTCGTGGCGTCCTCGCTTCTTATTATCTTATTTAATTTGCAGCCACAGAAATTGGTAGAACTCAAAATTTAACGATAAAAAATGCTTAATCTTCTATAAAACAGAAAATGTAAAAATAAAGACGAAGGCAATGACAAAGTCGTGTTCTCCACACGCTTTCTGCTTAACTGACTACTTAGTACTATGTTTCTATGCGCCACAAAATAGTTCCTCGAGAGTCACTCGCGACATTCGTACCCAATTTACCTGTTGTACCAAACCTTCCTAAATTTGAGCGAAACACTTGTCTCAGATATGGATAGGACAATTGCACATTTGCATCTGTGTGTCTGTGCGTCTGCAGAATATCTTAAAAACAAATTGGTAAAAAACACGTTTGAAGAGGTTACCTTTCACACTTACTTCAACGGTTTCTGAAGTCAAAATGTAAAACGTCCAGACCACAAGGTCACCTTGGAGCAATTTACATTTAAAAGTTAAATTTCTTGGATCAAAATGTCTGAGATCAAGATCATGGAAGCAACGCCGTGGATCGCACATGCGTCTATTTACTACGAACGAAATTTGCGCTGAAAAATGATAGTCATAATACGGTGTGCCGTAAAAATGGCACAGGCAAAAACGACGCAGGTAAAAATGACACAGGACAAATGGCACAAATGGAAAAACACTTAAATGGCACAGGAAAAAATAAAAAAGTAGGAAAAATGGCGCATATGATAACTCGATGCAGTTGATTTATATAATAAAATTAGAATGCGCTCAGTAGGAAGCAGATCTCTTCTAAAATCGAACTAAAATCGAACAATCCTGAACTTATTCGTCTGATTCTTTTGATAAAAAAATTCATCACAAAGATAAACAAGCAAATATACCAAAATGTACGTGCGTTGGTATTATATAGAGTACAGACTGACAAAACACTCACAAAATCTTTGTTCATTAAATAAATTTATAATCAATGTTCCACATAGTGTTTATCTGCCTTTTCAACCATCAATTTTAGCAATTGTAATAGACTGACAAATATTTACATACCAAGTCACCTTATTAGGCTATACCCATTAATAAGCAAAAGACATGTAGAGATAACAAAAAGAAGTGAAAAAAGAATTCCCATTTTGGCACCCCTCAGCCCGCCTTTCTTCATAAAGCTTCTTGGAATTCTGTTAGATGGTTTTCACGTAATAGACTTAGTGCTATAACAGACAAAAAATTACCAAACAGCAGACGAAAAAACAGACTGTGTTGCAGGATAACTTCCTTGGCTGAGGTAAAAATGGCTAAAATAATTATCTTCTAATGTAACCCACTGTGCCATGTTTACCTACTTTTTCATTTGCGCCATTTTTCCAGTGCCATTTTACCTGTGTCATTTTACCTGCATTCTCATGATACAACCAAGTTTGGCAGGACGGTTGACGATTAATATAAACAAGAAATAACCTATGCCTCACAGATAGTGATTGAAACTGTAGGTGTCTTGAGTTGGTTAGTTAAAATTTTGATTCTAAAGAAAGAAGTGGTTAAATAAGTATCATTTTAGGGTATTTGTAAGCAGGGCAATGATCTTCCTTAAATGTTTCAGAACAAAAATACCATACACCCTACAAGTTAATCGTAACAACGACCAACAGTGTTGCAAAATACTGAAAACTTAAATAATGCGAAATTTCTAGTATATTTAATGTACATTCTAGACGTTTTAAAAAAACATGTTCAACTTATACCTCTGTCATTTGGTCTTAACGAGACACTAGAAGAGAAACGACTTCTTGTGTCCTGGAGATGGTTTTATGTCGATACAAGTCATAAGAAGGGTAGATGAGCTGCAATTTACGACAATTTTTTTTCTCGACATTGTCAACATGCATACTTTCAAAGAAACCCTTTCCAGTAATTACAAGTATGCAACGGGGTTAGAAGAGCTATTCAAACCCATTCATGATTAGCACACGCGCGTGTAATGCCTACTCGACAAGAACTATTCAAATTAACCAAATTAACAATCAATGGCCTATTGATTACTCTCCAGATGAGAGCAACATTGCATGCAGAGCTGAAACCCACCCTACTGCTCTTCATCTCATTAAATTTTTACATAATCATACATGAATAGACTTCACAAAAAGCGGCAAGGTTTTTGCCCGGAATCAATAGATATTAAAACAGCTTTTTATCTGTTTTATCTTTCCCGATGAAAGCAGTCAGCTTGTAAACCTGATTATCGATTATTATATTGTCTGCGCGTTAAGAATTACTACAATAATCGGGGGAATTCGCACTTCGCCAGCAGAATAGCTTGTAGACATCATGTGCCAGCGCGAAAATTTACTTGGTATGTTTTGAAAATGCGCGTGAAATGTTCATAACTGAGTAATCCCTCGAGTAATCCACTGATCCATTTGACTGATTACGTGTTTATCTGAGCTTCATAATTTACTCGAAGGAAACCGCAATAGAATGCACCCAAGGTAACACCATGTTCAAAAAAGCGCGTACATTTTCTATGCCTACAACAACGCAAAAAAGAAAAAGAAACATTAGAAATCTTACTGCTAGTGATAAATTGAACCATTAAACAACAGTTTTATGAATTAGTGATGTACTACCTTTAAAATAGAACATTTATCATTAAATGTATGATATCAAACGAAGCCAGAAAAAGTCCGGAAATGTTCATAAACTTATTCAAAGTTCCATCTCTGCCGAGTTCAGTATGTTAGAGAATTGCAGTTGATAATGAAACAGTTAATGGGTTCTGGTCCTGGGCATAACCATCAACATGATAAAAAATGGCCCTGCAGTTAATTGATAAGAGAAGACTTTTAATGTAACTTGTTAAGAAAAACTTTGTAGTACATTACACAGAAAGCCGAGCTGTGGAAGCATCTTGAATTATCAATAACAAATCGTCTTGATAATAAAGTTAAAGAGTTCTTGAGGCCAGAAAAATAAACACGCGGAGCACAATTGTCTGTTTGGTCTAGTAATCAAGATGTCGAATCTATGATTCATAGGTCTTGTGGTTCATATGTATCCTTAATTACAATATTTTTGAAGTTCTGTATTTTGATAAGTGGCTTCAAAAGGTAAATAATGATCGCAGATATTCGTTTATTATCGTTTCTCAGTCCAATGTAATGATGTAACCTCGAACGACGGTTTATGACCAATGTCGCAACTTAATTAAAAACTAATCTACATATTGTAGAGTCCCTTAATAAAACCAAAGGTCTTCTTCAGGAAACCGTGTTATTTCATTTTCTTTCAGAAGTGACTAACCCAAAGACTGTGCCAAACCGTACCAACTTATGTATAAACTATAGTGATTTCTTTCAAAAACTATTTCAAGTGGGTTCCTTAGAGACTGGTACTATATTGACAAAATTTACTTGGAAAATCTACTACATTAGAATGACAAAGTTGGCACATAAGACTTCACTACCTACCAAAATCAAGAAATTCCTGACAAGTGCCGATAGACTGCCTAGTTATTTGACGTCCATTTACCCTCTGTACAGAATATCTTTTAATTGCAAATAAAACCACCTCTATTACAATTTAAGGGAAGCAAGAGAGGATGGAAATGTGTGGAGGCGAGATTAGCGACTCTTTTGCATCTAATACACTGCAACACCTACTTAGGTAGGCATTTCATGAACTCCAATTTTAAGATGGCCTTTCCTGTCCTCTGGACACTAAACAACGATTGTTTCAGTATGATTAACAGTCGAGGTTTGGAATTGTGCAGAAACTATATAAGCAATGCATTCTCGTGTAGGATAAAACTTTAATCACAACATCAGATATGATCTATGCATTCTATTGTCCATGATACACCACTGCTTCTAGCGTCTGGAAGCAAACGTGTATCTTTGTCAACGAGTGATGAAACTAATATTTTGGCAGCGGACACTGGAAGGCAGACGCGGAAAAATAAAACTGTTTCTAATTTGTTATTGATAATTCAAAGATCCATCCACAGTCCGGCTTTCTGTGCAATGTAGCACAAACTTTTTCTAAACAAGTTCCATTAAAAGTCTTCTCTTGTCCATTAACTGTAAGGCCATTTTTTATCTCCAGCGTTTGAACCTCAATATGGCAATGACGAATGGGCTTGAATCACGTGACAGCGTCGCTTATCATTAGCAAAAGTTTAAGGCCACCTTGCAATTTTTGTCTTATAGAAAAAAACTAGAACGTAATTTTAAATTTCTGTCGCATTGCTTATTTTATCTATAAACCTTTAAAACTACATACAAAATTGGACTTTTCAGACGCTGAAAGCTGATTGTTTAATTACGATATGTGCGATCCGAGGATACAGATTGTTTAATCTTAATTTATGGGAATTGCATTGTAATCTGCTCGGTTTAGTATTAATACAACAGCTAAACTCCTGCAGTAACGGAAACTTCTTGTTAGGGACAAAAATGAGAGGGAAGTTGAAGATTGAACAAGAAACCACCCGTCTTTGCTGTCTTAGTAACGTCTAATTTAATTTGCTTGTTTCACTCTATGATGAGTAAGTTGTAAAATTGACATTATTGAACCATACAAGCACATTCAATGAAGCCCTTTCTTGCGTGTGCAAAGCCAGTTAACATTTCTCACAGTTACTCGTAAATTGTGCAGTAATGAGTGTAGCTAATCTTCTTGGGCGACGCTTAATTAATTGCGCAATTTAGGTGAGACGAGTAGTGATGAACAAGTAACAAACTGAGATTGTCATTAGCAGTTACACATAACGCTCTCGTTCAGGTGAATGTCAAGCAAGTGTAGGTGTATTAGACGCAACGATTTCTGGTTGCCAGGTACTGGCCTGCGACGTTGCAGACATTTTATGACTTGTCTTCTTTTTTCAACTGTTCCTGTCGCAGTGATAATTTGGACTATGAAAGGATTAGTTACTACAGTCTTATCGACTAGACGTATCGCGCTAGACTGTAAAAGCTAAAAGGGATCAAACACATCACATTTTTCTGTAACATGTTTACATACATTTCGGTTAACAGAAAACATCTAACGTTTTGCATTTAAACCCCGCCATTTTTTGCAAATTTGCTGATTTTGATAAAAACATTTTTAATGTTTTTTTACTAAAAATAATCAACATGTCTTTTAACTTGAGTAACAGCTAAAACGCTCAAAAACCTGTTGAAACATCAGATGATTTACAAGGCATTTATCATTTACATAACATATGATATAACCCAATACAACTTTTATAATAACACCACTACCTGCCAATCAACAATTTAACTGTAAATCAGCCATATGGCTTATATATCACTTTAAAATCTAGCTTACCTTTTGGCTTACATGCACATTTGATAATAATTCAGAGTGGATCGATACGTCACGTGATTGAACAAATAACATTGCAGGTGTCCATTAAATTTTGATAAACTACCACTACCATCTTTGCCCGCCAGTATTAATGTTGGCCAAAAAACAGTAATCGTTTGCAATTTCTGTTTGCAATGACAGTAAACGAACGACTATCCGGTCTACAGGCCAGCGTATAATGTACCAATCTTTCTATTTTTTGAGCCTTGCTCAATTAAAATATTGAAAGGAGATCACTGCAGAAAACACGTATTTTTTCTTTCCAAACATACGGATAAAAATAACTTAGATGATAAACCTTTTGAGAGAATTTTTTAGCTCATTTTGCTTAAACTGTTCTAATCTCGGCTACTTTCTCACATGAAGCATAACTTACTTGGCATAATTAGACAATTAGTTAATTAAATAATCATGCATATTAATCAAACTAATTTAGCATAATTAGTCTAATTTACCCAAGTAATTCAATGCCGTTTTGCGAAGCGGGCACGACCTGACCTATCCTTATCTAACCTAATCTAGAATAAACATAATACTTCTAAATATATGTCTGACGCTTGTAATAAAACATACATAATATTTAAGTGGGCGTTTATTGTCTAACATATACAGCGTGATAAGAAAACAACGGCAACGGGACTGTCTTTCGATTCGAACTTCCCTCTTACAAACGGCAATTCTATTATCTCCCACTTTATGACGATTTAGTTTTACCGATTATAAAAAATCTTTCCATTCCATCTTTTATTGCTATGCGTATATATTTACTTTGAAATGTCCTGATAGCTTTTATACCCTGTGCCTGCGTAATTAACTGTGGAATTGTGCACTAACGTAAGAAATAAATCACAATATTAATTAGCGGACGCTCAGGGCTGACGTATACACGTCCCATTAGGGATACGAGAAAATATATCACCGAAGGAGAGGCCATTAAGATATTTTCCTCTTAAAATTGAAATTCGCCTCGCAGCATTGCCGCAAAACCGAAATAGAAAGAAAACTCTTGAATAATTTGAAATCGAACTTGAAAAACACGAAATGTGAAAAAGTCGGAACAGCCTGGATTTGGACCATGAACCATCGGCTTACGAGGCAGACACCATAACTGCTGGACTACCAAGTCCCCTAGTGACCATTACAGTCCGAAGATCGACAGTGTAACGGGCGTGGCGTCTGTCTTAAAGTAGAAAGTCCCTGGTTCTAATCCAGGCGGTGTTCCAACTTTTCATATTTCCTGTTAAGTTTTCCAGTTTGGTTTCAAAAAATTAATTGTGGATTTATAACAATCTTGATATTAAAAGTAAAAACCACTAATACGATATCGATATATGTGTGTGTGTGTGTGCCTGCGTGCGTGTGTGTGCGTGCGCGCGTACGTGTGTGTGTGTGTGAGTGTGTGTGTGTGTGTGTGGGCGTGCGTGTGTGTGAGGGTGTGTGTGTGTGTGTGTGAGTGTGTGTGGGCGTGCGTGTGTGTGAGGGTGTGTGTGTGCGTGTGCGAGCGCGCGCGCGTGTGTGTCCTTTTTGCTAATGCGCGCGAGATTTTTTCACAATTTGATTGGACAAAAAGGACACGTCCATTTCTTGATAATGCACGCGTGGTTTATTTTTTCGGATTTTGATTGAAAGAAAATGACACGTGGTTTCGAGAAGCGTGGTTTACCACATAAGTATCTTGACATCAAGTAAGTGTAGAAAAGCATTACCACAGGGAGGAGAGCCTCTTATCTCCTATCTTTTGGTGTAAAGTTAAGTAAGTGTTTTACAACATATATCATCTACGTGTGGATAATTTTATCTCCCGTAACTGAACTAGGGCTGTAGTAACGTATTAGCCATAATGTTACATTATAAAGTTAAAAACGAAAACTGTATAAAAAGCGATTAAATTGACGCATCCACAGTCTCGAAGTCTAAGCACAAATGTTAGGATTTATCATTATCAGTTCATAATGTCACTTAATATTAGTTAATTAATTTAGTCATGGAAACTTTACACAATTTACAGTTCGTGAGTCCGATGCTTTGGAAGGATGAACATTCTTGCTGAGTCAAGTGCGGCAAGCAGAAGAGAGTGTATTGTAAGTGCCCATCATATTGTCTCTAGACACTCTTCGACTATACATAAACTCATAATGGTTCTGTTTTGATTAAAATTAGCCATTAAAAATTGCTTGCCAGGACCCTGTTGCAGTATAGCTGCAGATATATAGCCAGTTTGGCGCAAAATTCCATAACGAGAGGAAAAGACGTTTTCGAAAGCAAAATCACGCGGGCTTCCGGAAACCTCGCGTCGTTTCTAGAAAAAAAGCACGTGATATTTTTTTAGAAGGGTAGAATCAAGAAAAGAAAGCGGATTTTTATCAATCGTATTTCGAGAAAAACGGCACTTTCAAAAAAAGACGCGTCTCTCACACAAAACAGCCGTCCTTTTTGGCTGTTTTCATTTCATTGCGCTCACCTCACTTTCCTGTATATCAACACACATTATCTGTACATGATTGTTTTATCAAATTCATATTAAAGTCAAATGTTGTACTCCCACTAATCTATATTTTGTGTTTACATTATTTATCTTAATATGTGATGTCGTTATATGTTTCTAAATCAGTAAATATTTTTGTAAACACTTTATATATATATATATATATATATATTATATTATATTATGTATGTGCTTGTGTGTTTGTTTATATACGTAAATGACTCTGCAAGCATACTATACTAGTACTTGTAAGTGTGTTATTGTTTACCCAATAAACATCAAATATGAACTATTATTAAGTTATATGGGTTTTTAAAACATTCACTGATAAACTAAAAACAGTTTGCAAACAGTCGATTGCAATCAGTCAGTAACTTTTTGACTCTAAGAATTACTGTTTCATGCGCTTGTGGCAAAACAGCTGAAACGATGTTAGCGAAATAACATTTTGATGCTCAATCATTGAGATATTTTGGACATCACTGTCCTTAAGCAAACATGAAGCCCTGTGGAAATGTTTGTTTTCTAGTTGTCAAGCGTTTAATTTTCCCAGTTGAGCGAAGAAAAATTCCGACGATGTTAGCAGAATCCGGTATAATCGACGTACAAGAGGCTCTGCTAAATGTCATTAGTGGCAATGGAAACTAAACCTGTTGAGAAAATGTCAGCCAGCCTACAGGGCGGCCAAAGAAATTCAGAAACTTATAACCGACAACGCAAACAGTTAACCAATAGCTAGTTATCCACTTGAGAGAAGCTGATGGATTATAACACGTGATGCTGAAATTCTCGGGTTCTTGGAGGGACGGAGCATTGTCGAGCCGTCATGGTATGTGCTTAGCGACCAAAACTTAAGAATGACAAGCCTATTGATTAAATGGTGGGTGACTTCTAAAAACCGTTTTCACTTCACTATTCAAATTGCATGTCATTCGTCGAAGGAGGATGCGTAAGACTACGCATCTCAACGTAGCCAAAAAACTTGTCAGAGAGAACTACGCTTGGTAATGAAATAGATGCCGGCCCCGCCACAATGATCTACATAAAGTTGGTGCTGGATGCTTACTTTAAATATGCCGAATAGTATAAACAAAATCCATTTGTATTTATGCACAAAGTCCATTTATTCAAAATCTTGCACGACGTTTCACCATACTACAGCACCTTTAGAATAAATGTATTTCTGGATGTGTATTTAAAATTGTTTCACCTCCTCCCCACTTAATCAGTTTTTTTTCTTTAACATTTGGCTGCGCTCTCGATGTGCTTCCAAAGTGTGAAGCATTATAACATACGTGTGATACTTTTTAACTAGAAATGAACATTTGCAAAATAAAAGTATGCAGAGACTAGATAATAAAAACATTGTTTTCTAATATCATTCATTTATGTTCGCATTTTCTTTTGTTTCGTTTCTCGTTAGCTAAATGTGAAAATTTTGTACCTTCTTTTCGACCCATACTGTAAGACGGAAAAAGTACTAGGGAAGGTAGGTATCCTTTTAAAAGCAATTATTTTCACAATTCGTAAAAAGGAATTACCACACTGTGTAATTGGTTGATCGTATAAAGAGAGACGTCACTCCCGTGTAAAACATGTTGTCCACATTTAGTGTCGTAAGCTGGAAAGAGCTGTATTTTATCAGACAGTTACTGTTCTGGAGTATCTTTTGTATACACAAACTTATTCAATTCATTGTTATTTTTTATACGGTTCTACATACGGCGTGTATCGCTAAATAGCAGGACCTACCACTATTGTTGGAAAAACTATGCTGAAACCAAGAATCTCATTGTCAAGGGCAATACTGTTAAGAAGATATGTCATGTTATGTTGTAAAAAACGTTCATTATGTGGCAATGCAACATTGTGTAACGAAAAACGTTGCCTTATGTAACTAATTACAAAACTCGTCTTCTTACAGCAATTTTTCATGTCATTACGTAACGATTATCTAACAATTTTTACGCAACAAAAAATGATATAATTATATAATAACCAGCGCAGAAGAGCTCGTGATCAGTGGCTGTGTGTTGACATAATCGGGGTTGGCTCAAAAGGTTGGTCTTAGTCAGTTCCTTTGTTTCATTCAAAGTAAACCCACGACGTGTACCAGAGCAGATCAAGCCTGAGCCAAATCCACAGGTGGAACACAAAGAAATTGACTCAGTCCAGTTCGTAACAAAACCCAACCACAGAATACGATCAGCCCTACACTAATCAGTTATAGAAAACATCATTTTTGTTACATAATGGCCCTGTGTTACATAATTAACGTCAACGCGTGTCTTAGCCACTCCGTGAATATAATGTCCGTCAACAGAGAAATAGTTGGAGGCAAGTTGGCAGCTGACTATTCATTAACCAATCTTGGCCTTTTTTTACTATTGCAGTCAAGCACATATTATGTTAAGCAATTATGCAAGCCGTCGCTGTCTCTTAACAATTGTACACCTATTACTCTTGATAATTTAAGCACTCAACTTTAAACACTTACTACAACAAAACATTGTAATTTTCTTCAAACAAAAAGTTACATTTGAATTTTCAGACATCACGTGTACATATAGGAAGTCAGAATTATATAGCGTTCATTTCCTTTTCACAGCTGGAAGCCACGTCGATTTCCACGCAGCTCATCATGGTACAAGCTGTGAATATGAATCAAGCAACAAATTGCTTGTACTAAAGATTCAATCCAACGCATTTCCCAAGCGAGAAGACAACTACATAAAGAATATTTCCCGAACGTCGGAAGGGTTACTGTAGCGGGCCTACAAAGAACTTTAACCTCTTAATCCTACAAACGAATTTACAACTTAAGACACACGCCAAGAACACTAAGCTTTGTTACAAAAATAACGAACAAAGATATTCGGAACGAACAGAAATACGCCAGGAAAAACAAAATTAGAAAACTAAAAAGACTGATAAGAATGAACATCAATAGAGACTATGAACGAATGAATGAAATATATTACTATTGTAAGTGGCGTAATTAAACGCTTGAACACGTTGAGCTCTAGAGTTGAACAATCACAACGAATATAAAAATGAATAATCACGACCAAAAAAATTAATGAGTCAATAGTCATAATAAACATTAAATTAAAACTCACAAATAACAATTAGGTAAACACTCGCCATGGTAATACCTAGTCTTGGCCCAAACAAATAATACAAGATATAAAATAGTGGGTTTCAATGTTATTACCTTGTACACATGGGTACTTAATTTCTAAGTTAATGCATTACTACCATTTTTTTACAAAATTCGTATCCAGTAACTAATTCATACAGCAACCAATGAGAAAGAATGAAATTAAAAAATACCTATCGTTTTAAAATACACAGGGGAACTATCGTTTTTCTGCCTTCTGACTGCTGGCTGCTCTGCTCTGTTATAAGCATTAAAGTTTCGCTGTCAAAACGGGCAGCGAGTGTGCGCCGACATAGACATAGTAGTCTCGCCAGCCTGCAAAGCTGCAAGATAATGTACCAAATGTATTTGAAATAAATTCTCATTTCTTTTAAAGAATGCGCTGAGGATAGAAATGCATCATCGAAAATGGTCTTAGGCAAATTTTATTTCAATATACCAAGACTGTTTACCATTAGCAAAACTGTCATTCAACAAAAATACGAGGAATATCTAAAATGAGTATTAAAACTGATGGCGTGATGTGTAGTGAAGTGTGTTTGTGTAAAGAACAAATTTCGACAGATTGCTCGACCAGCGCGAAATATAATAGCACTAGTTAGCATGGTAATTTAGAAAAAAACGGTTCCTGCGCGCGCGTGTAGACCAATCCCCACATCCGGATTTCGATAACTAGGCTAATACTAGTAATTGCTGAGTGGTCAATGTGTGCGCTTAGCGACCGAAGTTTAGCAACGCTGAGCATGGTCAATAAGAAGATGAGTGACTACCTAAGAAAACTGTTTCTAGAAAAACTGTAGACTATCGTTTTGCCTTCGTGGCGGTACTAAAGCTTCTTCACATTTCATCAACAGAATCAGTAACAATTATTCGAGGTTTACTTTGATCTTCAGCATGAGTCTTCTTTAATATCGCTTAATTTTTGTATGAGTGACTAGAAAGACATAATAAGATGTTTGTGTTTTTAAGATTATTCATGAATTAATACCCTAAACAGTCACCCGAAAATAAATAATGGATTATGCTTAATTATGCTCATATTTACCTCACACTATACTTGTAATGGAGGTGCCATACTAAATGCTCACGCCTACGTTTTTAAAAGGTCAAATTCCATGTTTGTGTAAGGGGCTTATACAGAAATGAGCAAACCACAAGTGGCGCATCCCATGTGTCGATTTTGCTGTACATTTTCAGTGCTCCTATAGCAGTCACATGTTTTTGAAACATCTAATTATATAAATTTCATTTCGACGTTTTAATTTGCACGAATTAACATTTCTGTTTGTAGGATGATAGTGACTGACAGTATAAATCACGGATACAGCTTTTAAACTTGGTGCCTAGCTACCAGAACTATTTGCTCTTTACGCTCGGCGTTTCTCTGCCGGCGTGGTGACGTACGAACAGTGTTCAATTATCATACTTGGTAGTCAAGCGTAGCGTCTTGTTTGAGTCTGGCTTGAGGGTGTGGTAAAATTCGTAAAAATAATTTTAACGTGTCGGTAAAATGGAAGAACTGTATAAAAATCTGAACAAAACTTCTAGTGATCTTGCGTACAAACCAAGGTATCCGTACGTGTTTCCCTTTGAAGACAAATTCAGCTATAAGTACTGGGGAGGTCGCAATGGATGGATGGGACAACACTGGCACTATACGATTCACTTATCGATTGTGTACGTTTTATGCATATTCAGCGTGCAATACTGGATGAAAACTCGAAAGCCATACAGCTTGAGAGGGGCCCTAACACTTTGGAATGTTTTTCTTGCCGCTTTTAGCTTCTTGGGTGCCTGTCGGATGTGGACGGAGCTCGTGTACTTGGTTCGAAATTTTGGATGGCAGCATACAGTATGCAACTGTTACTACCAGTACAGCACCGCCGGATTATGGTCGCTGTTGTTCGTCACTGCCAAGGCACCGGAACTAGTCGATACGTTCTTCGTGGTACTCCGGAAGCAGAAGCTGATATTTCTGCACTGGTATCATCACATTACGGTCATGATGTACTGTTGGTGGAGCGCACAATATTGCTGTGGTTCCCCTAGGTACTTCATTACTCTTAACTACACTGTACATGCCATCATGTACCTGTACTACGCATTGCGAGCTGCTCGTGTCAAGGTGCCTCGAGTTTTTAACATTTTCATCACATCACTGCAAATTATTCAAATGGTTATTGGTTTTATTACTGGCGTGGCTGAATTATACTTGGTTTCCAAAGGTAAACACTGTACCACTGAAAGTACTGCTGTCATCACGGTTAGCTTGGCGATGTATACAAGCTACTTCGTATTATTTATGCACTATTTTAACGAAGCGTACCTTAAAAATATACCAAGAAAGAAAGTAGATTAGTGTCATAAACCTAGAAATTATATTTTGTATGTGAAAGAATCTTTTGTGAAAAAATAATAAGACTTATTTAAAACTTCAATGGTGATTATTTGTGAAAACTGCATATAAAGATATCACGTCAGACAGAAAGACATCCACTTAGGTCAATTTATATAGGCGTTGAAAATATTTTATTGAGTATTTTAATTTTTTGTTAAAAAAGTTATCTTGTGCTCACGGCATACGTGGCAAATCATCGAGTTGAACCTAGGTTTGATTGTTTTTGATGAATTTCTAATTGCGAAAACTAGATCAATAATATTAGCTAGTATATTTGAATGTTAGATGCAATATTAAATATTTTGTGAATTATAATAAAGATACATGCAATGTCATTATGAACAGCCGTATTTGCATTTTGGCAATACACAGTTACACACATCGTGAATTGAATTAAGGTAATAAAGTTATAGGTAAAAAAGTAACGGAAAAAAGTCACTGGAAAAAAACCACAGAAAAAAGGCACAGGAAAAAGAAATAATCCTAACTCCAACCCTAACCCTGATACTAGCCAAAATTAAATGTAGTTCATTTACAATTCAGTAGGTCAGAAATTTACAAAACATAATCTATAACTGATCTAAATCTATGTACTTCAGTGCTCTTTCTGGAACACATAACTTTTGATATAACCGACTAATCGCTAATTCTACAACTATTTCTTTACTTTATTTCTAAATAAACGCATACTGATTTACTAATTAAACACACTATATGTGTATAACGCGAAGTATTAGTTTGTTCAACAAACGTTGGCAATACAGAATTCCGCCCCTACTTACATCGGCTGTTGATCGGATAATAGTCTAAAGGTCAATCTTTGAAAGACTTTGACCAGTCCACGTGAATTCCACTAGATCATCCGATCACTGAACCACAGTCTTCTGCAAAACAGTGTTATTACGATATCATTTACACATGATATCATGGATCTATTTTAAGTAGGTATGTTAGTGCAATTTCGACCTTGACCAGTTAGAAAATATTCTAGCTTGATTGTGGCAAAATCGTCAGACACGTAAAGATAATTAACTCATTTTCATTCTTGTTGAAGATGTACAGGGTGTGGTGAAATAAGCTCCCAAGTATATGTAATTATTTAATGTACTTTATAATACGTTAATCATTATAATGTTTCTTATTAATTCTGATTTTTTTTAATTCTTTTCACCTCTTACTGTCAGAAATCAAAAATCGAAGAGGTTCTTGAAGAAATGAGTCCTGACTCTATTTCCATAGAGAAACCAAGATGAAACGTACTTCTGCCTTTTATGACCCTTAAAGCTGCAATTAATAGCAGTAGTAAATATTAAGATAAATGTTCTTTACTCAAAATTAATTGATCCTTCTCATTTTTGTGCCGTTTTTCTATTCCTTTGTGGTTTTATCTCTACGGGGGAAGGCAATCCTTTCCTGTCTATCAATCTATGTCAATGCCTAATTAATATTTATAGTGCATAATCTATACAATAGTGCACACTAGTGTAATGTGCAGTCTATGTATGTCTATATCTTGTTAATAGGCCTATCCTTGCGTGGCTGACGAGTCTGGCCTTGCCAAACTAGGAAATTTTCTGTTGCAGCTACATGTATTTAAAATAGATGTTGTGCAAAAAGCTCTCATATTAGACTGTTTTTGTGGACGTATAGAACGCTGTATATCTAGCTCAATGCGAGAAAAGTCTTTTACGTCGCTGCAAACGAAGTAGGTGTACCTTCTATTCCAAGCAAAAAAACAATTGCAAGTAAGAGAATAGCCTAAATGGGTGTATTTTGCTTAAAAACTGGCTCTGTTTTACCATTTTTGTGCAATAACTGCATTCGCCTCCCTTCCACCATCACATACCGCTCATTGCGATTAATCTTAACTTTACGTATACATTTTCCCGCTCTTTTTATAATGGTAGTACAAGCGCTGATTAGGTAATTAATTGTTCGATTGATCCCCCGACTACGGGAGCTTTGGCTGAGTCGGAATGGCTATGACGAATACAAAAGCGACCTCAGACCACGATATACACGTTGTGTAGTAAATCTGTATCTCCCTAGTTTACTAGGTGGGCAGCAATAAACTGCTTCAGTGTGAATATGGTCCGTGCTAGGTTCGTGCAACAGATAGTTTTTTTTCGAGTTTACAAAACTTCGAAGTAATTCTCGTTGGTACAAATCAATGTAAATGCAATATTGACAGTTGTATATACGGTTTATTAATTATACAGGTTTGATAAAACTAATGGTTTTGACAATCACAATTTAATTAGATTCACAAACTGAGTTTATAATCAACCAACAGAATTTCGCAACTACAGTGTGTCGGTACAACTTCAATAAGTTCACAAATAATTTAGTGACAACTGTTCCTTTAATTAACAATGTACAGCCTTCAACAATTAAGTACAAGATTATTATAACCATACATGTAATATATAACATCACTTAACTCTGGGATTGGCCAATTTACGAGTCCCTATAATGGGTTCAGTCCTTTTCTAATATGAGCGGTTCTTAGCTTCAGAGGTTGGTTCAACCCAACGACGCAGATGAAGTCTACGCTGAACAATAGAAACAATAGCTCGTAACTTCAGAGTTCCTGGCTGAGAGTCCACACCGTGTCACCTTCCAAACATCGACCAAAAAGCCTCGAACTCTCATCGTACCCCTCCCCTTGTGAAAACCTCTCGATCATGTGACAAGATACGCCCCGTGGCTGGCTATCAGAGCATTCTGACTTCTGAGCGCTTCGTCACCCTGATCATCAGGGCATCTCGACTTTAAGCGCCTCGATACTTTTTGCTGCTTGTAGGACAGAGTCCTAGAATGTCACTGTTCCAAAATTCATGGCTCTGCTTTCAGCCCTCATTAACTGTTTACTAAATTAGCCCGGAGTTTTTCTCTTCGTCCACGTGGTGGAGTTCTGACAACAGTCCTCTCAATTATGAACAATGGTGTAACACCTGTTAATTAGTTAGGCTGACCGAGTACCATCATCGTCATTGCTCGTGGACCCTGCTAACGAGCTTCGAATTACATTACAAGTTCACACCTATCTCGGAAATACGGATCAATATAGGCCAAACTTCCCTTAAGTTTTATAGTTCATAATGTAGTTACAATTCTATTTGCCTATTACTTTACTTTCTATTATCAACTAGTTGTCATAAACGTTTTCATAAGTATATTAAATGCGAGGGAGAAGCTGAGTGAGTTCTGCTCAACACACTGAATAGTCTTCTGTCTGATGATATCTATTCATTAATTGGTGTTGATTATTTCCTAATGAGTAATTTAACATTCCAAAATAAATTCATAACAATATTGTGGCCAAATACAACAATACAACGCACAGCAACAATGACACAAACAACGACAACGACAATGTCAAAGGCAACAACAGCAGAAGCAACAGGAACGACAACAACAACGACAATACCAACAGCAACAGCAGTAACAACAGCGACAACAAGCAGCCATTTCAGCAAAGCATATCAGCAATAGCTGTAACAATAACGACAAATACAAGACAATCAACGTCAACACTAACAACTGTTCTTATAGTTTTCAAAGCTTCTCTGCACGTAAAAACCTCAGTGCTCAGTGGTTAGTGCATCCAATAATCTTAACTAGCGACTAGCGTGGCACATTGTGTCTTATTACGCCAATCTACTAAGAGTGTTTTATGATTAAAATAATGTAAGAACACAAGACTGTCTGTTGGCCAGCTTCTGTCTGACCAATCGCCAATGTTCGAAAATCCCTTTTAATCCTCGAGTCGATAACAGAAATTCCGGTTAAAATGGAAATGCTTGTTGCGACGCATATGTGCTTGACATGAGTAGCCCATTAGACATCAGCAAGTATTCCATAACAAGAGGTAGTGGAGCTGTGATGTCTGTAACCGACAGGTATAGAATTGGTAAAAAAAACTCGAAACTCTTAGTGAGAAATGTGAAATGGAGACTGAGATTAGGTTAAAAGAAAAACAAAAAATAATGCAGCGTTGCACTGGTCCAATAATTATTGCTTTGAGAAATACGAAACATAGTTTGCACATTTTTTGTGCATTTTCACAATTTACAAAAGAATTAAAGCAAAACCGGACCCAATGTTAAACTGCAAATCAAAACAACCTGTTCTTTAAAATATTGAAAGGAAACATGCTATTTTTTAAAAAATGCCTTACGTGAAAGAATTATTACCACACACACACACGCATTTTCGCGTTCGCGTCACTAGTTCTTTGCATGTTACATGCACTTCACCGTTCGCTAGTTAAGCGTTACACATAAAACAGGTGCTGTACCTCTCAATTCAGATGTGTTAGTTTGTGACGAACTGCAGACGTTCGACAGCTCATGCGCGAGTGCAGCGGTAAATTTTAAATTTGAATTTTTATGTGAAAACCTGCCTAGTTTTAGTGCAACACACTGAATATCTTACAGTAGTACTGTACTTCAGTTTTCGCTTTCGCAAACATGCGCAACACGCTTGTGGAATATATTTGCTGTTGAAGATTATGTTAGTTTGTGATGTCATCAATAGTTGGGCTCGCCCGCCGTTAATTAAGATTTAATCTAATTATCAGAAACGCATTTGAAGTATTATTTGTGTTAAAATGTATACGTTTTTACCGTACTTGAAATAGGGTAGTGTCTGAAAAATCATCCTGTCTTCCTTTAAGTAAACATCCTTGCAGGTGAATAAATTTCAACATGTGGATTTAATGTAGTGTGGATTTAAGTACAATATAATCACATACATGCGTGCGTGCGTGCGTGCGTGCGTGCGTGCGTGCGTGCGTGCGTGCGTGCGTGCGTGCGTGCGTGCGTGCGTGCGTGCGTGCGTACGTACGTACGTACGTACATACATACATACATACATACATACATACATACATACATACATACATACATACATACATACATACATACATACATACATACATACATACACACATACAATAATGTAAAAAACTTATATGCACGTATATGAACTTTGACATTTTGTTTTTTGTCCGTGTTATTCTAATTACGTTAAGGGAGCCATATTTTATGCATGACATTTATTGTAATAATTATGACATCTAGCTTATTGCGCTTCTCCATTAATATGTGAACAAAGTTTTATTACCATAAGCTGACAGCTAGGCAAAGGCGACGGCTTTCAATATTCGATTTTTGGCAGTCTGTGTGGCTTACAAATATATGTTGCAGGAGTTCTTGTGTCTTAACCTGGCAGAATTTGCTTGAAGTAGTTTTTGTTTTACTAAATTTCTGCAACTCAGTTGCTCTTATTCTTCCAGGCAACACTAATTTTGGCTGTGAATTTCCATAACTTTTATTCATTTTAAGAAGATCACATCTAAGAAGATTGTCAAAAAACAAAGCACCAGGATTATTGTCGAAATCTTCCTTTAATTATAAGCTCAATAGTGGAAGCCCAATAAGACGTTCGCCATTGAACCAGAAAACATGAAATATCTTTAGCACTTTGGGGAACACAAAACAAAATAATAATTTCAGTGTTTTGGTGACCCATCTTGGACTGTTTCAATTTAAAAAAATCTTCAACTTTTCAAGCTAACATTCATTAGATTCTGTATGAAATTGCAAAACACATTGTATACGTAACAAAACAAGGTGATAATAGCCTGGACTAGCGGATAGTAAAAATAATTCAAAGTTAATATTATTGGTGATGATGGCAGTTGTTATAGTGGTGAGTTAACAAAACATGATAAGATTATATCCAGCGATAACACAGATTAGACAGATTATCAGGGCCACAGAGAGCGAAATTGAAAATTATGAGACTAGCCTACACCAGCCGAAAATATTATTGGTTCTTAGCCAAATAAAATAAAATCTTTTAATCTCGCTTGGAGGAGAATATCTAATCTTGTTTGTTTAACTTTAACTTGAACTAGAAACCAGAAAGTCTCACGTTACCCCGACAGCTACTCTGCGAGAATTAATTATTCTGTTCGTCACGGGTCAATGAATAGTGAATAAGCTGAGATCAGAGAAACCCATCTGAGCGTAATTGATAGTATTCATCAGCGACAAAGTCTCAGCAGTGATGAGCATAATTACGAACGTTGTTAGAAAATGCGTTGTAACGAATGGGTTGGAGCCTTGAAGGTGAGAAACAAGCTTTCTGAAATCAACAAAGGAACAGATTTCGATTTTAGTAAAGCTTTTAAATTTTGGACAAAAATTTCAGGCTTCTGTCAATAGAAAAATCATGAATGAGTTTGATCATCCTCAACGGGTGTCTGTAATTCGGCACGTACTGCCCGAAGTCTGAATAATTCATACGGCAAACTCAAAATCAATACCGCTGGATGAGTTCACCTAAAATTAACCGAGAAGTCATCACGTTGTTTTAATAATGAAGACTGAATTAAAACTGGTCTGGTTCATGTATAGTTGGATTACCTCAATCCGCTTCTCAAACGAAAGTAACCCTTAGTAGGTACATGTTTGCAACAATAGCTTACTGCGCAGTCTTTGCGAAGTATTTCTGTTTCTGTAGTTACATCTCAGCGTTTTCACTTTTAGCACGTTACACGTCCTTACTAAATACATAATATTTAGTATGTATTTACTGCTTAGTGCCAAGCATTCGATTTATAGGTGTGGAGTGCTATAAGCCAATAGCGAATTCAGGGGTGAATTACAAAATAGTTTTTTCGATATTTACTTTTTCGATTCATTGGCAAAATTATGCGAATAATGATCTTCTATAAACTACATTTCGACAAATTAGGTACACAGTCTACGGGACAACACACTTGGTCACAGACTAATTTAAGAACTATACTTCTTTTCAAGTTATAAAATCCACCAGCTTTTAACATGAGGACTATTGCTATTTCTGTTCAAATCTTAACTACTAACAATTTCTATTGCTATTAAATTTATAAAGATCCGCTATAAAACTAATCCAAGTAAACCTAAATGTATTGATATAGAGTCAGACAATCTGAAAAACCGCTGATGACTTCTGACATACTTATTAAGGCGAAAACGTGTATAGGAAAATGTATTAAAAATCACACAAGCTCCGAAAGAGGGGGAGTGACATTCTCATATAAAGCAAAAAAGGTGCATAGGAGCAAAGGTTGTTAAACACCGTACTAGATATTATAAACTGTATTTAGTGGAACTAAGGCGCGGCTTAGACGCTTCATTCAAGCTAACTTTCTCAAAAAATCTTAGCGATTATATAAAATGTTGTTTTTTATAGAACTGTATGCTCGATACATGTTTGGGAGCGTATTAATAATGACCGAGTTGAAATAAAGAAATGGATTTTTTGTAAATTTCAGTTCTTTACCATTCTAATCCGCAATTACCATTTCTAAAAGTACGGTAAACGGAAAATGCTTAATGAACATGTAAGTCAATTCGTATGTTTCAGATACAAAATACTAAAAAACTTGAGAAATCTCATATTTGTGATTGAACAACACCACTTACTTGAAGTCAAGAAAAGTTATCCTTTCGTCTAGAGTATACAACCAGAACTTGTTAGTATAGTTATTTTATCAACAGCACATTCATTGCGACTCTATTAGTTTATTCAACTCAGCTACACGTTCATTATTTAATTTAGACACCATACACGCTGAAGCCATTGATTGTCAAGAACGAAACCGCTGCTCTCTAAACGACGCATGCGCAGCTAAATGAACTTGCCTGTATGACGTCTAGCGTTGACAATGTACCAGCTGATGTTATCCAGATCGCAATAAAATAAAGGGACTGTAGTTATATTGCATTTTAAAGAAACGAAGTATATTGAAGGATATCAAATTATACTCGACACTTTAAATTAGAATTACTAAAAAGTAGGTGCCGAACATGAACATGTCGTAGTGAATATATTTAACAAATGTTAACAAACAAATAAGCAACAAACAAACGTAACACAGAAACAAAAAGGGGACATACGGCCCTAATAACAGAGGACGCAAAGAAAATGAGCCCCAGAATTGTTCTCAGAAAATCAGAAAAAAATGTCATTCCATGTGTTATCCTGAGTAAGAAACGATCAATGACAGAAACCGCTGGCTGATTTTTTAAGCACGTCCAGTTAGCTCAAGCAGATTCAGGTTCTGCCTTTAAGGGGCTGGAGAAGTGTAGTTATCATTCGCTATCGTGGACACTGAAGCCAACATGCATAATGTTTTTCATGAGCATTTATTATTATCACGACAGCCTTCCAATAACCGATGACACTGAAGTATGTTACGCTTCATAATTTAATTTGAAAATCACAAACGCTTATTTCTGCTTTTTAAGCTGACACAAAAATTTAATGCCGTAGTTGTAGCGAAGCCGCGAAAAGCATGAAGATGACATGCTTAATAATTTTAAAAGCTTGTCATATTTATTTAAATCATAATTAATAATCTTAATCAGTGTAAAAATATCACATATGCTTTTAATTTTAAGGGTGACTACTAAACACTTCAAAATTGAGCGTACACTTATATAAAATAAACACATGAGCGCCATCACTGTCTACACATTTCTAGCTGGTGGCATAATTCCTCATGATGAAAGCTACGAAGAAAATTCTTCATGAGACGTCTGTGTTAAATGTGTCATATAAAAAGCAATCTTTTCCATTTTTGTAAGGAAAGCCAGAAGGAATTTTTCCTCGAGGAATTTTGCTGCGCGTCCTCTTTAGGAAATGGACCTAAAAGAAAGCCAATGAGTACCCAACAGCAAAAAATCTTTTCGTACATTAAAAATTCGCAAATCCAGCTATACACAAACAGAAAAATCAGTTTTCGATGACGTGCAGTATGGTCTATGTAGTGGACCTTCTAAAGTAGTTCACTTTCAAACTACTGATATTCATGGAAATTTTAGATTAGCCAAGTTAATACACTCTAGATGTTAATGCTTCGCCTATTCACAAAGACGCTGCTCCAGCATCAGTCTTGTGTTACAATTGTTCACATATGGCTGTCTTTTCTGAGTATGAATCACTGCTGATATTCCTTTACAATATGTAACCGTGACGGTAATGGGAATGGCAGCAGAGTTAGTTATAATGATTTATATTAATTCAGGATTCAACATCCTTACAGGTCAGATGTAATAGTCTTATTTTTGTGCATGATGCAGGAAATCGTCTAAAAATCTAAATGTTAAATTAACTAATTACATCGTCATTCCCTTTTCTAGTCGAACTTGTTCTGGCGCTTCGCCGCGGGTCTTTTTGACACCGGACGTTAAAACGATGGTTTTCATGGAGAATCCATCCCAGATCGTTTTTACATTTGCACTAGTGGCGGCACGGCCTAGCTTTTAGTTTCTCAAATTGACCGTGTTAAGCAAGGTGTATCATTAACGATGCGAATTCGCTCAATAAACAGTACACGTGCTTTCACTAAAACAAAGGCAATTTTAGTTGCTTTCTATATATTGGAAAAGCTAAACGAAAATGTTACTCAATATTTGCGAGTCTTGTGTTGGTAAAGAGATGGAAAAAGACTGCCATTACGTAACTTATTTTTCAGATTTGCCTCTATAAGCTAATAGGCAATAGACAGACAAGCATATAAGCAAATATTCTATTTCCTTTGCACTTTCATTAAGTACTATCGTTGATTGTCATTGCCTTTTTTGTTTTTGCACCTCTACCATGCAAAAAATTAAAAGCTGACATTTAAAAAACAACATGGATAGCCTGCGTGAAAAACAACAAGTTTACTGGTACCCCATTTCCTTTAAGCAACTGGATAAAGAATCAAACAAAAGTAAAATACCGCGAGAAGCAGACCTCAGCAAGCCACCACAGCTCATGCCAATAATCTAATAATTTCTCATCTTCTCTACGACGCGTCTATGATAAAGTTAATTTAGCCACAGAAATGTAATGAGCCCAATTTGTCTGCAAACTAAAGGCAACGGCCATTATCGTCACGCAGTCGGTAGTGCGTGTTACAGAGTAGCTTACCGAATTAATGATTATACAGTTGTAATGTGAACGTCGCCTTACAATTCCTAACAACATATTTTGGCTTAATAATTATTACTTGGATTAAGTGCACATCATTTCTTTCGAGGATATTGTTACAGGCAAGCAAAACAGTCATAGTCTTGTGTAGATTAGCAGGTTGCGAAAACATGGTAATCATCTTTTAAATAATCAAGGCAGTAGACTATCCGCGGGATAGTCTATAGTACTCGTGTTTTTATTAATGTATTCATACCAGTATCGATAAAATACGAAATAAAAACAGTAATAACGCTAATGATGATATTGCACCGCTGACAAGCCCTCATCATCCCAAGATGGCTCGGGTCAATAGAGGTTAGGGAGGCTAGCAACCCAACGTATACATATCCAGTGCTAGCGCAAGCAAAAGCGACCATTTGAAGTCACAGCTAAATGTTTTCATAGACTATGATAAAGTCGAAGGTCGAATATTAGTGTTTTTAAAACGAGACAGCAGAAGCTAAGAAAAATAAAAATCAGAACTACAGATTTGCCACGCAAAGAAAACTAAGGAACTGTTACCAGACTTGCTAGATAGCAGTAACATACTAAAAGAAACACTAAACTTTACACGACAGAAGCTTACATTACCATCTTCCAATCTGTCTACCCCCAGAACTAGTATGTACCGCAAGTAAGACTTGTTAAATTGTTAAACTAAGTCAGGTGCCCAGCTCACCAAAACAGAAGGGAACACCTAACAAAACTTACCCCAACCAATCAAAATCAATGATTAAACGGGTTAACCAATGAGAAAACGGCATTCGGTTAAAAGAGTTTACGAATGGAAGATTACTTTTTAATAACAGGGTGGTTTAATTTGAAATGTTTTAATGTTAGATTACATACACTGCAATGCATGCTTATAGTTTGTTTGCAATACATTGCAGACAGGTGGCGGTTGTGCCTGAAATGGCGCCCACAGTTCAATAAACTGGGCACAATCGGCGATAATGTATATAGAAAAACATGATGATGGAAACTTCGAACATATTATACCGGGTATTCGTAAGCACTAGCTGATGTACTAAAAAGCTTAAGAAAGACCTGTATATGGTGTGGTTAATATGGCCGCTAGTAAAGCTATTCTAATTACACAAAAACATGGCCGCTTTAATTACAGACACGCAACAAATAGGCAAGTCGTGAGACGAGAGTTCATTAAACTGATAATTAATGCAGAAATTAACGTCAGTATCACACAGTAAAGCATGTCCGCGACTCATTCTCATTTAAATTTAAATGAAGTAGAATACATGTAATATCGGTTTGACAAAGTAAAAGCAAATGTAAATATAAAATATGGGCACATACCCTCAGCCAGGACCCTTCGGATAGATCGAGCGAGATACCGGTATTTAGTCATATATAATGTCATAATATGCGATATTCAGAATGAATGCCGTTTATACATATCAGAAGTTTCTAAGCGACCCCACAAAATCGCCTTAATCAAAAATCAAAAATAAGAGATATCAGCCTGATTTAATTTTATGTTATAGCTTATGATCCTTGGAGCTCGCAATTGATAACAACAGACCTTTTGAGTGGCATCAGGTGCCCGACAGACATCCTAAATGTAGAACAAAATTGAGACGTAAGTCCGTGATGGGAGACACCGGGTAAAATTAAATGTAAATGATGCCTATCTTTGACCTTAAAGGAAGACAGTGTGATTTTTCATATACTACCCTATGGCAAGTCCGATAAAAGTATAAATTTTAACACAATTAATACTGCAAAAGCGTTTCTGATAATTAAATGATAGATTAAAAACTTATTAATGGCGGGCAAACCCAACTATTGATGACATCACAAACTAACATAATTTTCAACAGCAAAAATATTCCACGAGCGTGTTGCACGTGTTTGTGAAGTACAGTGTTACTGTAAGATATTCAGTATGTTGTACTAAAACTAGTTTTAAGATAAAAATTCAAGTTTCAAATTTACCGCTATCACGCATGAGCTCTCGAACGTGTGCAGTTCGTCACAAACTAACACATCTGAACTGAGAAGTACAGCACCTGTTTTTTGTGTAATGCGTTTCCGAAATGCAGGCTTTAGTGGCCGTCTAACTAGCGGATGGCGAAATGCATGTAACAGCGAAGAACTAGTAACGCGAAATTACGTTTGTGTGCTAATAATTGTTTCACATAAGTCATTTTTGAAAAAAATAATATGTTTCCTTTCAATATTTTAAAGAGTAGATTGTTCTGACCTACAGTTTAAGATTGGGCCCGGTTGCTTTAAACATAACAATGACAGACTATTTAAGTGGCGTTGTCTGCCCGCCAGACACCCTGAAAGCAGGAGTGCCCAAAACTAGGCCCTACAATTAATGTAGCGGCTACGATCTGATTTACTTGTAAATGGTATGTAATTATATGTAAGCATCCTTAAAGGCTGAAATATGTATTGACAGATACTTCGATTGTCACCTGGTATCTACCGGTTACCAAAAACATTGGACCAAATTAAGATCTGATAGAACGTATTAAAGACCACCTGAAATCAATGATGTAAATGATAGCTTATCAATAAATGACAAGTTAAGTGGTACTGACCACTTGCCAGATAGAGTGGATTTTATAGCTTATGATGGCTACCGAATTTCAAATAAAATATCATTTCTTAACCTTCAAGACGATTACATATCATTTATAAGTAAATCAGACGGCAACTATTACATTAATTGTAGGTCCCAATTTCGGGCTGTTCTGCTTTCTAGCGGGTAGTCAATACCACTTAAATTAGTTGTCATTGTTGCATTTAAGGACCACGCTTTGCTAAGCCACCATTTGCACTTAATTTCAGTTTGGTACCCCATAAGTTCAATCCGGGCTCCAATTTGGACCGACATTTAGGTGGACGTCTTACATCCATATGTACTAACGGCATTTCGGTAGACGTCCATACCTGAACATCACATATTATGACCAAGCATCTTATATGACTAAATTATGGTATCTCGCGTGATCGACCTGAAGGTTCCTGGCTGAGCACCTTTAAAGGTGGATGCAATGACAAACGTTTGACTATGTTTTGCCGACGTGCTTCTCTGTCACGACGGCAGTAAGTACAACAAGAAGGTTCCTTTCAGCTTACTTGTGTATAAGACTGCTCAGCTTCAGGAAAGCTAGTATAAAGAACGGACGACAGATTCGACAAATTAAAACCTAGAGGAAATGAAAAAAATTTGATAATTGATTTGAAAAAATTAGCGCATGAAAATATATAAAATTAGAAAACTGACGTATGTAATTGATCAACGCATTTTTGATGGTATTTCCTAGTTTTACCACAAAGTAAATGGATGGATCATTAGCCTTATAAAAAGGGCATAGGCGACAAAATCTAGAGAATGGAATCTCTATTCTTCACTATCCTAGAACGCTCCTCATCAGACCGCTCTAAGTATCTATGTAAGTAATACGAATTTATGGCAGTTGCAATTCACTATTTCCCATCTGCTTATTGTGGTTTTTGTTTAAATTCAACCAAAATAAAAGGCGAAATAAGAAGATGACGTCCACTGCTGTGCGTGCATGTCACAGTATTATCAAATGATTATTTGTAGGTCAATTACAGATTTAAATGCCGCGCATTCACAAGAACTCTGCGATATCATTAGAGTTTCTGCGATGCAAAAAAATAGTTTAATGTTACTCTAAAACTCCAACTAGACTGAAAAGCTGTAGTAGCGTTTCAGATACTTAAAAACAGTAAAATATATTATGAAAATGTAAGAAAACCAAAATAAACCACAGCAAAATCATACTTAGGTTTTGTGGACAAAGGTGAAGCCTTGTTCTATGATGAACTTAATTACCTATTTTATTTACTTTATTTTACGAATCGGTAATCAAACAACGCACAAAAGTAACTTATGTGATCTTGATAGTTAGTGACCGGGAGCAATTACAACAGTAAAAATTTTTGCTTGAAACCTGTGCATTTTTGTTAGTCATTCACCATAGTCTACGCCAGGTCAAAACCCAGAAACAGCAAGCGGTGTCCCACAGGTGTAAAAATATAAAATCAGTAAAAAGTAATTAAAAGGAATTATAACTATTTCATTTTATCACTACAGCTGATAATTTTGATTTATATGTCTGAAGATGAATTGAGTTGTAGTCCGAAATAGTACACTGAAACGTAATATCACAGTAAAGACCAAGAGCCATCTGGTGCCGGAAAATTCAACAAATACAATTCGCTTGCGTAGAATACCGGTGAAACTGAACGCAAGCGAAGAATGTCATTGTTCCACAAAATGTCCTGACTGTACGACAAACAGTGGTCGTTGGTTGGTTTCAGGGCCTAATTGGAACCTCCATGTAACTTTGTAGTGTAGCGTGAATGCAAATATTTCTGTTAGAATGCAGTTACAAATAATGTACAAAATAAGTATTAGATTGTATAGAAAAGCAATCAAGAATCTATTCAATTTCTACCTCTCCTAATGACGATGGAGTCACTACACGTGTCGATGTCGACATTATTCCAGTTAACAAAAATGTGCTTTCATTTTGACAAGGGTCCGACATTTATTTTAATTTCGTCAATAACGAAAGCAAAAAGGAAACGAAGACATAAAAGAAGATAAAAGAAGAAAGTTTAGTAACTCTCACACAAACAGGGCTATGTTCACGAAACTCACAGGACACACGCCCAGATAGGGAGATTTATATATTTTCTTATTTTATGATACTTTTACGTACTTTCGTTGTAATTTACTGATAATTAACGAAAGTGACATTTTTTTATTCCGATTAAACTAAGTTTTGCGTTTTTTGTTTGAATGTTTTAGTTTTTGATTGTTATTCTGATTTTTTTTGGATAGTTCACTGTAAATAAATCATTAAATGCTACACATTTATTTTCATTGTAAACATATCAATTAAATAAATTATTTTCATTTATGTTCATAAACGAATCAGTATTATAGGTTTTACACGTCAAATTTAGACACAGGAAAGTTCAGATGTGACTTAGGTAAGTCAAATGCAGACATAAGAATTTCAAATGTGTTTTGGTAAAATTTCTTGAAAACCATTGTTAACACATTTGAACTACCTAAGTCTACATTTGAGTTAACGTAGGCCTATAATTGACATGTAAAACCTATATTTGAATTTTGGCATTTTCCGACAAGTAAATTTAATTGTACCCTAAAGCTCTTTACCCTGAGCGGCGAATGACTGAATATAAATTAAAAAATGATTGAAATGTGGGCACCATCTTATTTCAGAAAGTAAGAGAATTTTGCAAGCTTATTTTGTAAGCGCACGACACTATTTCACTCCTGTCATGTTTCGGCCTACATTTAATAATTCTCACATTATGCTTATGCAACATTAAGCCCCATTCGCGGTGCATGTTTAAGTTAATTAATCGATATGTATGATATTTAGTTACTGGCAGTGACAGTTAACTGCATTATCAATTATTGATATTTTGTTGGGATGTAGGGACTTACTAACAAACTCCCTTTTGAATTTCGTCTGACCCACTCTTGTCTGCCCTATGGCGTTCATAATGCATTTTCTAAGTCAAAATTAATACACAGGCGAATACAATTATAGCTGTTTAAGCGAGTGGCTTCCCTGTAACACTGCTTAGATATAGACGGTAACTTGACACAGAACGAGCAGGTCGTTTGTTCGTATATGTGAAGCTATATTATCTGAAGAGAAATGCGTACTAGAGAATTTCTCGTACTAGAAAGTTTCACACAAGATATGGTGTGTAATGTACATGGTGACACTGTGAGAGCCTAGTTGGTATAACTTGTGGTCGTCAACCAAAGTTGTCCCAGAGATGTGGGCTTGCAGTCTGCAGTAGTGGAGTTACTCACTGACTGACAAATGATCGACCTACTACAGAACCACATCCAAGGTGGTAACTAATGTCGCACTGATAATGTAAACATCACGTATACGAGCCTAATGTTCTTCAATACTACTTGCTTGGTAAAGACTAATTAGTAGTTTCTCTGACGACGTTTGGAATCAGAGCTGTATTCAGACTCACGGGTTACATTACGACGTATTGTTGCCGTTCTACAAACTGCTCGATTTAAAGGAAATGTATTCCTGAAAAAACTTAGGTACATAGTGGGCAAACATGAACTTTTTGCAAACGTATATACCCTACTAACCTCAAGCTATGTCAATATTGCTATATTTTATTATTATTAAACTTTTGCTTAAACTGTTGTGAATCACTTTGGAATTTGTTGATGATTAAATTGTTTGATTAATTATTTTAATATTTGCCATTTGATCTTTCTTTTTCTTCAGATCCATTAGTGTATATAGAGTGCAAATAGGCCATAGTCCCCCGTATTTTTAACATCCGCCTTAGGCCGATCTGCATCCATACATTTAGTGCCTACGTTACTAACTCTGTTCTGTTATGAGGTGTAAAACTAACACAGCACGCCCCTCTTTGATTTCCGTACGATCAGGGTCATCACAACTCTACAAAAAGAAGTTAATAAGCTAATAAAGACAGACCATTGTCGTCGTCACTCTTCTGTTCATGCACCACTATATAAACAACCTACAATTTTTACTTAACCTTATCTTAAATTTGAGAACTCATAGCCTAAAATATAAGCTCTTTCGATGGAATCAAATAAGTAAATTCATTTATACTAGATCGATATAATTATAAACTTTCCTTTTTCCACTTCCTCGCCAGATAACTCTCTTCTATGTGTTTAAGAAAGTTGTTTGTAATGCGACAGTCGTTAAACATTCAACTGCAACATTAAAACATGCAAAGTTATGAAAGATACAGAACACTACAGGGTTTCACACTAATATAATCGGCATTTAGAAAAGAATGCCACCGTTTCTCCCAATTCTGCTAAGCCACCGGTCACCCTATTAACGCCGTTAAAAGAGAAGAAAAGGGAATTTCAAGTATATGCCAAATAAACTTCTTCGACAAAGTTATATTACTTTGCACACACTCACCTGTTAAAAAGACTTTTTTGGAAAGAAAGTTCTTAATAACATAAAATGTTCACGCCACCTGGTAAAACGGCACTGTATAGCCCTCCCAGTGTGCACCGCTGACTCACAAAAACACATTACTGACAATGTAAAGTAATTTGTACTTTTGTTTAGTTTAAGTAAATGTACGGCGAATGCTATGATTATTTTTTCAAGCTTTACGCTATGTTATCTAAGCTTGTTTCAAACGATTTACCGTTAAATGGCTATGCCTAACGGCAATCGCGGGAGTTTATATTTACAAGTCTTATCTGCAAGTACTAAAGATACTAAAGATAAAAAAGTACTAAGACGAATTTTTTAAACTTTATTTATGAAGTGTTTTCTTGTGTTTTAACGAGATTAGCTTTTTTTCGTAATAAACCAGCTACGAGGATATCTGGCTAGACCATTTCGATGGAGTGAAAGCTTTGAATACTGGATTTGTAATTACCGATTAATAGTCATTAAATTCCATTAAACGCCTGCCCCGTGTCGTCCCTCACCTTTTATTCCGGCGGTTAGATTTGTAAAAAAAATTGATAAATTTATAAACAGCAGCAAAAGGAAAACTTTAACGAAGACAAGGCACATTGCTGTTAAGCACCATTTCTAATAATATTAAATACGTGTCATAATGCGTACGATATACTCGTATCGCTTAAAGTGTGTGATAGCAAAGCTGAACTAAAACTAGAAGCTCAAAACAGTTGGTAAAGCATAATCAGAATTTTATTTGTTTCATTTGGACTTGGATAAGAAAGTGATTTGAAAAAAAAGAAATAACCATGCTTCGCTTACCATGAAGTTTTAGCCTGGCATTTTAATTTGTAAAATTAATTTCGCTGCGTAAAAAATAAATTATTTTTTTAGGTTTCAGGAACTAAAAACACCTAAAACGCATTAGGTGGAAACTTAAGCGATCAAGATATCACATTCAGCAATTAATTACGGAAGTTCACTAATTAACTAAGTACGCATAACTAACAGGGCACACACTTTACTATAACTTACAAATTTTATGTTGCAGAAGACATAATCGCGAAAAGAATGACCAGAAAAATCAAAATTTATTAGCCTGTTTTGAAGACATTTTCTTCAAATCCATTACAACAGTCGATTTCTGCCTGTTGGTGGAGCAGGTAATTATTAATTCAATTAATAGTTGTATCATTTCTACAAGTGCTATTACTGACAAGCCCAAGAAAAGGCCTATCAAACCTCCAACATCTGCTGCAAAGTTTATAATATCGTAGGCATACGTTTCAGTAACTTCTGTATAGTGTGAATCGCCTAATCTCACTGAAATTTCCAGTTTTGGAACGTTGTCACGTGAATTACGGTAACCTTCATAGGCCTCGTGAGCGTAGATAGAAGAATTGAAGGGTAAATTCGTAGGTAAATTCAAGAACCCTAGCTGCGTATAATTTTCAGGTAAATAAATCTCGTTTAGCTGGTATTGCCAACATACTGCTCTACATATTCCTTTAGGCCCTGCATTACATTGTTCCTTGCATTGTTCCAGGAGATGGAAATCCTTTGCCAAGTCATTTTCTGTATCATTGTGGTGTTCTAACCTATCCGTGAAGTATCTGATGCTTGGATACAATCCTTTATTAGGATCAGAATGGTGAATCTCTGTTGAAGCGCTCCAGTCAGATGCTCCTTCCCAAAACTCATCATAGACAATCTCAGTGCATTCCGGTAAAGCAAAGACACAGTCGTATTCATTTTGCGAGAGCAATTCCTCATTTCCTCCCCTTTCCCTACACCTGCAACATGAATGATGTATTCCAAATGTTGCGTAATTTCAACATTACTGTCAATACAGTTATTATTCTTTCCATCGACTAACAACAAAAAACAGAGAAAATAAAACTGGCAGGTGAATAGGCAGGCAGGTAGTAGTTAGCTAAGTTTGTAGGTAAGTAGGTAATTGCCAGTTAGGCGAGTAAATAGATTGTTCATGTTCACAAATGATACTGTGCTCGTCCTCTTGCCTTGAAAAGATAACAACTACTAAGTCCTTAAGGTATTGGGCGTCGAGGTGACACGTGCTGATTCTCTGGGTACAGTTTTTATTACTGAGGAACATGAAACATAACAGCGAAGAGATGGTCAGACAGTCAGTTAATTAGAACCATTAGTATAAATTATGCGAGTGTATATAGCGTGTGGGTTCTCATGTAACATGTGATCTCACTGTGCTGGAGATTTACATTTATGAATATAATTTATGTGTTAATTTATTTACTTATTATTGTCATTATTTTTTGTATTCTTAGTGTACTTTTATTTTTATGTTGTGTTTTCGTGTTATGAACTTATGTTTAAAATAAAGTAATAATACTAAAATAATAATTAAAATAATAAAATAAAAAATTAGTGACAAACATGGTGTGTGTGAGTCAGTGATGTACGACCTGCGAGGCCTTATATAAAGTCGCGTTTACCTGGCATCCGGAATGCGTTATCCACCTACGAAATAGCTCCGGAATAAAAAAATCAATAAGAAATAGCTGTAGACAAAATAACGCAGTTCAGATAAATGTATTCATTGAAAACAATATAAACCGATTTTATATAATTCCGCATCTGCATAGCGCATATACTGGATGCCAGATTAACGCCACGTTAGATCGCAGTTGTACCGCCTAGTTTATTTTTGCGCTACGAAATTTAAGATAAAAAGTAAATTTGAGTAAAACAAATAAACTTACTCTGTAATTTCTTTTGGTGAACATCGTTCTGTTTGAGAAGTCATATTGTAATAGATAAGATGACTACATATTTTGCCAGACATGCAACCACAAACTTTTGATTGTGCCTTACAAATGCAGTTGTGCCAGCGAGCTTCGTGCCCTACAGAAAAAGGAATATCAGGAGACGTGGAATCACACACTCCATCAACCGCGATTCGAGTAGTGGATGAGTTGTAGACATCGACACTTGCGAGAATTGCTCCATTATCTGGTCTGAAAATTTTGAAACTGTTAATCCGACGCTGAGACTTGGGATGCACCGCCACTATTACAAATTCCCTATTTTGCCTGTTTAATGTACAATCGGTCCAGTCAAGATCCATTTTCAGCAACAGTCGGGTCGTTCCCCCGATTTTTTTTACAAACTGGCTTCGAATTATGGGCGGCTCAATTCTGGAAATGTCTGTGTAGAACGTAAAACAGTTGGTATCGTAGGTACCAGAAATCCATGTATTTCGAATCACACTACACTTGCTTTGTTTTTCGTATTCTATCCCTTTAAACTTGTTGTTAAGGTCATCAAGCCGACAAAAGTATTCGGTGTCATCAGTACTGACAAACAAGTCCTTCATGTTGTCTTCTGTGATTTTTACACGATTTCTCAATGCCTGCATCATTTTGCTAAAACGAATACCACAGTCCATGCAAACTGTCACTGCAGGAAAATCAAAGTCACTGGTGAACACTTCCCGCAATTCTACAGTAGTTGGTTTGGACAGATAATAAATAAGTCTGTCTGATGTATATGCAAGTGTTGCAACAACAGCAGTTATAAATATCAAAATCCATATCACTTTTCGCAGCAAGGTTGTCTCTCGGTGAATATTTGATACTCCGTGGGTAGAAGAATTCTCTGCCCAATTATTAAAAACTTGGCGAAAGGACATTTTTGCTTGGTATCTGTTAATTAAGACGAACTAGAATTATTACTAAATTTTAGTTATTCTAGAAACATCACAAGCTGTTACAAAGATCATGTCCTCATTGTCCTGCGACAGAAGCTAGATGTCTGTTTCCTTCTTAAATGAGAGCATCTTCGGAAAGTTTTTAGACCACGACAGTAAATTTTGCTTTGTATTTATACGAAATGAAAGGATAAAATTAATAAAGCACATATTCGTATATGTGTAAGTGACTAAATTTCCGTTATAATTTCGACCAAATTATTACCATTTGGATCGTGAAATATATTAAAACATATCTTTTTTATTAATGGTTTATTTTTTCTTATGGATGTGCGGCAAGGAAAAAAACACTATTTTTTGACCTTTTTGGCTTTTTTGGAAAATACAGCTTTGCAGTATAGAAAACATTTGCATATTTGCGCAATCATTATCATTCTGAAACTCATTAATGGACGAACGTTCGCTTTTTACTAAAGTTATTTATAGTTATATATGGATATAGTATTATCATAAATATACGAGTATTTTTAGCAAAGGTCCTATTTGAGAAACCGTCAATGGTTGTGTGGTGATATCTAGGTGGGTGAAGAGGATGCGAACCCCGATTCGACTGGGCATCCCGGACAGTGCAAAAATCTCATTCTAGCCAAACGTATCTTTTAGCTGGCTAACCTGTCAAAGTAACCACAAATCTTAAACCTTAATGAAAACTTTCCAAGCTTATGAAAACTCTGCAGAATGGTGTTATTAATTATAGCGAGTCTACTTACCATAATAGGTTGTTCATTTCTAAAGCACAGACGCATGTAGCTATAAACTAAATTGGTCTTTTTTAAGTTCACAGTTAAATAGCTCTGTAACATATAATGCTACACTGACAAACGACCCATGATCATAACAGGATGACACAGAGAATGAAGCAAACACATATAGTTGAACTTCAGTTACATACGACTTCAATAGACATACGAGAGACCTTATAATGGACTAACAAGTTGCATGGCAGCTAATGGGATAATTACAAGTGATGCCATGGTAAAAGCAATTATAACAAAATTATTTCTCAGTTGCACACTATTAATCATTAGCCATTTTTACACAAAATAATATATAAATTATGATTGGGTAATGGCGTAATGGCACTTAGTGACGCTTACTCCAGTTCAATATACTATTGTGTAGCCTTTTAAACAACGCTGGTAAAAGTTTTTAGGCACAGCGAGGGAGAAGTATTATTAGTTGGCGCCCCTTACTATGTCTGACACCTTAGCCAACTGTATAATACGCTATTTTGAGACTTACTTTTGAGAAAAATATTACTTACAGAACACTCCATCGTATATATCAATTTCGGTGGTATGGGATATAAATAATAGAGTAATCTATATAATAATAGTTTCCCGCCTCGGGCATTTTCCCGGACCCATACACCCAAATTTTGCGAAGAACTGCACAAACAGCCTCCAGAAAAATTCGATTTGTGCAACTGCTTAGGCACGCTGAGAAAAAATAAAGACACTCCTGAAAAGAGGAGGAAACGGTTGACAAGATGCTAAGGTATCGTTGGGAGAGATGTCCACTAGACAAAACGGGAAGAGTGAATTTCAAATTTCTTTTTCAACCCCATAATCCTTACACTGGGCATTGTATTCACCCACCATTCTAATGTGATGTAGATTGTACATGTAAATTGCATAGTTTTAACTTTGTGTAAAATGTTTTGCATCGTTTCACTATGGTACTGTGTTGTTGATGTTAATGTTGTAGCGTCATCGTCATCATCGTCGTCATCACCATCATCATCATCATCATCATCATCATCATCATCATCATCATCATCATCATCATCATCATCATCATCATCATTATCATGCATAGTGGGTTTAGTGTGATGTGGTATGGCATAGTGGGTGTGGTGAGTGTGCTGTGGATGGTGTGGTGTGGTGTGGTATGCTGTCGTGGATGTGGCATGGTGTGGTTAGCGGTAATGTGGGTGTTGTGGTGTGTTAGGTATGGTGTGGCATTGTGTGATGTGGGTGGTGTAGTGTAGTGTGGTTACAGTGTGATGGGGTTTATGTGGGGGAGGGGGGAGGGTGGCATTGTGTGGGTGCGTTTGAGTAGGTAGCATGATTTAGGTGGTGTGGTGTAGATAGTCGGGTGGGCATGGTATGGTGTGATGAGTGTGGCATAATGTGGTGTGGTGTGGTGTTGGTGTTGTGGTGTAATATGGTTGGGTTGTCACTTTGGGTTTATGTGCAATTTTTACAGGGTTTGGCTAGTACTATTATTAATTACTGTGGTGTTCGGGATCGGGGTTGCCATGGTCTTCGAGTCTCTCGACCCCCAAATTTCGATTCCGAACTTTTCGATCCATTCAGCCCCATCCCTAAACCCGTTGGCAGAGTTCTCATCCTGCCCGACCCCAATCCCGACCCGCAGTTTAAAAGTTTATAATATTTGAAAAAAAACATCATTGAGTTTTAAGTCGTATCAAGAAAAATGATCTGTTATACCATCCCCTACTGATTTACTGCACTGTTTATTTAAATTCATGTAACAACGTGTGTTTTTTGTGAGATTTTGTCACTAGGTAGTTCTATTCATTCTTTTTTCTGCTTACGTGAAACTAGTTTACATGGAATTCAAATACTTGAATGGTTTTAGGATCATACTACAGAGTATTTTGTTTACGCGCTGATCTTTGCTGCAGTGGCACTGCCTTGATCTTGAAAGGGCCATTTTTAAAGTCGGTTTTAAATTCAACAGACAACACAAGCTTAGCACGAGTAGAGGCATTGAAACAAACAAAGCAATGCTTTCTCTGGCCGGACATCAATATTTTTATCGGGGACATTACGGTTTGAGACACTCCAGCACTCAATGGGACGATTTACTTAATGCAGAGGATTGTGGCAGGACTAGGACTATTATTTTACCAAGCATGCATGTCTCGGCTTAACCAAGTACAAGTTGTGTCTAGTGAGTGATAATTCCGCTCACCAAGAACACATTATACACTTCTCAGAAGCATAATTATTTAAATTCAAGGTAAACCACGGACCGTGTAGAAATAAACGGTCACATTTTGCTCCACTTGCACACAGAATAATACTGTAAATTATTATAGCAAACCTACTTATTAGGCATATTAACTAAATACAGACTAAATGAAGCGTATAACCTAAATGAAACTTTTTCATTCACAGTTATGTTAAATGAGCCTTGGATTACGTTGTACTGCACTATTGACACGCGAATGAAATAACACTAAAACGAACTTTAGATAAACTTGAGTTAAACTGATATAATACAGGATGAGCGACACGGGTAGATCTCGTGTCGGGTGTTTTCAAGTTGCATGGCAGCTAATAGGAGAGCGATGGGAGTACCATGGCAAAAGTAATTATTCGAACTAGAATTATTTCCCAGGTTGCACAGTATTAATCTTTAATTTCTAATTTGTTGGTCATTATTGCACAAAGTCATTATACAAATTATGTGTAGAGCAAGGTACGCCGCAGTAAGGTACACCGACTGGCTTATTTTAGTTCAGTAATAGTTTTAGTAGATGGGGACACAAGCACTGCAAACCATGCGAGTAATAAGAGAAAACTTTATAAACTGGTACCAGCTTCAAACTTATGAGTACTATCGGGCAATTTTCATATTAATATAGTGCAAGCTGTATGTATAAAAAAGACCTCTGACAAAAATTGAGAAAAATAACTAAATAACCCTATGTTAATTATATTATATTGTGTTTTTATTTAAGCACAACATCGTGTAACATTTTGGACAAAGCAATTTTCCCATTGACAATAATATGCAAATTTTCACATCTTTTATTTAAATAGCTGTGCAAAAACAAAAGTTGCAAAAAATTTAATTATGATTCATAAATAATGATCAGAGTGCTTTAAGAAAATGTGTTTAGGAGTTGGTTTAAAGAGATTTTTATTTTTTTATACCAGAAACACAAAAGGGAATTTTGGGTTTCAGTACCCTAGGTATCATATCCTTCCAATACTATTTTGTTGAAAAAAATGTGCTTATTAAGAAAAATGCTCAAAGCACGTAACAACAAATTAGTTAATATAAATTTTAATTTAGTTTATTAAATTATGGTGTCTGCCGCATTTTGGAACCAGAATGCTCTTTTTCATCAAATATCTATATATGTAATTTACAGTCTGGTCTGATAGCCGAGAAAAAGTGGATATACAGCAGCCAAACTTTCAAGAATGATTGTTCAGATCACTTTAACAGCGTTTTGGGCATTTTTATACAATTTCACACTTTGGCCCGCTGTCCTGGGACACAAAAAAAAAATCAAGAAATGGCCCTGTACTTTGGAGGCTTATAACTCCAAAACGTTCACAGATAGACACTTGGCTACTATTAGGGCTTTCATTTGGTGGTATGATTGGAACATTGGAACACACGAAGTGGCCAACTTACGTCACCAGTACCCCTCTGTCCATTTCACAAAATCGAATATTTGTATGTAATTTGAAAGCCAAGTCAAAAAATGAGATGAAATGTATTATGAATTAATATTAAATCGGCTATTTGCTATAGGGAATTTTGGGTCTAAGTTGTACGGCAAGGGCAGCGATGACGTCATCTGCATCCCTGTACCAAATTTAGATAATCTTATTTTTTGTCATATATGTCGTCTATTATCATCCAAAGTGTGTTATTATCTATACCAGATAAGTTACATTCAGTCTGAGTGTGTGTCCCGTGAACGATGATGTGTTCCGTGAAAGTGCACCCCGTCCCATATAGGATGAAATTGGTTTCTCAGAGTAACTTGCATTATATCGTTTGCAGGGTATAATCACTTCAAATTCAAATGATTCTATAGGATTTGAAATAAAGCTTAATAAACAATAATTGTAAAATTTAAAACATCAAGGCTTAGACTTGCTTAGACTCAGACTTGCCTCCAGAAAATTATAATATTTTATAAAATCGTAATTCAAATTTAAGTAAATTTCTCAAACGATTTACGCTTCCGGTGGAAATCAGCTGATTCATGTAATAAAAATTAATAACAGTTACAGTTGGGCTTTATCTTTCATTTTCCTAATGTTTGTTTTTATTTCACTCATTTGACACTCGCTCTTAACACTCATAAAAACTGACTTATTTGAAAAATGATTCGGGCTTCGGAAACCTCTTTTCTAGAAAACTTCAACAATAAATGACTGTTGAATAAGCTTCAATGTACTCCTCTCACAAAGTGCAACAAGCATACGCCTCAACGTTACCACCAACTTCGTAAACAATGATTGTTTTGACTCTAACAATCTGCCAGTTTGACTCTAGCTTTCATATTTATATTTAAACCCTTACATTAGGCTGACATTTTATATTAGTGGGGTTAAAGAGTTTTTAATAGTCGATCCCTGGTATTTCTCCAAAAATAAAGTGTTATTTTGAAAAGGAAAATAGCAAAGGAATGTGGCACAACCACAGTGCGCACATATTTATTTTTCAACGCCGCTGCACTACTCAGTTTTTTCCTTGCAAAAATGTTAAGAATTGTTGTTTGTTTGTGTTTTCTCTATTTAGAATATTTGTTGCTTGTTGTGGTACGACAGAGTGATCGGATGTTAGGCACTGTGATTTCCGGTCTTACTCAAGTCGGTTTTATTGTTTTTTGATGGATTTGTAAACATAGTGATTCATATAGTCAAACAAATTTGTTTCAGCAAATTACAAAATATATGTACAGTGACGCTTTAAATTGAGGACGCGGCAGGAGGGGGCTGCAATCACAGAACATTGAATTTTGAATTATATTAGCAATATGTTATCAGTCGTTTAATCGAAAGTGCAAGACATGAGTAGCCTCAAGCTTAAAATGTTTAATATATAAAAAAGAAATTGATTTACATTAAATTATTAAAAGAAAGTAAGCTTTAGCACATTAATTGCATCAATTCTAGACGTTTGCAAATTTCACCGCTAGGTGGCTCTGTCTGCTTAAGGATTGCTTAAACATCACCGAATGCTAAAGAGCAGTAGTCCGTACGCTAAAAAATCCACAAAAACAAGTTATACTGGGTAACAGCACGTATTCTTGTTTAAAAGGTTTGAATTAGCAGAAAGAATTTAGTGCGTAATTCCCGTCAGTAGCATCAAAGTGCACCAGCATCTCAGAAAAAAGCTTATTCACAAAGGAACACTAATGCTACTTCGGTATTGACGTTGTCGCCAAGCTAGCGATTTGCGCTGCTAAATGTGCACACTAGGAGGTGCTAAGTGTGCACACTTGCTTTACTTTATTAGCGAACGAACTAGTAGTATGTAAGTATTTACACTTACAAAATAATGGTTTATTTTTTAAGTTTCGCATATCACTGTTGAAAATGTGAACTCTACTTTTCGTAAGAATTCAAGGAAACGTGCATGCAATAGGTTAAAAATTTAATTTTTGTAAGCTAATGTTCATAAAACCCACCTAACGGTAAAATTGGCTAAACCTGGCTAGTTTTTTGCATAAGCACCAAAAATTTGTTGATAAAATGAGGTCATTTATTAAAATGACAATATATTCAATATAACAAGGCAAAAACGGTGGGGCACACCCAAATACCGCCCCAGCCAATACGTGACTGTACTAATCACAATATTGACTTGCATCTATGACTACAAACATAATAAAGTATTACACATTACAAAATTATACCAAAAGCCTAGTAAAGCAGTTTCAACAATATACAGTGGTACATTATATATAAAAATTCCACATTACAGAAAAAACACTGCAATGTTAAAAGTACCTAAACCTAAAGTTCACACAAAAATTAGATTCCTACTACGATTCCTGCATGCTCACGAACATTCCTTACGAAAACTCATTTATTGCTATTCTATCAATAACCTTTACTTTTTGTGCACACTAGTGAATGCTCATGTAAAAATTTGCCTTTTTCGTTTTTCGTAATTTATGTGACTAGTTAAGTTCTGCAGACTACCGCCGCAATCACTAAGATTTACAACAGACGGGTAGTTGGTAAATTAAACAGAAAATTTCTGAAGAGACAAGAGTAATAATAAAACGCAATTTTCAGAGTCCGTTTCACAAATAATCATGTATTTAATAAATTTTTATTACATACTTTGCGTATTTTATTAGCCACTTGCCTCGTTTGGCAAGTGTCTTCATTGTATAGTATAGTCAGAATTGTTTTATCAGTCACGACTGAGCATGATGATCACTGATTTGTGCATAATAACATTCTGAGTGAATTAAACCTGAGATGAACTTACAATTACAACAAACGTATTTCTTAAATAATGATCATTTTACCTTGCTATCATGGCTAACAAAGAACTTTCCAACAAGAGTCTAGTAATGTCTGATAAACGGGTGCACAGAAAACAATATAAAGCTATTTTAGCTATTCCGCACCCTCCATAACTCATACACATTCCGGATGCCAGCTAAACGTCACTTAATTTCCCCAAAGGCTTTGCTTTTTATTTAGTGAACCTTTGTAAACATTTGAATGTTTCCCTTTTTTCAAAAATGCTAATGTGATAAAGACAGTTCCTATTATCTAAATGAAAAGACACTAACATTTTAAGCTCATGAAGCAAACTGTGATTGTCACAAGTTTGGCAAATTCTTGGCTTTCGAAAGTTCTCTTAATTAATTGAGGTCGTTGACGAATTTCAGTTATTCGAATGACTAATTCGTATATACTCCTGAAGTTGAATAGCCAGTGATGTTTCAGAGCACATCAAAGTCATTTGATATGTTCTAATCTTGAGAAAGTTTTAGGCCCATTCGTCTTGTCCTTAAAGATTCACACCAATTCAGCGCAAATCTATATTAGACATAGACCTATATTAGAAATCTCGTCCTACTCTGGATAATAACAACAAATGTTTATACAGCCGTATTGTGGTCACCCCCAGAACAGCCATTACGCGCAGGACGTTACCCACTGATACAAAAACATCCTCGAATTAGTGGATAAGCCCAATTAAGCAATATGAGCATTGGGTTTCCTGGGTTTTTAAGTGCCTGTATCGCACGTGCTTTAGGCTCAGCGTGACAGTTTAGATGACTTGAACCCAGTTTAGATGAGTGCATTATACGGCCGGTTTTAGACGAAACGCTCACTTGTCAAACAGGTGTCTATCTGCTTGTAAGTTCTACTCGTCCTTCATCTGCAGTATAATGTAGCGCATATGTTACAAGCAAAGTGTGAAATCGTGTATTCTATAGAATGCCTAAGCATTTTATTAAGTGTCAAAATAAACCAGGTAAAGTGTGTAAAATGGTTCCTTCTGTAGTTTTCGTAGGCTAGTCTGTCTAGTAGTTTGTCTAGTAGACAAGTTTGTCTAGGCAAATTATGCGATTCTTAGATATTGAATATACTTTTCCTGGGAATTTTGTAGAATGCTGAATAAATCTGAAAAAGAACAAATATTCAATTGTTCTAATATCATTTTCTTTGGTATTTTATATTTTAGGGAATATGTGAATTTGAATTCACTTGATTCGTTGGTTAGTCGATTAGATAGATAGATATGTATATACATACATACATGCATACATACACATATACATATGGGCAGTTTCTTTCATTGCGGCGCTGAATTCTTTCCGTCGTTTAGGGAAGATGCATAGGGTAGGGGTAGGGATATATATATATATATATATATATATATGTGTGTGTGTATTAACGGAGACCTTAGAGAGAAGAACATAAATGAAGAGATGGCTAACAACAGGAATGCCTGGAGACGACTTATTCACAACGGCGACCCCGCATAGGGAAAAGATGAGAAGATGTATATATATATAACACTAAGGATACGGATTTCGCTGATAAAATTTGATATATATATTCTTTTTCTTTTCTTTAGTGGCACTCTGCCAAGTTTCATCTAGCTTGAAGCAATGGTGCAAAACTTATTTGAACTTTGATTGGTCACAGAAGGAACAACAAACCAACAACAATGAAAAGATGATTCGTTTTATCTTGCTGCTAATGATTTTATGCTGTTAATGGCTAATTTACACCGAAGCCATGTACCCGGTACTGCTGTACGTTCATGCGAAGGTCAATCTGCCTCACTGCTTAATCGTTCTGACGTTATAGATCTACTTTCTTGTCTTAACCAATTGACCGATTTTTTTAAATTTCTAGTTTCAAGTTCATTTATTGCAATTGAATATCAGTAATCCAGGAAACTGTGAGAAAAATAGACATGACAAAGTAACTAATAATAATTAATAGCAAACTAAACTGAGGGCACCCAATAGCTAATAAAATTTATAAATGCCAAACAATGTGCTGCACTACGCCCCATACGAATCGCACACGTAGCAGTTTGCAAGCTAACATACATTGGTGTACATATTAATGCAATGCAGTTAACCGTATTTTTTGCAAGCCAGATAGCTGTGAGTAATAGCCTTGTCAGTATCACTAACAATGCTATAAATTACATGTTTTAACGAACGCTCTGCAAAAACAGAATGTAATTACGATCCATATCAATCAATACAATGTTTAGAATAAAGTTACAATGTTTATATCGAATTTGTAGAAATTATTATAATATTTTATATTACGTAATATCTAATTGAGCTTTGAAAAAAGATTTGTTGCATCTTCTGTGAAATGACGGCTCTAGGCAAAAAAATTTTCTGCGAATTTCTCCTGCCAAGAATTTTTCTAGCAAAAAATTTTCTAGGGAAAAGCTTTTCCGGGAAATGAGTCTTCCACGTTGTGGTTGCGGGATGAGTGATTTTGCTGGAATTGACAGCTGACTGTCGTATAATAAACAATATGATTATTAGACAATGTGCAAAATTAAAACTTAAGGAAACCCGTTGGGGACCATAACTACTATTAACAAGTCCGTAAGTGTTCAGTATTCAAAAAAGTAATGTTCTGACTCAAATGCATTAATTATGTGACACGAGTGACAAAAATTATGTCAAGCGAGATAATAGATCGTTCGAGAGACATAATATAGTTTCATACTCTAATTTTGTTGTTTATGTGTTGTGTCATTGTTCTTAGTCTTGCCTATTATGACTGGCAGGTCGATAGGCTAATTACTGCATAATCTTGACGTCTTACATGTGACTTGTGTAGATGGTGAGTTGGTGACAAGTGTGCTTGCATATCTATGGACTTGGGAAGAGGATGGGATGGCCGGATGGGTGAGGGTGTAAGACGTTAAAGTTCGGTGGTGAGGAGGGGAGAAGCCCTCCAAATCAATTTTCGCATCGGCTCATTTTTGTCCTCTCGGTGGATAACTGTAGAAGTCTAAAATCTCAAATAACTGGACCACATCACACGAGTCTGTATGGCGCAAGGAAGTATTTTAAGGGAATTTTACTGGTCGGCAAAAAAGACAGACCAAGTTCAAGTAATTTGTATCTTTATATTGAATTTTAGTTGTCCAACCTGTTGGTACAACAGTTGAGCATCACACAAAGGACGGACCACATAGGAAGTATATACTAGTATAGGAAGGAAGCTATCCTGTGAGTACGCCAGAAACCAAAGTGCCGCGGTTTAAACACACTCCTGGCAGTGGAGCAAATGTTACCAAATAGTGGGGTAATTTTGACCACTAGTGGGGCACTTACCTCACCAGTTTTACGTTTAAAAATCCTTGGTTTAATGCATTAATACTCCTAGACCTGTTTGGGGTGTACATGTATTACTGTTTTGCTGCCAAGCCCCCTTTCAGGTCTCGTGCACTTGCACACAGTTTGTACAGCAAAAGCAGTGCAGACGTAAGCGCGCAGTAACAACAGTGATAAACACGTGATTTACTTTTTGCTTGTTTTATCGTTATTTTCAACGCGTACTTTTGGAATTTTTAGGTATGTTTAGCATTCTTATTATTATGGCTTAATGAATTATGTTTTCATAGTAAATGATCAATGTTAAAATAGGCTTACCGTGAACTTACTGTTAGTGTGTAAACCAAGTACATGTAATTCAGCCATTTCAGGTAAACGCTGTAACGGACCTGTAACGGTTGTTGCTGGTTTATAGCAGAGAATCCTTGTGTTGCGAAACTGAAGTTTAATAGTTGCTGAAGTTGTAACCACGAACTCATCGAAGTGTAATTAATTAATTCGCTAAGGCAAAAATTATCAATACGTATTACTCTTATTAACGTAAGAATAAAAAATTCATGTTTGCCCTCCGTAATACCGGGCGTTTGCTGAAATTTGCCGTATCAGTTTCGACATTATAAGAGTGACGGTGAGTCGCTGAACTTGTAAGCTTTGCTGAGCAATTGATATTTGGTACTCGAGAGTACAGGCGAAGTGTTGGTAATGGAGAGTTTCTGTAGTAATTTTCATGTTGTGTAACCTTTCTTAAGGCCTTAGAAATGATAAATGTAGTTTACTTAACACTTACTTAATGTGTTGTGGCCTATAATGTGGCGCATGTATCGTTATTCCATGACCTACGTTTTTATTGAAATGTGCATTTTAACTATGAATGATTTCATTTTATTATTCAGCTTATATTAGGCAAATTAATAAACAAACAGAGATTTTTTTATAAACTTAACAAATGTGTCTAACAAACTCTAATACCACCATCACACAAGTTTGCATTGGTGGACTTTTATACTTTTATTATATGCCTTTCAAAAGACAGAATTTTATTTTTAACTCCAAGTACAACAGCCAGGTATATAACCAGCTTTAGAGGTTTATCTTATTAGCAAGCCTACTGGTCATAGACTCTAATGTCTAGCTACCTAAGTACTTTACATATTGCAATATTAAATTCTAGGTAAGTAATTATCATCATCAATAGTTCAGTAAATGCCTGTGAAATTTTGTCGAAAGGACTAAATTTGAATTAAAAGCTTATTGACAACTTTTTTGTTTTTGCAAAAAATAAAAAATGTTATGTGACCATGTGTTTATTTAGATTTATTGTGATTGTTTTTCTTTCAGACTTCTGAATTACGGTACATATCCCTCGTGAGAATGTCGCGACATGTTGGAAAACTTCTAATGCATTAGCATGCCATATGGAACACACACAAAGGGCTTACGTTGCACTCAGGCACTTCCTGTAAGTGCCTCACATGCACTCTCATTACTTTAACACCATCACACTTACCAAGCCTGCCAAATGCCAAACTGCCAAATGTGCCACTGTGCCAAACTTGCCATACCATAAAATTGCTAAAACCGCTTCAGTAACAAAGTGACTGTCAAGACTAGTGTCACGACTACTGTACTGTTGAACTGCAAAATCCACAAATCTTTATAAAGTGTAATTTGCATAAAACTTTCAAAATCAGGAGCAGTCTGTACAATAACATTATTAGTTTCTGTACCAATTTTATGACTTACTAACTAACTGACTGATAGGCTGACTGGCTGACTAGTTAATTGAATGATTGCCTGATTAATGAACTCACAAACTCATGAATGAATTATTAACTAAGTAATCATTGTAACCAAGCAGCCAGTCAATGTCAAGAATCTGAAATTACCGTATTCTAAATCTAAACCTTATTTCATTTTATAATAATTTTCGAATCCTGATCATAATGTAAATCTCAGTTTAAAACAATTTTCGAATCTGGATCAAATCCGTTTCTCAATTTAAAATTATTTTTGAAACTAAATGGAATTTGAATTTCCTTTTTTTTTGGTATTTCTTTAAGCCAAATCTTATTCAAATGGCTTGGTGTAAAACCTGCACCATTACCTGCACTTGGTGTAAAAAAGATTTAGGTGACGAGAAAACCATGTTCGTCTAAACCTTGTTATGTGCAGCATTGTGTTAAAGTGATACAAGAAATCTTAGCATTTTTTTCGAAATTGGCACTTAAAATAGCAAATGATTTCGCGCTTCCGTCAGTCAGTCAGTTAGTGATAGCCTTGGCATATTATTATATGGCTTGTATATACTTCTAATCTTGATAATTTTGATAGTCCTCCTTAAAGATTTGTGGATTTGACAGTTTGGCAGTGGGGTGGATTTGGCAATTTGCGACTTTGGCAGTATGCAGTCTTAACGCTTTAGTAGGCTTGGTAGAATGGCAGTCTTGACACTTAGGTTATTTAGCAGACTTGGCATTGGGGAGGATTGGGCAGGTTTGGCAAGTATAGCAGTCTTGGCACCATGACAGTTGCCCAGGGTTAGAAAAGCTCATGAATCACTTAGAGATTGTAGTCCGTGTAAGCATTTTGGAGAAAGATGAAAGATTTTAATAACACAAATATACACAAACATTACATCACCATAAGCTGGAATTTGTAATGCCTTAAATGAAAATGTTGATTATCTTCATCAGTATGAAAACACTAATAGAATATGGGATGTTCAAAAGTAAGGATATTAAGAGAATTCATAATGATGAATGCTATAGAGCTATAACAGAGAAACTGAGAACCAGTGAAACAACAAAAGGGAGATTTTATAGACAATGAAATTCAGAATGTAAATATAGTATCAATTGGATGTTAGCTAAACGTTCGCATGACTTAAGAGAGGAAGCAGAAGCTGGGAGCAGTTATCAAAGAAGAAAGAACATGTTTAATGTGTAATGCAGAAACAGTAGAAATTATAGAACATTTTTTATTGTAATGCCCCATAAACGTAAGAAAAAAACATAATCACAGTAATAGGATTGGTGGAATTTGTTAAATGTGTTAGGTTTACTGATTTAGTCAAGGCTAGAAAGAGGCAGATATTGAAGTTACTGCAAACAGAAATGTTGGTTCGTTTAATGGACCCCAATCTTGTAAATATTGTGTGTGTATATTGCACCTGTTTGGTGCTGTGAATGTAGAATTTATTACTTGTCAATAAAATACAATACAATACAATACGATACAATACAAAAAAGCCCCTTGTGGTTGTTCCACATGGCATGTCATGCTCATTTTGTATTTCTCATCTTTTGCATTCCTTAACAAACAACTCTGGAAGTAGTTGATTTATTCACCAATTTTTTATTTGAAATACCTGTAGTACTCAAAGTATTTTAGCAAACTTTCACACTATAATAATAGTCTTTAGTTAAAGTTGGCTTTTGGATTAACAATTAACATAAGCTCAAAGAGCTTTTTGCCGACCTTAAACAACAAATCCACACCTACATGCAGAGACTATTATTACTCCGCTTTTATCCTAAATACCACGCATCAGGCAGGGCAACAGCAGGTACCATGTTTAAAGCCTTCGGTATTACCCGGCCGCAGTATCGAACTCACGAGCTCCCAGATGAAAAACGGACGCGTTACCACTAGACTATACTATCTGGTAAAGTCTGGCGTGCTAAAATACTCATTGCTCAGTTATCTAGATCTAGAACTCCAAGTTTTATAAGTTTAATGCCATCCTGCCGCATGGATAGTTCATCTTTCTAAGTTCCGTAAACATGCCATATGTAATATCTCAGATAGTTTATCCTAACTTTAAGACACTCCCTGCTACAAATGAGTCTTAGTGTGTAAAGCTACTGAAAATCAAACACAAAACCCCGCGTGTAGTTGCCGCTAATCAAAAAATCTACAAAGGTTGCCAAAGTCCAAGCCAAGACGTACCTAAATAAATTTATTGTTGAGGTTGACTTCAAACTGTACCGTTATAATTGCTAGGCTAAACGCTTATCTTGCTTAAAGTCAAGTTGCAAACGCTTCTCGACAATGCTTGCGAGATGGTTTTCTTTGCCAGATTTTGATTACATAAATTGTACGAAACTGCATCTAATCGTCTTTATACAGCAAACTGTATTTATGAATTGCCACAGTTTGATTAATCGATTGTCTTTTGATTAAATTTCCCGCTCTCCATGATGGTAAAATTACCATAGTTATAGTTTCATAAATTATTATAAAGCATGTATGGCAGCGCAAAGAAATTTCAAAATGTAATCAGTTTGTATTCAGTTTCTTGCAAGTGCCGACTGGATGGAGGATTATATGTTACAGAACTTTAAGTTCCAAGAAATTTTTGTGCAGGTTTTATAAACTTGGTTGCGTAATTTTCCGCTAATTAACATGCAGTTGCCGTTGCCTTGTTAGTTGTTACCGATCAAATTTTGACAAATTTTTTGCCCGTGTATAAAGCAAAATCATTCTCTGAAGCATTTCGTGCGTCGACCTGCTGAACTATCATTTGGCCAGTTTTTTCAAATCGAGTTTTATCTGCTTATGTTGATGGTGCACTCCTCGTAATTGCACAAAACATTAAATTATTTAAAAGCCGCTAATATAATGTAAATTTGCATAAATTCCTTCTACACAATAGACATGTAAGCAGTTAATCTCTTTGTGTCTTTACCACACTCTTGTAAATACGTATTGTATTTGTATGTTTTTTGCCAACGTGTTTTATATATATATATATATATATATATATATTGTTTTTATTATTATAAACAGTATTTTACTATTGGGTGTGAATAAAATAAATAATAAATTAAAATAAATAAAAAATAAACAGGATACCTGTTACTAACTCACTCGTATAAAAAAGCATCAAGTGGGGAAATGAATTCTGTTCTTTTAATTGTTATAGGGAGTCTGTCATTATAAGACACAAAATGTGTGAAATTATGGTTTCAATTTAGAAGTGTAATGATCTGCAATTTTTGTATGTGAAATTTATGCTGTGGTTAGTCCAGTGTAACCTCGTAGGTGATTTTTATGGGTCAGTTAATGCTCTCCGATTACGGGTCTCTTTAATAAGTTATAGGTTAAGATTAAGAGTATTAACGCACAAGGAAACCTTTCACTTACATAAAGCGTAAAAATACGTCTTAAAATTTTACACCACTTATATGCTGCCTTTTTACATACAGGGCTTGTGGTGACAATAACGCTGCATAAAACATGTAAATTTAAGTTCCTGCGATGACCGTTAGCCGCAGCCATTTTGACAGTAAGTCATTTGAAACAAGTTTAGATAAGACTGAGTTTGAAAAAATAATTAAAGCATTGGCAGCGCACACATTACTAACTAAGTCAAATGTTAAATTACTGCACCTTGTCAGTAAGATCAAAAATAAGTTGTTTTTGGTTAGTGAGTGCACCCTGGAGGTGACACGATATTTTATCAATTGGTAAAACATTTTAAATAATAACTTTCTTTTCTAGTTACATAAGTCTTTCAAGCAGGCAAGCGAAATGCTAAGTAATATAACTTTGCGTGAAAAGTTTTTTGGGACATAATTTAACATTTCCTTTTCTTCCCCTGATTTACGTTGTGCGTATATGACATCATGTAATGGTGCGTTCGGAACAGTATTACGGGAGATTTAAAATGAAAACAAACAAAAATTCCTTTTAACGCGAGTACGATATACGCATAAAATTGCTATAAAGTAATATAATTTTTCAACGCAATTTTTCTGAAACCTACTTCTGGTACCCTTTTCTTGTCCTTAAGTTTTTGAGTATTTGGCGCTTTTTCGGCAAATGTTTGAGAAATTCTAGCTCTGGTTGGCGTTTTTAGGCAAACATTTGGGGGGATTCTGGCTCTTTTGTTGGTTATAATCGCTGATCGTTAACTGGAATTTCTTTTTGTGTCACCCCAAAAGTTTCTTTTTTATGAGATATTCGTATGGCTGCGTCTAATTTATGTTATTATTATTATCGATTGGTTATCTATTCCTGGTTCAGTTATAGATCGAGAACTAGTCATACGTTGTTCCTGTTCGTGCAGCAGTGCTTTTAAATCGCTGGGTGACAGAATTCTTTATTGTCTGACGATTTTCCTTACTTAACAATTTACTGTTCTCATCAGGGCGATGATCGATTATGGATCTGTTCGATCTTCTCCTAATAGTTACATTTAAACAGTGATTTGTTGTCGAGATGCAAAGACTGGCTGCTTGTTGTTAATGTTTGTTCTAGTTATGTTATCGCCCATTCGTGTTCGAATTATTTCAGAAAAACCATATGGCACTTTGCTTCCGCTCTTGTGCAATCAGTTTATGCCATAGGAAAATTCAGAGAGAGGAGATTGATACACCAGAAACATTACTAAGTCCTTTACGTCGTTTCCTACCGAAGCGAGAAACCCATATTACATACTTTATAAGTTGAGCTGCTAATAGAACATTTATTCATTGTTATATGTAATGAAATAAGACGACAATTCGGTGAAGCTCACTTACGCGAATTATCGTGAATTTGAAGCCATTTTGTAAATTGGGTACTGCACAAAGCTTTAATTTACTAAGTATCTGTCAGGCTCGCTTGGACTGTAAATGGACAGTTATTATTTAATGCAGAGCGCTATACGTAACTCGGCACTAACTTCAAAGTGAACCACGTAACTTGACCGCTGAATGACTTAAACTTTCAGAAACCTTTCAAATTGGTGTTTATTGTTACCTGTATTCACTATCACTCAGAACAGTTTTGAGTTTATTTTTCGATGGTTTATTACAGCATAAACTTTGAAGACTGTTGTTAACATTGTAATTTATTAATGTCATATTTAATCATTTTTGGGAACATAAGGAAGTGCATTTTAATTGTTTTTGGGAACATGTTTCAAATCTGTCAGATCAACTCATTCTTGGATAATTTCAGTCGCACATGTTTTAGTGCTGAACGAAAAAAAACGGTGTCAGAAGTTTGTGCATTGTCCTGTTTTATTTAATTACCGAAAGTAAACGAAGCTACTTAAGTTTTTTTCATTGTTTAATAGAATTTTAATTCAACATAGTCTTTGTAGTTTACAAAGTCTAATATTTAGCGCATTTAGCTGCCAGACTAGTGTCAGAAAAGACAATTCAAGACCTTTAATTAATTCTGAGGGAAGATGTTGTAAAGGATTGTGGAGTTGGGGCGTAACTGAAGGAATGGTTGTATCATAAGAGCATGTTGACTTTCTACTGTACCAGTCGGCCTTGTACATTACGTTTCTACATGTATGTTTATAATCTGAGTTTCCAGTTTTTATGCTGTAGGCCAAGTGAAGCAGTGCTGTCATGCCTGAGACGACTTAGAATAACCCATTCTCGCGTGCTTCTCAGAGTTGGCTCACTGGGGTAATAATGAAACTATAGCAAGGTTAGCAAGGTAACACTTGTTAGTCTTTTCTCGGCCATTCTTGCTGTACGCACGTTAGCAAGCCAAATGCGTACGAGTCAGTATAGTATAGTATGATAGATGAACAGTATAAGACGTTTAACTGCTTCTAGAATTTCTGTCCCTGAGGTTAACTGTTGTACATCTTCTTTGCTCTGCAATGAGTTGCAGATGCAAGTATTTCCTCCGCCGGTTCAAAACATGGCCGTCTTCATACGACTCTTAAAAATAAACACGAATTACAATTTTGGCAAGTTTAATTTGCATAATGAGATGCAGGTGTCAGTCGCCATGGTGACGCGAGCAGACTGAGTAATCCTGTCAGTCTATCGTGATTGGAATCAGGTTTGTGATGACGTCACAGACGAGTGACCCGATTTGAACGAAGCCCACCGTACCCGTGACCTCGACGCAGTTGTCAATATCCGTTTAGCAACGGAAGTTCTAGCCGGTATTTTATTTCACAATTAGGAACGTACTGATCTGATTTCCTTAGACTGATGTTTTTATCCTTGACAAATGTTTATGAATGATGGGATGACAACAGCCATTTTTAACTGCAGGCAGGAATTATTTATATCACAAGTAATTTCTCCTGGCTGTTCCTCCATCTGTTGTCTGTTGAATTGGAGATATCGATTTATTTAATAAATGATTACTTTTTAAAGTTTTTGTGGGCCCATGATTGTGTTGATGCAATTTTTCCTGCAAACCATTTGCAATGTATGTAGTATACACCATGCAAGTGTTTCAATTGACTATTGTTTGTGGTGTGCTAATCGAAGTGCCTCAAGTTTATCAGTTATTTGGTTTATATTCCTGGAAAGGTGAGCGTAGCAACACAGTTTAACAAAGTAAATCTATTAAATGCTAGAATTGACAGTATTTTAAAGAATAAAATTATTTTGTTTCAAACAACTAACTTGTAAAATCATCGACGGTTTACCCTATCAGTTTAAACATGTTTAGTTAGATGTCCATTTTGTTTATCGATTTACGTGTAAAAAACTGAGCGACACGAAGCTGAACAAACTTTGATTTGCTTTATGAGTCTATTCAGTGGTGTAGTGCTATAATCTGTCTGCCTTCAGGTTTAGATAGGTATGTTCGAATCCCTCCAAAAGCATGTCCAGTTATAGACTGTTGGATTGTGACTTTGGTTCTGAAAAGCATAATTAATATAACTTAATAAATAAATGCACTAAGACTAAGAGTTTAGTTGTGACTGGTTTTAATTATGACACCAAGATCTGGTGCATCACTTGATGAAGTTCTAGCAGTAATAGAATTTAGAACTTTAATAGTTGACTGGTGTAAGTCAATGGAATTTTTTCCGTTAGTTAAATGACAGTGATTATTGTCTTGCACATTTTTGCAGCATTCCTGCTGAACCTGGCATCGTCATTTTCTGACGTGACGTCATCATGCAGGTTTCTTCGTTTTCACGCCGGATTTCTCATAAATTGAATCTCTAACGTGCTTGCCGTTGCAGCGCATTTCTAAATTTACCATCAATTGATTTTGCGCGTGGGTGGCGTGGGAGTAGCGTAATCTTCTGTAATGGCAATTTTCTCAGACGCTAATGTGGTTTTCACAATTTTGATGCGGAACGTTCGGAATTTAAGAGTTGAAATGTTGTCTGTCCGTTATCAGTTTGATGGGTCTCATCGCTGTGTGGTTGGTTTTGTAGTTGAGAACTGCATGGGTTACGTTGGCGATATATAATATAAACCAATAGTACTTATCCACTGGTGGCGGAAAGAGTTTCGTTGTTGATTAGTCTTTTTAGACTTTATACCTCGCAACGAACGTTAGTAAAAAATCATTATTTTTAATTACCCAAACGTGCACTGTAAACGAGTCAATCTCAAGCATGTATAGACATTTATAAAGCCTATAAAACGGAGTGTTCATTAGCAACGGTGCCATTTTATCCTGAGTTGGCCCTTCTTTTGTGACTGCACGATAAATTGGCACTGAGGCTCAACTGGGAAAACAGAAAAAAAGTTCTACTCTATATAGTGTGCGTCTAGAGAGTTGAAACATAGTAACGGCATATGTATACTATGGTATAGTGAATGTTTTCCGCGCAAAGTCTTTGTTAATTAAAAGCAAATATGCGTTGTAAGGGCAGTGTTTTCGTTTCTCAAATGGGAATGTACCTTTCCACCTTTCTTTGCGTTTCTTTTCTGCGAATGGCGCATTATGCGACTTCTCTCAGAATGTGTCTGTTACTGTTATAAATTGAAAAATCGGTATATCCACTGCTGTATTGTGGATTCGACGGGTCAGCACATTTATTAGCTGTTTGTTCTTGTGGTGGGGTAATGCATATTTCATAACAAAATGGTTCCTCATGTTCGTCATAAAACTAGTGTAACATATCTTGCTATTATGGGGTTTCCCAGTGGGTTGTATGATTTTCACAACTGAAACTGGCATTCAGGCTGTTTAGTAATAGCAATCTTAGGCTTGCGATGTGGAAGAAATGTATGGGTGTATACTGCTGTGTAAAACCAAAATATAAGTAGACCTATCCATTTTTCCATTCAGTTAGTCATAACAGCAGTATGACCAGGAATTGACGCGTGAAAGGAAAACATGGTTCACTAACAATGATTTCAAGAACAGTACATATCTGTACTAGGTATAATAAGTATAATGGCCGCTCTCTCAATTTGCTAGTAAGTTCTCAGGTATAGATTGCGCTTAGGACATCGTCACACCACTAACATAAAATCGCACAATGAATTTTTATTATGCGGTTAGCTATGTATTATATGGAAAAGCTAGGCGGAAAGTCAATTCAAAATCAGAAAGGCGTAAACCGCGAATGAATTAATTTCATCGAGTATAATTAGACCCGCTTTGAATGAAATATACAACAGCAATTTTTTCGCTCGATACTTATTTGCTGCCTCGCCGGGATATCCTGTACAAGCTATTGTTGCAGAAGTATTCATGAATTTTATTGTACCTGCAGTGTTGTGCGAGTATGCTGTAATATTGTAGGATGTCGTTACATGGGGTGGATGTGGGATGCCAAGTTCTTTGTTAAGTGAAGGCATTCAAGGGGGTTTTGCACCTGGCTGTATGAATACGCCGTATGTGTACTTATGTAATAATAAAAGAAAATGGAACTTATTATAATCTTACCGAAATTTCACAGCTGAAAATTTATAATGTGCAACTCATCGATATAAAACTATTAAATCTGATTAGGTTGCCCTGCGCTGATTTCTTTAACACCTGTAGAAAGAGTTAACTCGGTGTGCATGTCGCGTGTTGACTCACCTGTTTGCAAATTACAGGAGCGTCAGACAGGTAGAGATGTATATTATAAGCAGTATTATGGCTTGAGTACACACTGTGCGCAGCGTACAGTTCCATCTATGTCAATATTCACCGTGTAGACACGTGTGTATTTCAGTGTAACTTTTTTCGTTTCGATTAAATACCGTATTGGCCAGACAGCAGTCAGTAGAACACTGAAATAAATTATTACATTTTCTAAATAATTAAATTCAAATTTTTGTTTTGTTTGCTAAATTAAATTTTGTTTAGCCTCATCTTCCATAGTTATTTACTGTTTGCCATTTTTAATTTTAAAGTCATTTAAACTTATCTCAGTTTTTGCCAAGTTGTTTTTTTCTCTCTTTTCAAATTATTGATTAATATTTATTTGTATATACCCATTTGACACGTCACTCAATTTCCTTTAAATTTGGATAGGGGTGGCTGACCTGGTGACCTTCGGCACCCCTTCTCTTTCCTTTATTATTAAAGTTTTTTGCTTTTATTTATCTTTGTCTTGTAAAAATTTAAAGACAAATTATTTACTTATTCTATTATTCTAAATACGCTTACGGTAATCGTGAAAGTACTAACGTGTAAAAATGAGAATTAATCCCAATTTCAGTTCATGCATATTTCGCTCAATTAGAATTTCTAACATGCACGAGTTACGATGAGTATATAATTAATAATTTTTTTCCTCTAAGCATGCCATCTCATCGTCTGAGTAAATCGGTTGACGTTGCTCATGGCCTCGTGCAGTCGTATTGTCTTCTCCATAATCTTTTTCTTGTCCTAGGTGCTCTTGAACCTTAGATTTTTCATATTGCTAAGAATGCCTTTATTTTGTAAACTGGCAGTGAATAATTGAATTTCCCAAATCCAAGAATTAAACTCAGAGCCTGAGCCGCTTCAGTATTCTCGTATTTTTTCCTCCTAGATATAAATAATATAAAAGTATACAGTAGCTAAAGTTTAAACTTAACTGTACAGGTAAAGTCTTAGTAATTTAGTCACAAGTCTTAGTAATTTAGTCATGCTATTACGAAAATGAAACAGAGGATCGAAAATCCGACTCCGTCGGTCGATGCGGAGTTTTACCCAGTATATTCCTGCAAAATTTCATGACGATTCATTGCAACTTGGCGGAGCCTTAGGGATTTTTTTCAAAAGGTTATCGCGCAACAAGACAAGAACAACAATATCCAGATGAATAGCGATTTGTTCGAGTCCTTGGAGGAAAAGGAAAGGAATTCACAACATTTCGAACTACGACAGTAGTTCTTCAAAATAGAAAAAGAGAAAAAATTGCAAGAAATTAGTAAAGCTGCTAAATTAATTTTTTTGTTTATATTATTAACATAAAAAGGATATCACACTAAAAGGATACGACCATGTAGAAAGACTCAGAAGCACAGTGGATAAAAACAAGGGCGAAACACAGAAGTGTAAACTCACTATTCACAGTTACAGAACCGAGTACAACAGAAACAAGAATGATGAAATGTCTAACAGGACCATGGTTTACATACAGGAAAAAAGTTATCTGATAATTGTTCGCTCATCAGTTATGACTCAGTCAGAGAAGTTTGCTCTGCATTTAAATGACGATGGACTAGTAATCATTCTGCTTCAATTACCTTAACTGAAACCCTAACAGAAAGCCTTATAAATCGTTCCAGCATATAGAAGAAGGAAAACTAATTTATCGCCATACCTGCATAGCAACGTACTTGTGGTTTGTAATACTAATGGAGTACATGCATTCATATAATATTCTTTGCATCTAGTTGGACGTTAATTACGTTAGCTAGATGCGCCATCTTTACAGACAGTCCTTTTTGTTTTAGGTTGAAATTTGAAGGTTGAAGATTTAATTGAATTTGACGTGCAGTCAGGGCCTGTTGTGTAAGAATCACAATTGTCTCTCCAGGTAAATATCTGTCAAACTATGGTTAATTTCTTCAGACCGGAAGTCGACTAGCTAATTTTACCAGACCGGAAGCGCATACTTGTGGTATAATTTCTATTTAAATCGTAAAATTAATTTTTCACAATCTGTTTCCAGTTTGTGAATCAGGAAAGTGGGGTGCAGCAAGCTTATCAAACTGTTGAAATTGTGATCATTAAAATTTTCATTAACAGGAAATGTACGACCCAGTGATTCTTTCTCACGGGCCGTATTTAGCTGACGGTCCAAATCTTCATTATGTTGATGAGGTTTGTATCAGGCGGTAGATGTTGTTGACATGTGTCGTGGCGGATCGAAGAGGTTGTTACTTCAACCACCCTCCTCAGTTCTGTAACTGTGGCGCTCTTTTGGAGGTGCATGTTCCAATGGAATGAGGTGTACGAATCTACCCTGCACGTGAGCTTCATTGATTCCACATGTGGGATAGCGGTCCATAAAAATGCCAATTTTGCGTTTAATGATGGCGTAGTAATGTGTTGTCGGCGCTGATGACACAGCGCTCGGGTGCTGGAGTAAATGTCCTCCGAGGTCGTTGCTTTTGGCGTTACTAAGATATGCACATTTGGGACTCGGATTCTAAATCAACTGAACTGTGACCCAGCGATTGATAGGTTAGGAATTGGGTGCCAAGAATTGGGGCTGCTATCTTTTTATCCAGAGCACATTTTCTAGAGTTCAAGCTTATGAAGCTCGTTGAGTAATTCCACTACGCCGAGGAGCTGAAGTTTGATTTGGAAACCTCTGTAGATTCTTACACTAAACTATGTAGCTCCGAAACAGAGGTACTTGCATCTAGTGCGAAGAAGTTCGTGGAACTTGTTGGCAGCCTGAATATTTTGCTGTTCGTCAGCTTTTGCTAGTTAACGCGACCTATTTAACACATTGTATAAGACGATTACGACGTTTTCGTTGTTTGCAAACTTTTTCAGCGCAAATTACGGTTCCGTCTCGCAGACATTTGGCTAACAGCTTGCTTCTGATTCTGATGCAGACAGAGAAACTTTTTTGTAACACTCCATATGAAACTTTTCAGCTTGTGTCATTGAAAACACGCGGTTGCAAAACACTCAAGCGCTCGTTATCAAAATGAAACGTCGTATTTTACAGAAACATATAGTGACGTCATTTTCTTTAATGGCTTCACTGTTTTACCAAATTTAGTTTGTACATTTTTGCCACCTGTAAATATAAATGTATATAGTGTCTAAAATTATCACTTTTAGATAATTAATAATTAAATTCTTTTTTTTATGCAATTAAATTTTGACATTGGATGTGTGCAGTGTTGTTGTAGATGAGCTACTGTATATTATAGTGTGTATGATGTATATACATGTAGACAGAAGTACATTGTATGACGCAGGAACTTGCACGTCGTCTGGCGAGCATATGTGCTAAGACTTGGCTCTGATTTCAGAAGGGGTGTTATTTTTTGTTTCGTGGGATCTTATTTGTAAAGCCGTGGGCTCATTAGGCTAGAGCGCGAGGAGTACGCAGGCCCAGATATATTACTGTCATCGTTCCGCTCCATGCTTTTCAGTTGAACATGTGCAGTTATTGTGCACACACATGCGTGATTGTGTGCCAAGAGAGAAAGAGACAGACGTTTAACTGAGGCATCCTCAGAAACGCTGAGCTGAGTTGAGCTTCATTTATTATTGTATGTTCAGGTGACTTGACGTAAAAAGACAATCTGCCTAATTATTGAGGCGTGTTGAGCTCATTAGACGCATACTACCGATCATTTATTGATAGTGTCGGCAGTGTGGAGTGATGTTCTAATTGGTACCAGGAAGTATTATCACGCACCGACATTTGATATTTTTTGGTAAGCATGAACATTCATAATTAATTAATTATGTCATGTATGTATATTATATATGTATAGTAATTAAGGCGATGGAGACTGACTGTATGATCACTGTACTCAACTTTTAGTTTAATCTTCTTTGGTTATAATATCTTTTGTAATTAAAAACCAATTTTACGATATTAAATGTATCAGTGTTGCATTGTGAAAGTAGGCAATATAGGTGTAAACTTATATGTGTTATACTAGTTATAGGTTATAAGTTCATAGGATCATTTTTACGTGCGATTCAGTTTCATTATTAACTATTTGCTTTATCGCAAAAATACTTGTAATATCAAATAGGAGTCTAGGATTTTAGGATTTATCATGTTAAATATTCAGCCTAGATTTTTACTTACTTTTTTCGGAGTGTTTTTCTGTATCTTGTATGGAATGCACTAAACTCACTCTTAGAGCGTGAGAAACTCTTCGTGATGCTAACTGAGTAGTTCTTCGTGTACAGAACTTTAATTAAAACAAGCTTCAGGAATTCTTTGAGCATTTTTTCTTGTATAAGTAGTAGCAAACTGTCATTAGGCAAACTGAATGTCGCAGATAATTGGCTTCAGCCTTGCTCCACGAAACAGAAACCATCTCTAGGATCATCTGTGCACCGACAACCATGATTACCCCTCATGCCTAGAAAGACTAGGGTTAAATTCCCATTTGGTTAATTTCTTTTTTCCAATGAGTGCAACAAAGGATTTGTACTTTGTTTGCTTCAGGGCTGTATCTAGGTAGTTTGACGCGCTAAGCAAAAGTATTTTAGGGCTTCCTCGCCAACGGTCAACCCCTTCCCCACCGACCCTATGCATCCACGTACAAAATTGATTTTTTCTTGTATACATTGAAGTGTAACGGTGCTTTTATGTTGGGCCTATACATGTATTATAGTGTACTAATTAACAGAAGTTAATTACCTGTCTACAGCTGCATCTGCATTTACGTCATAATACGTCGTGAGCCTTCAGGAGCAATCAAATTTCTACAATTTCTGTTGCGCAGTCTTCATACATGTACATTCTCATGGCTAGATACCCCTCAGCCTTTTCATCAGAAAATTTTTGAAACACTGAGTCTGACTCGTTATTTTACATACATCCATTTCACTAGTATTGTCATCTTCGCAACCATATAACGCTGGTCTGGTTGCAAATATTTCATTTAAAATTCTGTTGCTGTTTAATGTCCACCACCTTTTTTCGTTTCTTGCATTACACTCCTGAAGACTTCAGTTCTTATAGGTTTATCTGCCATAATTAGATGAATGTCATTGCAAGAAACTTTTTCCATTGCAAGAAACTTTTTTATTAACGGAAGGAATTGTTACTTTGTCTGCTGTCGTATACATACAATATAAACTGTAGACAAGAACTTGATAACGCGTCAGTCACTATGTTACTTATGCTAAACTTTAAAATTGAGGAATTACTTCCAGAATTTGGCGTCTTAGACAACTGCATAGTTTGCCTAGCAGTAAATCGGCCCCTGCGTTGAGTTAGAACACTACTTGAGCATATCGATATTAAAACTATAAAATATGTATGTTGATTTCCTATGCGCAAGAAAGACAGGCCCAGAAATTTACACAGAAATTGTCATTGTTACCGTACCGGCATGGGTCGGAATTTTAAAACATATTGTCCCAGGAATAGGAATGTGATATTAAATTATAACATGAAGTACATATATATAAAGAGAGATTTTTGGGAATCACTGGTAATTCCGGTAATTTTGTATTGACGTTGAAGCTGAGCTTGTGCTTAGCTGATTCTAAACGAATCTCAAGGGTCTTCGCATTTTCTGAACTTATCATGTATTCGTAATGCGCAGCTCATAGGCTGCTTATACACGGACAGAACTGTATCGTGTTATGAAACCACTGTAATAGCTACGCAATGTGGTTTGTAGCCCCTAATCCATTACTTGCGTCATGCCACGATGTATAAGCTTGCAGTGAAACTAATAATATAGTGAAATGTTGTCTTCGGCGTTGGCGTTGGCGGCAGCGACGGCGGTAGCAGCAGGAGCAGCAGTGGTAGTCTATACGTTTCATAAGGTTCACTTGCAGTTGCAACAGTTCTATACTCTGAAGCAAAAAGAGACAATTTTGTACCATCACATCATTGAAAATTCATTCATAACGTTGAGTCAAATCTACTGGCGTCAAAACGCTTTAGTTTTGCAGGTGTAAATCATCCTTCCTGCTTTCGTTTGGGATTAAATCTCTCTCGTTAATTCCTTCAGATTATCAGGCAACCTGAGTTTGTTTACACCAAGTTTTAGCAAAATTCTTGCACGACTGGAGCACCCAGCGTCATTAGGAGTATCGGTTTTGTTTTGAAGAAACAAATCTGAAATCACTATAGCTCAAGTGGTGCATCCAAGTGCCAGTGTGGTTTACGCTTGGAATGTACGTGTTGTGGTTCATGTGTCACTTGTTTTGAAAAGACACGTCACTTGAAACTGTTATGTTTTTCTAACGTTGTAAACTTGTAGTTCTGCAGTGGGGCGCCGGTCCTCAAACGGGGTGCTAAGAAGTTCAACGTGGAAAGCGCTTTTGATGCGAATGGGCATCTGAAATTTCAGCAGCAGTTAGCGGAAATTTGCTACATTTTCTAAACGTATTGAAAATTTGCCACTCTTTTACTTTGTGTACTTACCGTTCTTGGAAGGAAAATGTTGGAGTGGGAGCCCAATCCTCCCCATAACAGGTGGCTAATGATTAGTTGATGGGTAGAAAGATACTTGTTGTTGTTTATAGTTAATGTTAGAAATGACATCTAGGCGTACAATATTTACAGTCCATCAACTGGGGCCATTGATCTAACATTAACTAATTACTTGTCCCATTAAATGTTTCTACTGGATGAAATTTATACCCCGCGTAAGCTATCGTTTTTTTCCAAAATCGATGATCTCTTATACGGAAGAATATAAAAGCCAGATGTTTGCTTTAAGTAGATTGTTACTTGTTGCATGGTAAATGTCAATATGGTGTTAAGCGCTATTTGTGCAAAAGGGAAACCGCGCTTGAAAGCTTGATCTAACCGTGTAATGTTACCTGAGAGGATTTTTATAATCGTGATGAGGGGTCGGTCCTCTTTCTGTCACAGTCTTGCGTATGTTTAATCGCCTCTAGTAAAGCTAACGTTTGCAGCTAAAGTTACTGAAATATGCAAAAACCAGTGAAGGGAGTGGGTGCTTTTATACTGGTTGAAAAGCCTAAATTTTAGCTTCGAGTACTTGCAAAGAGTTGTTATTTTCTTGGAGCTTTGGACTCACAGCCTCGCGTGAATTCATAAGCCCTGTGGATCCAATGGACCGATGCTACACTTAGTCCAGTCATAATAGCAGAAGTTCTGAAACTGAGTTAGTTCAATGGATTTTAACTTCGCGTTAATATTTTTTAATATATTTTTTATGACTTAATATTTTTTATTAATTGTCAGAGCATTGTCAATTTTTAAGTTTGCGCTAAAATAGGCAAGGCCTATTAAATCATCGTGAAATCTCTTAATTCAATAACTTGCACTATTCTTGGTTTCTTAATTATGGAACAAATGAGAGCATAGATAGGTGTTTAAATGGCAACCTACGCCTTTAAAATATTTAATATCAGTGTTATAGCAACTAAGATAGTAGTTAACATTTAGTTTGTGGGTTAAATCAACATTCTGCTGTATCTGACGTATCAGTAATTTTCTTCTGCACAAGACTTGCACGCTGTATTTATATTTTCTGTGGAAACAATTTTATTTTGTTGTCATGCAGCAAGAGTTTTTTGATGGTTTCCAATGTTTTCTCTCACATTTTTAATGAAATGTATGTTTGCGACAGTGCAGCTACAAAAATGTAGTGAAATTTAAATAATTAATAATTAAATCTGTAACAGTTCTTTTTAAGTCAGCTTTATTTGTGCTGAGCTGTGGCGGTCTTGCTCAGTGCTTTCAATTTTTAATTACGACATTTTAACATGCACTTTTGTTTGTTGTACAGATTGTAAATAAGATGTTCAGCGGGTGGGCTGCGGCGGTGATAGTGGTGGTTCTAATAGTGCGTGGATCAGCCACCGTGTCCTCATCGTCCGAATCGGGTAAGTTTGAATTATTGTTCACAATATTTTTGCTCCTTTATTAAATGACTCACACATTGCTGCAAATTAAAATCGGAACAATTCACGTTTTTGTAAGGAGTGATTCAAAACTTCGTGCAGCTCAGTAGTTAGATTATATTATACGCTAGGACGACATGACCAGTATTTCGTGAGTATATTCCACTTATTACAGCTCCTCTTTTTGTATGTAATCAAGTTAACCATATTCAGTTTACACAAAAAAGGAGGGTCCTATACTTCATCACTTACCCGATACATTAGTTCATGAGGACGGGACATAATTTTTTTAGCAACACTGGCACAACACCCTATGAAGTTTCGATCCTAATTGTTGAACTTGTGTGAACATTGAATAGGACATAATTTCATTGTTTGGTAAATAATCCTGTTGATGATATGTAAATATGTAAATACTCCTGAAAGCGTTTTACTTGTGAATGGTTTGAGCGTGGTCAATATATATATTTTTAGAAAGTTACTGCCAGGTTGCAAATTAAGTTGTTTCTGTGAGGATACCTTTGGGGTGTCGAATCAAAGGTATCGTGCATGTGCTGTTTGTCCTGGGCAACAGCAGGCGGTAATTAATCTGAATTCTCCCTAAAGGTGTTTGATGAAGTATGTTTGTAGAAAGGTCGGGAAATTGCTTGCTATAGGGGCTCCTTGGTGGAGGAAACTTGCGCTTTATAACAATCATCTTCTTTGTGGATGATTCTCATTGTGGACTCAGAATATAGCAGGTCGTGAGTAGGCGTGCTTCACATTATTAACATCGTATGTGCTCTACATTCACCATTCATAATTTAATTAATAAAAAATTGTTGCGTGAAAGAAGCCTTCAGATGGAACAAAATATTTTTATATTGAAGTTGATCATATGCTAAGTATTAAACGCATAATTATGTGATACATGTATTTGTTGATCAATATTTAGTACACGCTAAATTTAGCACTATAACAGTTGCTTAATAAATATATCAAGTTTTTCTTTCAGCTTGATTTGTGAAATTCTCTACCAATTTATGCGAAAACTACAAAATCACTCAATTAAAAAAGAGCATCAACAGATGCCTTCTATCAATAGCAAATTAGTTTTTTCTGGACATGTGTTCATATCTTCACTTTACTGCACTACCTGTAGTGAGTATCATTCTCATCATCAGCATCATGGTATCATGGTAGCAATCGTTTATCATAGACCAGATCGCAACATAGCATACTACTGGGGGCATGCAGTCAGCATATGGTCACTCAGCAGCCAGTACATTTTTGTGTTTCTAGAATGACTGCCTTTAGTATAGAATGAATGTCCGAAATTGTTGTATATGTGTTCATCGTTTCTTCTAAAATTTAGTAACTTATGGTGTGTAAGTTGTGCTACACTGTGTTTAAAATATTTAGAAAAAAGCGTGATAAAAGGAGATGCAATGCTCTTTTTTCATATGTTCACTGACCAACTAAGACTGAATGTCTCAAGGACGGATACAGAGGCCAAAGGTTACACATCCGATTTGATTCCGGTAAAAGTCAAAACAAAATTGTTAATTAACAAATCCCGCTTTTAAGCGGAAACGCTCAAGCTGACAACCATCCGATCAGATAGTTTACATTTTATAATAAATTGCAAGATGGCGGACTTCTGGACATGCCTAACCTTAAATAAATTAAAGCTGCCTGTCTGGCTGTGCCGCTGAGGTACCTTCAGCTTCCTGGTGTTGTTCGCCTGGTGACGGTCTTCCTCCCTGAGCTCCTATTCTGGGCGAAAGCAGCAGAGGTAGATATGAGAAAGGGTAAAGAAAACAGGATGCGAAAAATGCGCCTGTTGATTCAGCTTTAATTGGTCGCAAGTGTTCACCATCTGAATAGACTGAAACGCATGAGGAGGCTCTTGGGGATCGTTGCCGATTTCCGACATTTCGCTGGGCTTCGCGCTGAGTACATCGAAGTAGATATTAAGCTGAAAATTACGTATAAAGTCACACATATAGATATAGTTCGCATCATCTTCTGCTTGCGTTTATATAGATGTGATTCTCATGAGATTTTCTATAGATGTCACTCTTTAGAACTGATATTCGCCAAGTAACTACACGATTGTGCTGAAGTTCAAAGCGAATAACATCTCAGTTCACACAGATGTTGGCGAGTCTGAATCCGTGAGAACACCATTTTTACACGGAGACAAAAGCTCTGGCTTACCGCCACAGCCCAGCATTAGGCAATTCGTCTGGCACTTGGCCAATGTAAAATCCGTGAGAATTCTTGAAGCTGTTATTCTAAGAGATTTTTATGCCTGGAAAGCCTAAAACTAATTCCTATATGCTGAAGCCAAATGTTGCACGGCTGGCTCGTTTATAATCCTACAAATGTTTTGCAGAGTCTTCTGTTGTAGATTTAGACAAAAAACTGATAGCTCACACCAAATTTTAGAAGAATATGATTTTCGTTGCAAAATTTCAAATAATTGTCTGCAATATTGGTATATTATTTATTATATACTTACTGAGATCCTATAGTGTACATTAATATATAATGCCTGGAAATCCAGTGTTTCCCTATTACTAATTCAGTTTGACAGTTGTTCATTCGCCTAATGTTTCCTTATGAGATATCAAAAATCAAAATGACTTCCAAACGATTAAAATTTAAATTCCGTCGCTGTTTAACGAGTATATTACCTGGATGAAAGTACGCAGACTACAGCAAAAATTATGTTAATCAACAATTTAGCGAATACTGCTTTGCTTCGACCAGCGCTTATATTTGTCGCAGCTTGAGGCAAGATTGGGTGTGCTGTTACGTGATATCGTTCCTATCTACTACATCTCTACTTACTTTCTCTTCTCTGGTGCAATGATACTGCCCGAAAGTGTAAACACAAACAATTGCTGTTTTAGTGAGAGTAGAATTTCTCTTGCTACAAAGGCTTGGCTTGTCCAAAAAGGATGTTTCCCCGGAGTCGCTCGTCTAATGTTGTTCAATTATTGTTTTGTGTTGACACGCTAGTCATTCAAGAGCCAAGGGGCAACTAACCTCTGGTCAGAACTTCCGTGGACACTCCTTACATATGGAAATTCCCTTCTCGTTAGTAGGTAGAAATACGGATTTTTACGATTTTTTTCATGCAAATAATTAAGATAAAATTTAAAGACAGATAATTCAGGAATGATTTTTTACGTGAAAAATATCAAAATTTCGAACTACAAATAACAAATCTCCCAATAAAAAGGAGGTTTTTATATATTTATTAATTACAGGCATATTCTTGTGGGATTTAACACTATTATGATATTACATGTGTTATTACAATATGATATTATACATATATATATAATTACATAAATATATATTACAACAATTGCAATAATATGTCGGGTATATATATATATCGATTTTTCTCTAGTCAGAACTGTTTACTCTGATGTTTATGGTGTTTTCTTGTGTTGTCTTCCTTAAATTTTCGGGGTGCCCCAAACATGTTTCCCAAGTGTTGTGTAGTCAAATTCTCCTTAACTGACAATATCGGCAGCCCAGTTTGTTACTCGCCTGATTTATCGTGTCCATATAACCTGATAATCTAAATCTAATAAATAAAGACAAGTAAACAGAGAGACTTACAGTTATATTACACTGCTGTATATATTCACACTGTTTGTATGCAGTTAATTTCGCTGTTTCAAAGGCTATAAAACGGTCATTTTAGCCATAAGCCACGTTTATTCTATTTCAAAACACAAACGGATGAAAGTTGAAATTTTGCCTCTTAAAGTAACACAAGAGTTACAGGAATGTCATGTTTGTGTTAACCAATGTAGGCTATGTGCGTATAATTAACTAATTATACAGTTGATTTTAACGTATTCAAAATTAAACGATGCGTCGCAGGGTCACTCACTCAGTACCCAATGTGTGATCTTCTTATAGTCATTACAGGTTAACAGTTTCACGTATCTGTTATCAACTGATTGACAGTGGATATATTTTATGTAGAAAAGATTTTACACATAGGCCCATCTTATGCAGCGGGTTAGTAGGTAATACATAAAGTACTTGAACCTACACTCATGCCCTCAAAAGGTGAATCATAGTTCGGAGATAATGTCCGATTCGTACACTTCCGGTGACACGTTTGCAGAGTGCGCGAATCACATGTATACGTCGGTACACTGATGGATTAGCAGGAAGACTCAAGGAAGCCATTTATAGTAATCGCTGCATCTCAGAAGCCACTGATATAAACACAGGAAGTAATTAAAAGCTTGTTATAGGTGGTTACGTGAATTGACTTAAAGTTGGACAAGCATCGGGATAAATCTTGGTAGTATCAAGAAATTTGCAAAGCGACGTAATCATATGATTAAATTGCATTTTCTAGTGACCAGTTTTTAGTATTTAACAAATCCGTGGGGACGAGAACTAGGCACCATGCGCATGTCCAATACATGCATGCTGTTTCATACATACAAGGCATTTCTGTAAAGTAGTAGATCCTACTACACACTTTCCTACTTACACAAAATCGATAGATCCAAAATCGAGTGTCCGTTCCTTCCTTGTAAATGGGCAAATGATTTTACGTATATCACGAGTAAGAGATTTTGGAAGCGAATTTCATGAAGTTGCTTACGCGAGCGAACAAATCCCTTTTCTGGGTGTTTAGGTAGCTGGTCTTTATAAGCAACACGTGGCGCAACAGAAAACGGAATATCACAAATAAGCAAGCAAGGATATTTTGCCCATTTAACTCGAAGTAAATGTACTCAATCTAGCATATCACTATGGCTATTTGTGAAATAAACACCAGGCTGATATATCAGATGTAGACTCTTAAATCAAAGCACGTGCTCACATCCCAATGTATTCCGCTTTGACTGGATGCTTATTTTGGTTTTGTCCGCTATGACAGGGCATATATATTACATGTAAAATATAGCAAAAAAATGCTTTTGCGGTTATCCTGGCTGCATTACTCGATAACTGTGGTAAATTATTTTACGGAGTTGCTTTACAAGTTGCCAACATGTTTAGTGACTTTTATCAGAAAGTTACTATCAGAAAACGTGTATTTCCTAAATAAACAAAGCTAGACGGAACATATGGACAAAATTCATACACCTAGTGGCTGTTCCTAAAATTCATTTGATTGTCGAATGTCAATCTAAGTCCTTGTAGTACTAAATTACAAAACTCAGACTAAAATACTCGTTTTGCCGGATTTTTCAGAGTTTTAATAAAATTTTACCTGTTTGTGTTATTGATGCTCCACAGACATCAATTTTCAGCTTTGTCTGGCGTTACACAACGCTTGTCTTTGTCAGCAAATGAAGGGTTGTGCAGATTCTAAATAATTTTTGAGAACTATTTTCTGTTGTTCATTGGCGTCTCTCAACTACCCTTGAAGGTATTTTTAATGCATCATGAACAGATGTTTGTTTGATTGTGTTTGCTCACTGCTTATAGAGCGTGCTTATATATATATATATATATATATATATGTATATATATAGTCACAGTAAATTAACTTTATATAGTTTGTCACTTGTGTTCATAGCAAAACGAACATGCTTGCTTTTAAATTATCAAAAATCGCTCGCCAGTATTTATTTGACGCTAAAATCTTTGCCTAGAAAAATTGTTGTGTGTTTACACTTTATGTATAGACTTTTTGTAGTTGACTTCTAACAGCATGTTAGCCCAATCGTGCACATTATAGTTGCTTCAAAAATGCTTCTTTCTGTTTTAGAATTATTTTGGTTTTGATAAAATAATGAAAATTGCACCAGATATAGATACATAAAGTAATTTTTAATTGATTTAATTTAACAGTGTTTGACATTTTTCACATGAAGTACATGAAGTGAAATCGATCATTACTGTTGGGTTAATCTATGTCGGTTGACTAAACTAGAAATGCCGGTTGGCCATACTAATTTCCCTGCATTTATTGCTAGCGTCTAGTGTTTACAGATACGACGAAGAAATTCAATGTGGACTATAATTAGTTTTGAGGAAATTCACAGCATTTTCATCTGTCTGATGGTCATTGCCATGCATTTAGTGTTGATATTCGGCTAAACGCCAGTGTATAGGTGTGGGATGCGTGAAATTCAATATCCGTGAAATTTGCCTTGCCTCCGTCTTTTCTTTCAACAGCAGCTGCTTAAGAGATGACTCATCGGATGACTTTACAGTTTAGAGTTTAGAAAAGTGTTTTAGCCTTGCTTGAGCTCTGAAAATTCTTTAGCCGTCTGCACGGTATGTTTACCTGTTTCTTGCTGAGAGCGGCATACGTATATGTTTAACGGGAAAATGCCAGAGACTGCTGAACGTTCCTGGAAGTTCGATGTTGCATTATATCCCTCCAAATGGAACTACATTTTAGTTTTCAGTTCATCAACCACTTTTGTAAACACTGAATATGGACTGGCGGCTTTGTTTCCAAAGTTGTTAACCAGTCCACAGCCCTCCAGAACCCTTGACAACTATCAGTACAGTTGCAAATTATTGGCTTGTGTATGTGTCCCGCAGTTGACATTAATTATCACATTAACGTGCTAATTTTACAGCCTATAATTTGAAATCGAGGCAACCTACTACAACAAAAGTATGACTGGAATGGCTACAGTTTGTTTTCGAGCACCTGGACTCAATTAATCTATTGTTAAACTTTACAAATGTGACACTAGTCCCTTTGAAGTGTTTACTCCGTATATTTAGTCGACCCAGCCTTGAAGGTGACTACAAGCTGAATGGCCATAGTTGCATCTTTTCCATGCAAGCAGACCTGAGAAAAGAATACAGTTCTTAAGTATATGCCACAACTTCTGAACTGAAATACCTCTACTGAATAGCTTTCAGTAGTTAATTAGCAGACGTTCATATTTATTGCCCCCCCCCCCCTGCTCGGCCGTATGAAACTGTTGGTCTAGTAACACAAGGCCAGTGCTAGCCTATATCAAAGAACCTTAGTTAGAGGGGTTATTGCCACCATAAACGCTTGTGTACACGTCTTTTACCGTACTAGTATCGATTTTGTGAAGGAAATGAAAAACTAATATGAATGTTGCAACCTGCCCCTGGGGGAATAGCTCTCTACGTGTGTGGGGTGACCATTGGCAAGCGCAGCATGAACCAGCTGTGTTTACCGCTTGATGACATTGAGTTTTTCAGGCGATTTGTATGCGCGTCTAACTATGTGGTTTTCTTTAGTTAATTATCCCTGGCATTGCAGGAAACCCTTCCCGCGGTAAACTTGATATTGTTACACAAATGTGGAGATTTGCATGACAAAGTTACATCGAAAGCTGGCTGTCAACAATGTGGCATGTTTTTAACGTGTTGCATAGTTAATAGATGTTTATAATACGTAATATGCATAGATGGTTTAGCCTTCAAGCAGGCATGTTCTCTGGCAACTTTATGTTAATTTGTTTGCATAAAAGGCGTATTCGTTGCCTAATCTGAAGTCATCTTTAATATTAGTTGGCAGAAGTTCTTGTTATTTTATGGGGAGCTTGTCTTCTTTGTGTACGCAATCGGAATTGGAATATTTTGGTCATTGGTTCGATCTTAACTTGAAACGCCACAGTCAGCATGAGATTCTAGAATCAATCCTGTGCTAGAAAACCTAAATAAATTGTGTCTGGCTTTTGCACACAAACGTCAAACGTATATAGCATGTTCTACTGGTTTTAAAAAACACAGCTTCATTGACAAAAAGAAAGAAAATGTTTCACAATAGTAAGCCTTGCCAAAGGTCCATCCAAACGATTTTTCCAGATCTGTTGAGCTCTGTCAAGGTCTCATTGTCTGAACAATGCACTTTGTAAAACGAGGTACAGTGGTGTAAGGCGTTCAGGTGAGAATAACATTACATTCCGCCTCATAACAGGTGGGCTATTTGTTATGAAAATATATAAGCAGCAATAGCTATTGTTGGGCCGTAAAAAATCAAGAATTCAGTCAACTTAACTCGAAGGGGAGAATACAAGTCGACAGTGGTTGATTTTAGTAGCTTTCAAATATCTGTGCTCCAGCTGTAGGTTTGTTTGTTATTCTTCTTAGCTTTTGTTTTGACCTCTAGCCAATTAGGATTAGCCATATTTGACCCGATTCTTGAATTTTGACAGCAATCAATCGCTATCTTCTTCCAGTTAAAACCTTATTTTAACTTATCAACAAAGACAGTTGTTCGATTAATCGTGTCTGAATATGTTGTTTTCATTATTTTGTAATTGGCACCACTTTTAATTGAGATCGATTTAATGATACCTATGTCTGCCTGTCAGTCAATGAAATCAGACCTTTGCTAGCAAGCAGTGAAAATCTGTTGGTTTGTTGAAAAGTTTGCCATGTTTGTGTTCTCTCAAACACTGGGTTTGTTTTGCATTGGCAATAATTTGCTTCTTGATTGAGGACGTAGACTAACAGACGAATACCGGATGGTTCGCGCGCCCACGCCTCGTTTATACACACATCCAAAACGGTTTCTCATAAATTCGTCAATTTAACAGCCCATTTGGGTCAAATTCCTCCATTAAACTAGTTTAACGAAAATAAAGAAGCTGACGCGCCGTTTGTTTATTAAGTGAAAAACGTAGTACGCATGCGCCATTGCATTGAGCGCCAATAGTTGGATTTTTAAATTTACTTTCAAATTATTTTATTTATCAAAGCGAAGATTAGGCTGAATAGCGACAAATTGAGTGGTCCTAAATCAGTTATTTTGTTTTCCAGAAGTATTTGTAAATCAGTAAAATTTTTAATTACCACCATATGTACCAAAGTAATAAGTACTAAGTTATTGTAATCGAATTACTATTCAAATATAGCATATCCTGTTGCATGTGTATAATTAGCGAATGTGATTTGTGTGCTTTAGTTGATATCATGTCAAGAAGTCAGCGCAAAACTGTGACTTTTGGACTTTGTGATTTGACTGTATAATGTATTGGGCAGAATAAAAGGACTATGAAAAAATGATGATGATGATGGTTGTAGGCTTGCTGGCGGCAAAATTGCCAGTGTAACCTATTTATATACTTCAGCAAACGAAAAGAACATTTGCAACTGAACGCAAGCGAATATTCATTACATACGGTAAATATACTAATGAATGTGATCTCAATGTGAGGAGAATGCCAAATATCTCGTAAAATTGTTGGACATTAGTGCGATTGGGCAACCACATTTTTCGCTTTGGTACATTCAGAGTGTATTCTTCAATTTCGTTTTACATTTTCAGTTTTCATAGACCTGCTTCTGTTTAAAACTGTACCGTTTTAGCAATTTTCTGATATTCATATTTGATATTTTTTGTTATAACTTTTCCGTCCGGTAGATTTTTTTTACAGTACAGGTGTGCTATCACGAATATCTAGAACTCTAGCCCTGCCTTCTCGCGTTATTGTTTTGCTTGGTTTGTGGAGGTTTGTACTTTGCGTAAAATAAAGTGCGTGTAACCTTTATGTGTACTTAATACAGTATAATTTTACAACGTTTATAGTAAAGATTTAGGTAATCAAATGTATCCTGTACTATCTCATCACTAGCAGAGGAGGCTGTTTTTATGCGCGCGATATTTGTCATGCGAGCAGAGAAGCACAAACATAACTTCAGCGGGTAAATGTAGGATGGGCGGAAGTCAAACCCCGTGTATAAACAGTGGCCTTTGCTATACCTGTGTAAAAGTTGTAATATGTGTTTAGTATGCACGGCCACATGTTTAAACGTAGTACGTAAAAACACATCGTGACCTAATGTAAACTTTTAAATTATCCTTGTTCTTTTGTAGCCGTAATAATTGTGACGTGTTTACAGTCGCCCTTACAAACGATCTTGTAATTTGAAGTAATTTCATCGGTATTTTTCGAGCCTGTTGTTTAACTTGTTTTTACCATCCATTTGCGAACCTTTATCATGTAAAACTTGCTTGCTTTTCTCATATTGTACGTGCGAATTTGCATGCAACCTTGGACTAATGTAAATGAAATACTGGGAGTATATGAATAGTTTACAAGATTAACGCATGTTTGTCACAGCATCAAAGGCAACTTCCGTGCGCAACTTTGTCACTACGGAAACCTTTTCTAAACAGTGTAACTAATAATATAACCACAGTTCTGCAGAAGCAGATTCTTTTTACGATATCGTCAGAATGATTAAAGGAAATCTTCCAGGAAAACTCTGGGAGGACTGAAGAGAAAGAAAGTGGAAGGTCCGCTTTTCACTCGTCCTAACTTGAGTTAACTTTTAATTTCATAAATGATACCACATAATTAAGTCACATTCAAGAGAAAATCAACCGTAAGAGGATTCACAAGTCGCAAAACAAATGTAGTAGTAGAACTTGGAAAACTAAACCTAAGTTAATAACACGGCAAAAAATAATATCAAAACTACTGAAGGGATTTAGTTTGCAAGTATAGGTGTAACCTTTCATACGCATATAATGAAATGATGGCTATCTTGCATGGACTTCATTTATATTGTTTGTCATATCTGACATTATTAGAATGTTGCTAGTCACAAAGTGTTTTAAATCATTCATAATTTCACCTTCAGCACAAACTGCACGCATTTTAAAGTTGCGCCAGAAGCAAAGAAATTCTTTACCTTTGCAAACATATTATCTAAGTTTCAATAATCTTTTCTGCGTGCTTAACTTTACTTCCTGACAGCGGCGCATGCCACGATTATTAAGGACACTGAGCTTGTCAGCAAGTCTTCTGTCCAAGGCTAATCATTGCATTCTTTTTATATAGTTACTCGTTTGTCCTGGGGTGTTGCCAACAAATGGCCAGTACACTACTTTGCGTGTGTCAGAACCGTTTCTAGTTCAGCCTGGCAACAGGCACGTACCCATCTAATGCATGCAATACAAAGATGTGAGACAGGCAGACAACTATCTACCCAAGATGTCCGGCAACTGCCGTCCATTGTTTAAAAGCGCAAATGTTTGCCTGTGGAACCTCGCATCACCCCATTTGCACGGATCATCCAGTGTATGACTGCCTTAAGTTTAATCTTACAGTTGAGCGAGTCTGCGTTAGCACTTCAGACATGTTTCTGTCCAGCACACTGTAATTTACTGGTGAAACGCTTTTACGCCTCCTTAGGTCTTTGTAAAGTTCTGCGGCGTGTGGGAGTAACAGGGTCGAGGAATAAATGAGTTGGAAGAAATTTTCCATCGTTTTTATACAAAAGCCTTCAATGCCCAACTAGCGTCTTTTCATTCAGAATTTTTCTTTGCGCATCGCAGTTCTTGGTTTTTTTCTTTTTTGTCCTTTAGCGATTTTTGTATGTCTGCAAAAATGCTAAAATGTCTAGAATAGAACAAAATCTAATTGAGTAAAGTAAATACAAATTCCACAAGGATGTTATATTTTACTGTACTATTTTTTTTATATTGACATTATGTCAGTAGCGTATGCCATAATCTCTTAATGACCATCACTCATGGTGCTTTAAGCCTGTAATGGGATATTTTATTTTTTGTCTGTATTAAGTCTCAAAATTACATGTGTAGAATTTATTCAGGTGCAATGCTAAATGCATTGTATGTTTGAAATTGCCATTTATTTTAAGAATACTTGCCTAACCTATCTGGTTATTCATCCGACGGTAATTTTCTTGGATGTTATTATTTTACTGTTATGTTGAAATGGATATAATCGTTAGCAAACAAACGGCGCATTTAGTGGTTGTTTCATGATTGTCACAAAAATTGTCTACATAATCTGTGGCGTGTTGAGAATGGGGTTACTGCTCGAGCACCTCAAAGCTGTTACGGTTTTTATAATGCAACAAGACAGAGCGAATTCATATCCAGATCCGCGAGCGTAACGCTGTGACCGTGCTTATAACTTACTGTACCTGGGCGAGTGTGGTTAACGCACGTCAGTACTTGTAGATTATTACGTTCAAGTGTGATTAACTACTGCGCATGGTGCACGTAGCTAATTATCATTTGACTGTAGGTACACATCTACCTGTACAATATCTAAATGCTTATGAAAAAAATTATTTTATCCAAAAACCCATGGGAGTTAAATGATCATCGAGAAAACCTGACCGTTAACATGAATGAAAAGTGGATGCCTTAATTTTTACATTTTGGTTCCTGTCTGGGGCTTTTAAATAATCTCAGCTTTATACCATTGTCTGAGTCCGTATCATAAGTGTATTCACTGCAAGTTTCGTGACTCTGCTTACTATAGTTTTAGAGTTATTCATTGGTAAGCATTTTCGCTCCTATTTTGGCGCTTAAAGAGTGCCAGCTTTTTAAAAGCCCAATTACACATCTACCCCACATTCCGTAAATACTGGTGAAAAAATTGCCGTAACTCAAAACCCAAATGAAAAATGGGAGTTTTCCTATGTCCGTGATGCTTGGCGCTCGAGGAAAAAATGTACCTCACGTCAGTAAACGCTCAGCTGTATACATACATACATACATACGTACGTACGTACGTACGTACGTATGTATGTATAGTAAGGCCCTGTAAGTATATACATACACTGTAAAGCACTTACCTTTGCTGAAGGGATTAATTGTTATAGCACTAATTTAATTTGTATTTGCCTAATCATTTTAGGATTTGCGTTTTTCTTGACTTTTGTGACGGCTAAGTCATAAACTTTAAAGCATCTAAATTTTCGATTTAACGGTGGCATTAATTAGATGCATCTTTAGGGCTTGCATGCAAATGAAACAATCTTGCAAGTATCCGCCACTGAATGATGTTATTGTTGGTCCTGTAGGATAGTATGTGCTTAGTATAAAAGGCAGCATGGACCTTGTGCAGATGCAGCACTTGAGAGGCTAGCCTGGCCTTGAAGACATATTTGTAGCCAGACCTTAAAGCATATATGTAGCATTATATTCTTTAAAAAAAATAGCAGCCTCCTTTTACATCAATTTGCACTGTATTTCACAGTGTTTCAGATCATGACTTTTACCTTTGTATTAAGTTCATAATTCCTTATACACGCACGCACGCCGACATTATTAATAAATTATTAGAGCTATCTACTATACCATTTAAAGGTCATGCCCAGGAAATTGTAACTGCTGGTTGATTATTTTTGAATTAAAGCATTCTTCCAAACAGGTTTCAATTTTTAGCCGCCTGCCATTTTGCATTAAGGTTTTTCTCTTGATGATATTTAAAGTCCGGAAGTGAGTGAAGGTGCGATGCTGTTTCAGACCATGTCATCGTAATCGCTTCTTCCACTGCGTGGATTTTTAAGCGGTACGTTTATTATGTGCTGCTTATTATATATATATATATATATATAATATATAAGTAGTATGTATACTACTTATTATAACGTATTATAATAAAAAAGGATATTGTACAATTTTACCTTGAAAATTAGTTGTCGCCATGAAGCGAAAATTTGACAACAATACGTGTTCATGTAGGCTTATTTATTGGGCCTTAATGTCTTGTCTGTTTAGGCCTACATATTTATATAACTTATACATGTCTGTAAGTACAAATCACAAGAGTTTATTCTTTGTACGTTCAAGCCTTTCACTGTAACAAAGTCCTTTGAGCAATTTCAATTATGTTGCAGACGTTGTAAACTTGTAAAGAAAAGTTTTTGCCACGTACTTACCAAATTTAAACAGCATCTTTTCAAAGAAAGCACATGTAATATTAGGGTGGTGCGCTCGTAAAAGTGTTGTAAAAATACATTTTTATTGCACTAGATGTTTTGAATTTGAAGACCGACTCTTTGACACAGGCGGATTTAATTATATGTTTTATGCAATTAAAGTAACTACCCCGAAGGCTTTTTTGATATGAATATATTGTATATACTTATCAGAATTCTAAATTCTGGTTCGGCGGTAGCCTATATATGCAGCTTTGTAGGCTTATTATAGCTAGAATATTGGTATCTTACAAAGGTAAATTAGACATTCGTTTTTCACAAATGTTAAACGTTTCTACTTATAACACGTGTTAGGTAGCTGGTAACCCATCTTGACTAGCTCAAGGTGTTGTACGTGTAAGACAAGAGTTACCTTGAGAAGTAACTGTGTAATCATTTTAAATGATTGTGCAGTTTGTCATTGCACTTGCTCTATAACCTACATAATGTGTGAATAAAGCACAATTTCGGTAATAGCATACTGGTAATGCGAAATGTTTTTAAAAGGCTTTCTGTAAATGAAAGGTTTACTTTGTTATAAGAACCGTTTGACAGTTCTTTTCGTAGAAACATTAAATTAAACCATTTCTGTTTCTTGAAATAACCTTATATATTGCAGCAAAATTTGTTAAATTTTATCAGGTTGCACAAGTATGAACAATTTGTTGTCGTATTTTGTACATGAACATGCACATGAACGTTATATACACACGCACGCACACACACAGGCTTTTTCTTATCTGTCTTTTTGGATTTGTTGTTTATTTTGAAGTTTATTTGCTTAAACTGGTGGTGCTGATTGTGGGTGGCCACGGCGGTGGTGACAGCAACACGTATGATGACGATGATAATTGTGATGTTATGAATGATTTTTGTTTGCCAGTGTTTCGGCGTAGGAAAATCCGCGTTGTTTCAAAAGATGACATTTAAAAAATGAAATAGACTGTAATTGCTGGCAAAGGCTATAAAAATATAACAGTAAATAAGAAATAACATTGGATTAGGCGTACAGCAGTGACTTTTGCTTAAAGTGCATGGTGCAGGAGAAATGAACTGAGCAGTATAAACAGGAAAAGTTTTACTTAATGCGGATTCTAAGCTCAAATGAACTGAGCAGGATAAACAGGAAAAGTTTTACTTAATGTGGATTCTAAGCTCACTATTGTCAGGGTTTCCAAGGATACACAGAACGCTGCAAAACATGAGCACTTGACGATAAGGAAAGCAATACTTTACATCACTCACGTCAACTCAAAGAAAGCAAAGCGGAAAGTGAAAGATAATTGCCTGCAGCCAAACGGCTTTACTCTTTCATTAGTCCACTAGAAGAAATAATGACGAAATCTGTTGCTTATTTGCAGTTATGTTTGATGTTGTCAAAATGCGTCATGTTACACTGTTGTGAACACAGTTTAGCTGTTAGAGTTCTTTTGCAGTGTCGTTGCTTATTGGGATAGAAGAGTTCCAGTTTTCCCAAGTAAAATGTGTCATTGAGGTTGAATCGAAACTCCGGGTGCACTCGGAATATATGATAGATCTACAGGTAGCCTTTTCCTTCAGTGTCCCACTTTGCTTAACTACCCATTTTGCTACATTTATTGACTAACATTTTTGAGAAATTACCGTGAGATAAGCTGACGAGCTTTTGTACACGTATAAACCAGGTGTACACGTATATCGGCTAGACGGGCTGTCTCCAGTTATAGTCGTTAATTATGCGGAAAATTACCCGCGGTTTGGTTTTTTTAGCGTGACGAACGGCGATGAAGAGTAATGAATGAAGAAACCACGTGACAAAATCGTTTTTATCTATAAACTTTGGAGAATTTACTTACAATTAAGATGACATTAAGATCCTATGAGTAAACTAGTTTAGTACCGCTTGCAATATGTTAATTTTCATTCGCACCAATATCAACCGTCTTATATATAAAAGCTTAGATGACTCCGGATGTCTTTGTCTTTTGGGACGTGTTAGTTTCCAAATGCTGTGCTACAATTAGAATGTTTTTTGAGAAATCTGGCATTGTGATAGAGATGACTGATATACCTTGTTTAGGCTCAATCTGTATGGATAGTGCTTTTATTCATAGAGAGCCGTTTGAAATCTGGCAAGGCACTGCGTCCAGACTGAACATGGTGTGCATCTAGTATCTAGTTTAATTTACAGCGAAGTCGAACCCAATTGCTTTTACCGGAGAAAAAACGCACGCCGGCACTATAAATCTTTGGGCCTCGCGGCTACTTGTCTGCATAGTTATAGGCTTCAAAGCATCACAGCCATGAAAGTGTAGCCTTGCGCTGGCATAGACACTTGTTAAAACTATAGACGTAACACTCATTGCCTTATCGTGTTTCCAAAAGAACTTTTTTTCGTTGTCACGTGGTTCTTATGGGTAAAAATTCTTTGTAACAGCTGTCTCTGTAACGCCCACTATGTGCGTCAACCCGTCCCTTCTTCATTCATTTTTTTCACTAGAGTTACCGAACTGTCAAATTGCTTAACAATAATTAATGGTGTGTGAAAAATGTTAGAAAATTATAGCCTTCGTGTAAATTTGAAGCGTTCATTTTGCGCTTCCTGACTTGCGGGTATTCTTGGTTTATTCGAAAGCTCAGATAACCTTGTAAAATAAACCGCTGTAAATATGTCACTATATGATATCTGCATGGTGTTGGAGTTTTCAATCTCTTTACTCCTGCGCTTTCCTGGTTATGCAATCTCAAATTTGAGCTCTTTTTGTGTCCGGAGATTTTTTGTCCGAGTGATTTAGATTTCGGTCTGCAACCACGCAATTTTGAGGTTCGAGACTAGCGGCTGCCAACGCCAGGGCATGCATACGGGGTACATGTTATTCGTTATTTGTGTGTGGTAAGTGTAAGTCACTAAATAGCCGTTGGTGTTGATGTTGTTTGTTAAAAGAGCGACGGTAGATAAATCTTGTCTTTGTTTTTGTCTTTTAAAAATCAGCTAGGTTACGTTATGACTGGCGTAGAGTTTTCAGTCTGTTTTCTCAGTGCATAATCGAAGTTGCCGCCATATACGTAACAATTTTATTACTCAAATTGCCCGTCGGCTAGTTTAAACCACCTACAACGCCAGGCGTGTTCAAAATACAAAGCATATAAGTGCCTTGATTATGAGAACAGAAACTGGAGTTGCAATTGCTATAATCAATTGTAAAATTAGTGTTTCTCAACTGCTACAGTATATATTTTTGCCCTAAACTTTGCATTCGAGATAAACGTATTTTGATACTAAGCGTATAGTTTTTGTTTTAGTTGTTGCGATTGTTCGAAACTGTTCAATAATTTTATAGATCCGCGTTCTCTGTGCTTGGCGCTGTCTTTTTCATTCATAAATCTCAGGGTGACGTGTTTCTGCCTTGCACCGTGTCATATAGAATGTCTTTCAATAATCCTGACGAACGCATGATGAAGATGCTTGTCTTATTCAATGAAATATAAGCAGCATTTGCAACTACAAATTTAAAACTGATTGTACTCATTGATTTTACAGACCGTCGTCTTTGGGCGGTTTTAGCCTTATCGTTTTTACGCGCGTTGATTAATGTTATGTTCATGGATGGCTGTCTGTTGTGTCGCTTGAAGCTGCTTTCTTATGATATGGATGCATTTACTTCTATATCACAGGAAAGCAGTTCCTATGAAAACTGCATGGTCATTTTTCTTTATGATCGTGTCAGTTCAGTTATCTTTTTTCACTAGCATAGTCTGCAAAAATTACAGTCTTTACGACATGTGTGACCTATTAGCAAGCGTTTGCTTTTAATGACTATACATTACCAAAATAGTTCTTATTTCTTCTGAAGCCAATTAAAGACATCCAATACAAATTTCTTTTTTAAAAGCTGAGTGACCAGCTGATCATGGTCTGTGTGACTTTCGTACTCTTTCCATGTTTATTCTATAATAAATTTATGTACTTCTCTATGCTGACGAGAAGTTTCTCTTCAAAAAGTTAGCTGTATGCACTTTTTCATTTCTACCTTTTTGAGTTATGTGCTTTAGGGGTTATGTTTGATTGTATAATAACCAACTTTTCGAGTTTTTGTAACCTACAGATTGCATCTCGTGATGTACTCCTGAACTATATGTCTTTTGGAGTATTGAGTCAACCAGCATCGTGCGAAAGCTGAATTATTTTAAGAGTCTGTTTATATACACCACCATATCATCTTTTTCGTTGTGTGCAAAATCGTAGTATAATAAAGTTTATAATAATAAATTTTTCCACAGATATGTGCAATTTCTCTGTCGATTTTTTGTGTAAAATAGAAAGCTGTTGTTCATTCACCTCCCCTGTAATATTTATCTTGGGATGACATCTTCCTAGGCTTTTATCCTGCATCCCACTGTTCAAATATTTTTGCCACGTGCCTGGCATTTATTTAGAAAAACTTGTGCCTGTCCAGGGGTGCTGCACAACCAGGTGAGATGTCTAATGCACGTAAAACTGTACACCTGGACTTGATTCATTGAGATAATATGCGTGGCATGGTTGCCGTCAAACAAAATTGATAAATCGCTTTAGTGGGTGTCCCTAATATTAGTACGTTGAATAAGTTCATTTGAAAATGCCTAGCCAAATGTAAATGATGCGTGCTAACTATTACACAAAGGAGTTGTACATACGTATTATAATGTTGCTAACTAGGAGTGTCACATAAAGCTCTTACTGTGTACGTGCGCTCCTGAAAGCAATGATTTATATGGTCGTTGATTAATGAAATTCTGGTATAGATCTATACTGCTTCAATGTAGAACATTATTTTTGCGTCCAATTACGAAGGTGAATCTGTCTATCTGTTCAGTCTGTGCGTGTGAATGTGTTAAGCAAAGGTATTTACCACAAATGATTGTATACATGCGTTGGCATGTACGGCATTTTGTACGTGAATCCTATACTTGATACAGATACATATGATCAGGAGATGATTACCGTTCTCTGATTACCGTTCTCTGTTCACCCCAGTGTATAGCTGCATGTGTGATAATTAATTCATTATAGTTTGCGCTGTTTACTTTAAAATAATTTATCCGAGAGGGGATACCAAAACTGAAAAGGCGACTCCAAGTGTGACTGCTGATACATGACACATCTGACAATAATCCAATTCAAGCCAAAGATATGAAACGCGAAAAGGAAAACAGCTTCTTACACAGGAAAGAATAGTAAGCACATGGACGTATTCCAAAAATACAGGGAGGCTCCGAAAATGTTGCTCAAACGTGTGATCACGTCAAATTGTCAGCAGTTTATCCAGATAATAATAATAAAAATACTATAAGTATATTGCTAAATAGTGCACATTTCTTTTCTGCCTTTTTCGTCTTATTGTGTTTAGGTATTGTCATGTCAGGCAAATGATTTTTGGTCTTGTCCTATTGTTACTCATTATCTATATCTACTTACCTCTGTACTACTTTAATTCGCTAAATAAATGATATATATTACAAATTTACTAAATTTTTTAAATACATGGACAAACAGTTGCGAAAAGAAGAGTTTCAGTCATATACATTCAATTTTTTAAGTGACGCCTCCCTATTCAAGTTCCATACAGCTTTCTTTCTTGCAGAATAGATCTACAATTTTTAGCCTCAGCAAGGTGATTTTTTTTACATAAAACCAGTTCTGATATACATATAATATGTCCATCTTTAAGGCACCGAGTTCAAAGCTTCCTGATTTATTGTTAATGAAGCTTTTGTGTCTATCTTGTCATTTGCATGGCTGTTTTGGGGGTTCTGTAGTTACTATATTGAAAACAATAGAAACTTGTGCTTTGTGCTTCTTCAATAGCAGTCACTGTGTGTTTTCATAATGCAATGTGCACGTATCAACTTCTTGCCCCTGGATTTATTCTAATGTTACACTAAATGCCAATTGCTTCTAGTATACATGTACTGTTTATAACAACAGCACATATGTATTATGTATACAATAGGCGAAGCAATTAGCATTTACTGTAGCTGCCGTTTGTGTTAATAATTGATGTCAAGCATATTAGTCTATCGCTCCGCCCCCGCTGCAACGTAGCACCCTTAGCAGCATTCGGGACAACAACTGTTTAAGCTAAAATAAACTGAACTAAACAACATGACAGTCACCACTATTGTCTAATCAGCAGATAAACTAATTGCTCTTTTTCGTAAACTCAAATTTGCGTAGCAGCAGCTATTTTAACACGAAATTAACACTTTAAGTAGCCAAAAAATAACTTTTCAATTTAAACAGAATGTAGAGACGAAGTTTCAAAGCACTACAAAATACAGAGACATAAATATAATAAAGAAACTAAGCCAGTTAGCCTTGCTTTTTTACAATAAACGAGCAACAGAAATATTAAGTGTTTTTTGCATTTAAACATACGAACACCAAGCCTGCGATGTATTTTTCTATATTAATTGATCATGTGCTCATCTGCAAAATTTATTAAGTTTTTGTATTTTTCCGTTTGTTAGGCTACGGAAATGGAATAAATTTGGTTGTTCTATTCCATAGACGACCCTTATATTGAATGCCTGAGTCACATACATCCCAATGGTATCTTTTAACCTCGATTATAACCGGAAACATAGCGTACAATTAGCTAATATTACATTGATGTATAATATAAGTTTTGACCACATTTGAATTAATTTTGACTGTGAAGATCTCATTAGTGTTTATAAAAACTAGCCAGGAAAGGAAACATTTTGTTTTGCCATTCTTTAAAGTTGAATCAAATAGTTGTTTTTATCTAACTTGCAAAGCCATAACTAAACTGCGTATTTTCTTGATTGCAAAATGTTTTAATCATCAACTCATAGACGTAAGCGTTGTGTATTTAATCCTATAAACGAAACTAGACTATATATTTCCACCAATTCACTTGCAATTTCAATTGACAATAATAAAATCTAGAACCAGGCTAATATTTCTCCCGCTAACTAATAAAAAGTTGAGCATTTTACATAACAGCGTTAGACGGAGCTGTAGCCAAATGTCCCGAACGTACCTGCTGCAGGGTGTGTGAATAACTTGCACGCTGATTGGGCAGTCAACGAAAATGATTGACATTATGGTAGACGTCAATTCAATATGAAGACTGGCTTACTAATTCAATATGAGGACTGGCTTACATGTGTATATGGAACAGCAACTATTTAAAAATAGAAGAAATACTTGAATTTTTGCTACGTAACAAATTATAATATAAAAAAACCTGTCGTATGACTGTTGTTACGTGAATAGAATTAATCAAATTATTAATTTGTGCGGGTATTGCTTTTATTAAACTACATGAAAGTTTGGATGATGACAAAAACTATTATATATTATAAACAAATTTTCAGAAACCTCTTTTTTAATTTATTTTGAGAAAATCTGTAGACTTAAGCTGATGGGTTAATAATTAATCGTTTATATATAACATATGTTGTTTTGCTTTGAATGATTACTTAGTGTTTTAAAAAACGAAATTTACAAAACCTGTTGTTTTAGTTAATAGGGTAAGGTTTCCAATGTGTACTATAATCCTAATGCTTCTCTTTGAATGTAGTTTACCAGAATTTTGAGTAAAAACGAACTCTATGCAACCTTATACGCTTTATTTTCTGTGTTTTCAGAAATGTAATTTCACAAAGTGGTTACTTAACTTTCGTCATTTATTCGAATGCTGTGCCGATATTTTTCAGAGTCAAAAATTTGTTTTTAAAGGTGACATTGAAAAAGAACACGGCTGTTCAGGAGTTTATTAATATTTATCTTATTAATGAGTTATTAATGTTCGAAACTGGTTTTATGTAAAAATCACCTTGGTGAGGTTAAAAATTAATGCTCTTTTCTGCAAGAAAGAAAGCTGTATGGAACTTGAATAGGGAATTGTCACTTAAAAAATTGAATGCATATGATAGACATTTTTCTTTTCGTAACCGTTCGTCCATATATTTAAAAAGTTTTGTAAATTTGTAATTTATATATGATAAAGTTACCTGCCGGTTATACTGGTATCAGTTATCTGCAGGTGATTGATTGGCCGCTGATTTCGGCTCATAACAGATGTTTTGTCAAGGGCGAACTTCACCTTCGGTTAAAACTTATATTAGGCTTGTATTAGATTTAGATAATGGATAATCCAGTAATAGTTTTCTTGAAGGTTTTGCAGTGCATATCTGTAGGCCTATCTAGATTTCTTGCGGTGGTGAATTACGAAAAGTTGTTATAGAATTTTTCGCATATACAATTTCTGGTAATAGTATGTCTACAGGCGTAATCTTGCTAATTCAAAATTTTATTCATTGTTGAGAAAATAATAAATGGGAGTAAGTCATGCATGTAATACACCCTCAGTGTTTACAAAAGAACCTACATTTGCGCCGTAAGTAGGCTCTTTTAAAACATAAAAAAATTGGAACAAAAAATGAACATGTTATTTTACAGAGTATAATATGATATTCATTTTCGTGACGAAATAAGGATCGTCAGACAGACATTCATATGACGAGTAAAAAGGATATTTTAAAAACAACTGTATAATGCGTGTTGCTTGCTTCTATTAATTTCTGTTTAATTGAAGCGATGCTACTTTTACTTATCGTTTTTACTTGAATATAGAACCTAGATCCTCCCTTTGTTCCACGAATACTTGCAAGATAAGCGTGTCAACTATTAACTTTGCTGCTTCTGCTTCTTTTATCAGTAACCTATTATTTGATAAGAAACTGAGCAAACAACTCCTCCTAATCCCTGCCCGGCGGAGCAACATGCCTAACGATGAACAATTCAAAAAAATTTCAGGAATTTTAACAACAGTCCAATTGTTTGGTAATAAGAGATAGTTGTAGTTGACAGGCTGTACGAACTTTTTTCCATTCGTTTTTTATATTTAAATATTTATCTTTAAACATTTGTTTTAAATATGGTGCCCAGTACTTAAACGAAAGGCTAACTTTTCGATTACTGGGAATGATTAGATCATAAACTCAACCTGCTAAAGCAGCTGGACTAAAATATAATTAAGTTTCAGGTCTGCTTGACTGAAATTTTAATGCAAATTATTAGGAGCATAATTATACATTATTGATACATAATAACTCTGTTATTGAGATCCGTTTGACTTTTATTATGTATAATTCGCTATTATATTTAATATTATCAGTTATTTAATATTAATTATTACGCTGGTTGTGCTACCATAAGTTGGAATTCAGTAAGAGGAGAAGTTGGTTTCAGTTGTTGGAACTAGAATGGTATTAGATCCTATCAACAATAATATTTAAAAACGTGCGAAACCAAAATGGTGACATGGTTGTGACAAGTTAATAAATTTCTGTCCGTATGGTGAACTTACTTTCTGTTTTAGAGCATTTTCTATGATTAGAGCATAGAAGAGACAAGTAGGTGGCTCATAGTCTTAGACATGTTTAATTTAACATGAGTTTAGCATGTTAATAGAGGGAAGAGAACGTTTTGGACAACTAAAATGACTCATTGTTAAGATACCAGAGAAGGGTATATAGAGCTGTAACAACCTGCGAGGAGTGACACTGCTGAGCGTAGCAAGCAAGGTTTTTGCAAGGTACTAACAGGACGAAGGAAGGTGTAGAGAAGTTGACGAGAACAAGCAGGTTTGAGGTCGGAGGTCGGAGAGAAGTACGTGCGATCACATCTTCATTCTAAGAACCTAATAGAACAGGTGCGTGAATGGAATGCTTCCATATACTTGCATCTCCTAGATTCGATATATAGATTGAGTTTGTGGAAGATTTTAGCGGCCTGTGCACTGCCAAAAAATGAGAAAAATAATTAAGCAGCTATAAGACGGTTTTAAGTGCACGATGATCCACGAGAGGAAGACAAGAGTGGTTCGCACTGAGAGCAGGGGTGTGTGTAAGGTCAGGTTTCTTGGTCGTTGTGGTAGTAGCTGACTACGTGATGAAGTAGACAACCAGGTAAAGGGAATAAGATAGAAGCGTAACACAATTCTGGAATGTCTGAACTTCGCAGGTGAATGAGTTGTCTTGGCACTGATCTCATCGGAGTTTGAAGACATAGATACGAAGACCACAAGACTCATGGAGAACGCAGAGAGAGCGTGGGACTTGGATTAAATACCAGGACATGTAAAACAATGAGTATGGTGTGTAACGTGAGGGTGAAGTAAGTTGGAAGAGAAAGAGGTAGAGGACATAGAAGAGTTCTTTTGGGAGCAATAATGTCAAATGCGGGCGGAGGAACACAGGATGTAATAATGTGGGCCGAACACCGGAAGGATGAATGGCAAAGGGGAGCAAAAACTACATTGAGAAGTATAGAACATGTCTCTAGAGAAAACTAAGTGTTAAGTAAAGTAATGAGTGTTGCGTCAAACTTTACTTCATTTACCTGCAGTTGCAGGTGCAGTTCAGACTAAGTGTGGCGATTTAATCGAACGTGATGTGGGGAGGGAGGAGGCTCCTTAACTACTGCTTGAAGAAATTCACTACTCATTGCACGTTGCTGTAAGATTATGGAGAGAGTGGTTAAGCAGGTGCTGAAACTGATGAAAATTGTAAATGGATGGCCTCATACTTAAGCATCCATTACGTTTTATGTTTTTTGTTGCGAAATGCATAATAAAGTAGTGTTGCACAAGATGAACAGTCTATTCCATCATTTCTGTATTTTTCTTGTTTTTTTTTTGGTAATTACGTGTTAATGTCTTTGTGCATAACCGAGCTCAGTGTTCTTGAGTGTTTCGTTCTGAGAGGTTGAGAACTATACTGTCTAGACATACACAGATATTTAAAAAAATGCTCATGGTGTTTTCAATTAAAACACTCGGAACAGATATTGTGCATCCACTTAGATATTAGTAATTTCTTCACGGTCCCTACTGTGAATTTATATTCATACTTTGAATACATTGAAAGTGCAAAGAATTATTATTTGTGCTTTGTATTCTGCTCGCTTATTGCACTGGGATACGATTTCTGGAGTGGATGCTTGCAATAATTATAGCTACGGGATAGTTGATGCGCGTGCAGGCCACGCTTGGAGCAGAGATCTGACACTGGTTTTAAGATGCCTCATCGCCAGAAGGCGTATAATTGTTATCCCTGTACCATCTGGCTGTTGTAGTAATCCTTGACAAGCAAGTTATTTGATAATAATCCGAACACGCATTCCAGACTGCTTGCCAACACTTCCGAATCTGCACGTTAAACAATTTTGAATATGAACATGGATTTAACAGTTAAGTTAAACCACGTACCCAATGGAATAAGCGTTGTGATTCATATTGGCTAGAATGGTTGTTGGAAATTGTAGCTATTAAAGCCAGCGAACACAAATTGGGTCTGTCAGTTTGGCTTTATTATCGGTTATGGACTTTTTCGGTATTTTCGGCTGCCATAACGTGAAAAGCTATTTTTTTAAATTCTTAAAAATTTAAAATTCCCAACAGCCACTGAGCAAACTTTAGCTGGAATAGGTCAATAACTTATAGTGTAGTGTGCATTATTACTCTTTTCCTCAATAAGTTCCCCTTGTGGGTGGGATTCATTTTAGCAGCGACGTTAGCATCTTAGTAGACTGTTGTCATCGGGCGTATATACGCAAGTAGACATCAGTTTTCTTTACTTTGAGTTCATAATACTGCCGTATGAGACACTCAGACTTTCATAAATGTTTATAACCGTAGTCGAAGTTTATATAATTTATTTTATTGGTTTACATTCACATATTTACACTCCTAGCCGTTATGTAAGTGCAGTTAAAATTTGGCTCAGATCAACGTACCAAATTCAGTCTTTGTTTAATCAGTCTAATTAAATCATTACCACTGCATTGATTTATTATTTGCGCCGTGTAAAAATAAAATGCAGAATACATGTTGCTGATATATTTTCCTTCGTCTTCCTGTGGTTATTTGCAAATTTTATTACGACTCGACTTTCGGAATTTTTTTGCTCAAAGTCTTGAACCGCCTATACAACGCTGCCTTGTGTCAATATGTTTTCTGTAAGTATTCCACCTTAGACGTGAACGCTGTCATTTTAAACAGCACGTATTGTGAGTTGCAAAATGCGTGGTACATGAGCAGAGTTGTACACATCAGATACAATAGCTATGGTGAAGTCACTTGTTGCTCAGAAGCAGAGAGTGTTTCAGCATATCCTCTTGCTCATTAGTCATGAACCTTCAAGACCAGATCCAAGAATTTTACCTATCCACAAGCATCCGAAGGCATTGTTTGCGTTATTCTGTTCCGCCCTCTGGTGTCCTACACACACCAAGTTTGATTTGCAGTTGTGACACGTGGCAGCGGATGGTTACAACGTGCAAAAAACTTGCAGCGGGCGAAAAATAACAAAACCCCAACAGGAAGGATAACATGGAAATAGGACTTTGACTAGCTGTTAAGTAAATACGACCTTTTTATTTCCACTTCATTCACAGTTTGTATAAAATATGAGGAACATTCAAGAATGTAGTTTCTCTAGCAATTCCATCCTTATCTTATTTCCTTGCAGTATCCACGACATCAAAAGCACGAATGTTTGAGTAGGAACTATGTATAGGTGTCACCTATTAGTTGCAAAAAATAGTTGGCATTGATGGATTGATGTTTTTACATGTGGCATTGTACATTTTTACACTTTTCATTTACAAAACATGTCAGGCATGACAGCCAATTTGCAGAAATTAATTAGAGCACAGATTTTTCTAGCTAATACGCCATCAATTTATCTGCCTGTATGTGTGTTTTTCAAACCATTAATATAATCAAACGTTGATCTGGAAAAGCTGAAAGGCAAAATAATGTATTTGCATCGATTCTATCAAATTTTAATAAATTAATCGGCTCGTCAAGACGTTAACTTCTTTAATTAACCTTACCCTTGGAGTCATGAAAATGTGTTTATGCTGGTCATGTTTTATATAGGTTAGCTTTATTCCAGCCATTTGCAAATTCATTTTTCTGTACAACATGCACGCTGTTTTAAAACTGCGCAAGTTTTAGATGCTGACGTCTGTTGAGTTTTTGCCTGCCTGGAGGGCGTTTTAGTGGGCCACATGTTAGCTACTGGTAGCGGAGTTTATGATATCTAATTCACTCGGTTCTGTGCACGTGTCATAGCAATTACGTTTGAGCGGCTACTGTTGGAATTCGACTGTTAAATCTTAGCCAGATAATGATTGGTATAACCGGTCTTGTAGAAGTCTTTTTGTATATGTAATATATTATATACCCACCATATGACATAGATACATATGTACGTTTATGTTATGTGGCATTATTGGGAAGATATCAAAAAGGCGCAGTCAGACGTATTGCTGCTCCACCAGTCAGTTTTAACTATGCTGCTCTGGGCACCCATGTATTTAAAAACCGCAATAGATATCGTTTGTGGTAGATCTAATTTTCTGTGCATTGCCACGTGCCCAGTATTTACACAGCATTTGTGAGACATGACAGTCGTTGGACAGGTGAATTCAAGTGAGAATCATCACCTGTTTACCTGCTAAAGGTGCCCGATCTAGGATATAGTTACATTGTTACACGTGCCTGATTTAGAATATAGTTACGTTGTTGTTTTGTCGCACAGTTTGTTATCCTTTTCCTCTCTAAGAAATTTTACCTGATAAAAATCTCCTAAAATGAGCATAATCATCAACAGGAAATTTTCATAATAAAACAAGGACTTTTGAGGAGCGTTTTTAAGGCTTTTTCCCGACTTGAATACTCTCACAAACTTCTGACATTCTCCCAGTTTCCTCTAGTCTAGGGTGTTTTCCCCTCGGCCCAAACTTCATTTCAGCGCTGCAGCTGCGTGTCATGTTTTACTTGAGAAATCGCAACATGACGAGTTGTAACAGATTTTTTAGTCCAGTGTGCACCCTTATAAAGACAAGGAAATTATTGTGAAAAATTACTCTGTACCTGGATTATGCTTTGATATACAGGTGTTACAGTGTCCATACGAAAACAAGGTGTTGCGAGCAGATTGTTTTATTGGCCCAGGTGAGCCTTTGTCGAATGGTTTAGTTGTTTTTCGTCTGCTGGCAGGTGTTTCATGATGTAACTTCAGGCTATAGAAACAAGATTCAGTTTCAGCGAAGTTTTTTCTTCAATATTATATATATATTGCATATATATATATATATATATATATATATATATATGTATGTATATATGTGTGTATGTATATATATAATATGTATGTTTAGGTTTACAAATAGCAGCAGACATTGATAAGTTATTAGTCTTGTCCTATATACAGTAGAACATAAAACGTGTAAAAGCTTCGATGACATAATTTTGAAACTGTATTTTTGTGAATATATTGTTTATATAATAAGGCCTAAGTGTTGCATTTATTTTAGGGTACTCTTTTTTGGGGTGTTCGGGCGCTGAAAAATTTGCTAATGAAAAGCTTCCGCATATAAAAATGTTTTCATTCATCTCTAGCGCCTAACTTGTTTTTTGCTGGTGTGATCCAGAATTACAGATAATCAGTAATCACCAATTTAGTTTTACCTCCAGTCGTAAGAATTGCATATCAATTTTTAATTTGCTTCTCCTTTATGTTTTATATCTCATATTTATTTACTTTCGGATATCAGGCAGGGTCAACATGCTCCCTCCACTCTTTCATATTATTTATGATAATGTGCCGAGCCGTATATTTCTCAAGTTACAGGTAAGCTAAAATCAAACCAACATCTAAGAATTTAGAACGACGTCTGACGTCGGGGAATTAATAAGCGATCTTCAGTCTTGGCATCGTGTTCATTTGTAAGCATGACAGATGTTTTATATTATACAAAAACGAAGATAACATGATCATATATATATATATATGATCGCGTTATCTTCGTTTTTGTATTATATATATATATATATAATACAAAAACATATATGTGTGTGTGTGTGTGTGTGTGTGTGTGTGTGTGTGTGCGTGTGCGTGTGCGTGTGCGTGCGTGCGTGCGTGTATGTTTATACATGTCTAGTAAAACAAGACTTCATCGGCAAGTAGTTGGAACATCTTTCAACCAGATGCTGCACTCGCTTCTGATGCTGGAACGCATAAAACGTGCTGCCATTACTTCCACTACCGTTACTCCCTTGCACACAGAAATATACTCTGTGGCCTTCCTGTTAGAGCTTGTGATAATTATTGTAATTTATTGTGTGTTGGAGAAATGAGTCCCGTTCAGATCTTGCGAATTATATGAGTTCTAATCGAGTCGATTTTATTTTCTGAATGTCAGTCAGTATAATAAATAATGGTAGAAAATGGAATAAGGTTAGTGCAATAGTGATGCCATTATTTGTAAGTAATTCAAAGATCCTTGTTTCAAATGTCGAGGCGCAATGTCATCGTTCGTTAAATTTTGTTTCAGAATGAATTCAGTTCCACAATCCACATTCCGATTAACTGATAATCTTAAAATTAAAGTAATGCAAATAAATAATTTTGCAGTATTGTAATTATTGTTAGTAAAACACTTCCTGATGATTTAAGAGTTCGAAATTAAGTTGGAACTTAGCAGCTGTTTTTACTTCATGGACATACAAAATAATTGCATTGTAATACGTGTAGATTTGTTTTTCAGTCGGAATCAGTTCGCTTGTTGAGGGGGCGGTAGTTTGTGCGAGAAGAGCCTGCTTGAATATTGCTTTGCCTTTTACACTAGCTTCCAGATGAGGAAAAATGTGGTTAAACATCTCACACGTGAATCTACAGGTCTTTGTTTACTGTTAATGTCCACCGAACGCTAATGCAACCCCTAATTGAACACGTTCTCTACAACTCGGGGTTACTGAGAAACATTGGAAAGGTTCAGTTGCTCACCGTGGTATGGCTGAAGAACTAATAGAACATTTCTACCCCTCCTTACCCGATCAGTCTCTATGATAATGTATTAAGATATACAACTACTGAAAATTTGAAAATTATAGAGTATTAACAATACTATCGAGTGAGGTAAAATTAAGAAAAAAATGGGCTTAAAAGTAATGGAATCACACGGTATGTACCCAAGAGAAAAGATTGCCCATCCCATACAAACATGACACAGCAAAGGTTTTTAAATGTCTATTTTTTGCTTGACGTGGATTTCCTAAGAGAACGCCAAACAGGCTTTTACATTTTGGGTAATTAATTATGTATCCGTGCCTGTGTACACTTAAACGCCCGCTTCCTTTCGTAGCCGGAAGTTTATCAGTGAAATAGCGCAAACACATTTTGCACGATCCATCGTGATTTTGCCTGTTCGCTTCGGTATTACCTGGCAAGAATCTGCATCATTTCCTTGCCCCTGAATCGCTCGCCTCTGACGAATTGGCCACATTACTAATAACAAACATCTAAGGTTTAAATCTTCAATTATAATATGTTCTTTGTACGTACAATACATTTGTCTAATGGTATTGAGAGATATTTCACACTATTTACAAAATTATTAAAATTGGTCCTAATATTGAACATTGTGGAATGCCGAGATCATGCTTGGGCAGCATAAATAGAATTCGTCTGTTGTAAATTGTAGGCGTATACTTGTCTCTTTCACAGAATTTCTGCTGACGTGCGACGCCAGGAAGCCAAAACATCAAGAGATAAGTATAGCTCTTCAAAAAAGCTAAATTAGAATTACGTAAAGCGGAAAAGCGGTGACCTTTAATTTACGTATTGTGGCGATCACGAACGGCGCCTTTCAAACTTAAAACGTGATGTTTGCTTTACTTTGTAGTAAAAATCCTCTTTATTTCGTTCACATAATCGAGGGACTCGTATTTTTAAGGAAGTAATTTGAGAGTATAACTCATCCGTTTTGTTTATGAACTATATTATAATTATTTGTACATGTACAGTTGGTTGTAATAGAAGTAAACTGGAGTTTTAAAAAACGCTATAATTCAGTCTTAATCCGGCTGGCTCATGAAAACCGTCCTTGCCACCTGACTCATTAAAAAAGCACGTGATTCATTTACGGTGATCAACACTGTCGTGCCATGCAGGCTATTTATTGCGTTCCACGCCGAGCTAAGGTCTTTTAGCCTGTAATAATATAGTCATTGAAAAACATTGTTCGGAATAAACCTTTGCTTAGATATTTCTCAGAAGTGGTGTTCAGCAAGTCTATATAGTCTACCAGGTATTTGATAAGAAGGATGCATATATGTTTGCGGTTTTGTATCAGTCATATGATATCTTTCAAAATGTCTTTGTGTGATTTATCGTCACCTGGTGCAGCTCAAAGTGCTTCGCCAGGTGTAGTAGTAACATTAGTTTGAACTTTTGGTCCAGGGTTTTGAATCAGTGCCAATTTCTTTTTACAAACATGTGTCTAGGGCTGTTTCTTGTGACTTTACTGGTTTAATGATGTCAGCCCGCGAAATACTTATCAATATAATCGTTATCTAGTATATAATGATTCTGCACGATACTTTGTTTACTTTTTGTGCTGTATGTACACAGAATGCCTTGCTACTCTGTGCACTAGACTTTTGATTTTTCACGCCTGAAGTACTTATCTTATATGAAATTTTAAAACAATTTTTGCACGAATCGTCCAGTGCCTGATAACTAACCATTCTGAGCGAGAGTTTTGTAAACTAAAAAGAGAAAACGCACAAACATTTAATAAAGGTATAATAGCGCAGATGAAAAAGGGACTCTGTAAATAACTGACTTTTTTTAGAAGTTATCTTCAAGTAAGTGTAGACAAATTGTATATTCAGGCGAGAAGAGTATCTGAGTCGCCATAGCGTGTCTCGAAAGGTGTTTCTAGGTAGTTACTAAAATAATCTTAGAGGATTATAATTGTCAAGGTAGATTCCGGTCTTGCCATCTACACCCTTCTGCTGAGAGCTGGATTCCAGCTCGCGGAGTACCGAATTGTATGTAATCGTGGTGAATAACATATGTGTTCCATTGCCTTATATCTTTAAAAAGTCGTTTATAGATGGCGCATTACCTGATGTTTGGAACCTGGCGGAAGTTCCTATTCATAAGAAGGGAGATAGTAGTGACCCGAATAATTACAGGCCAGTATCACCTACATGTGTAAGTTAATGGATATGTGAATTGCTGATAGTATGAAAGGCTTTTTACAATGTAAAGATTTATTGTCAAAAGAGCAACATGGCTTCTTATCTAAACGATCCACTACAACTCAGTTACTCGAATGTTTATATGACTGGTTTAGCTATAAGCAATGGCAATGTAGTATATGCTATATATATCGATTTTAAAAAAGCTTTTGACATAGTTTCACATCCCAAACTAATTTTGAAATTAAGCATAAAACGATATTGTAGGGCATCTTTTGACATGGATTGAAGCTTTTTTGAACGATAGACAACAACGTGTTGCTATTGGTAACAATGTGTGTGAATATGTATGTGTGGCATCTGGTATACCCCATGCAGGGAAGTGTTCTTGGGCCGCTTTTGTTTTTATGTTTTATTAATGATTTACCTGATGCCATTGATGCTGTAACAGTAAAGTTATTTGCACATGATGTAAAACTCTATCAGAGTTTTTGGTCAAGTCAAAATAGTGATCTTCGGCTAGCCCTGGATACAACTAACCTATGGGCTAATGAGTGGCAACTAGTTATAGCCATACCGAAATGCAGTGTTATACATATTTGGAATGCTAATCTAGGCCATGATTATCACTTTTTTGACTCTTATTGACCCGTCTAAACACGCGTGCGTGATTTTGGTGTTATAATATCTCATGACCTGAAATGGACAAACCAATGCATCGAAGTAGCTACTAAAGCCAATAGAATTACAAATATGTTGTTTTGTACTGATGATAAAGACATGTTGTTAAAATCGTTCATAGTTTACATAAGGCCTATTGTAGAGTATTGCTCGCCAATCTGGAATCCAGCTTTATTGGGTATAGAAAGTGTACAGCGATACTTTATTCGACGCCTGTTTTATAGATGTAATTTAATGTATGTGCCATATCCTAAGCGTCCGGAGATTCTACATCTAAAGTGTTTTGAGAAGAGACGCGTTCAAAAAGATTTGTCTTTATGCTACCAAATTATTCATAGAGAACTTGATGTTGACTTTGACAAACATTTTACCCGTGTATCTTGCAATAAAACAAGGCAAAATCATTCTCTGAAGCTTTCGTGCGTCGAACAGCTAAAGTATCATTTGGGCAATTTTTCTCAAATCGAGTTGTACTGATTTGGAACTCATTGCCTGCATATGTTAATGGTGCGCCCATCGTAATTGCACATATTTATTTAAAAGCCGCTTCTGTACTATAAAGTTAACTTGCATAAATTTCTTGTACACAATAGGCACATGTGAGCAGTTAATCTTTTTGTGTCTTTACCACACTCTTGTAAATATTTTATTCGCACGTTTTTTGCCAACGTGTTTTATATTATATTATTTTTATTGTAGACTGTATTTTACTATTGGGTGTGAATAAAATAAAAAAAAATAAGTATAAAAATATCTCTAATCTTCTGGTGATGTGCACTGGTATATAATTTAGTCTTGCACTTATACAGGTGCACCGTGTCTATTATAGATGCTACTAAGACGGTGAAGGCTTAATGTTTACTTGTACTGACTGTGTAATTCGTCTTGATAAGCTCGTCTTTGTAAGCAGTTTATTGTACTCGGCAAAGGTTAATTATCTTGCTCGCAGAGAAGTGATAACGTGAGTTACTTCGAATCACTGCCTGGATGTACTTTTACAAATAAATACGGGATATTTTTATAGCAGTTTTGCACTTACTAACCAAGGGCTAGTTCCTCCACCCAACTTTTTTTTGCCAAATTTTTACCCACAGCCAATTTCTTTAGCTGTTTTTGTGTTATATTAGTCACAGTATGGTGAAAGCAGGTTAGAATACGAAGGTATTCTTTTGCCAAGATCGTTGTCACTTGATATGTTCTTTACATTCTGACTAAACTCTAGTTTATGGACAAAGGTTTTGTAAGACAAGCGTGCCCTGTTATTCTGTACGTATATCACTTTATTTGCGTCGAAACTAGGTTAAATAATGAAACACGTTATCTGTTTTCTCAGAAAATGAGAAGATAGATCATACATATCATGTGTAAGTTACGACTTTATCAGAGTTTTATATACCTAGTCCTAGCATAAAATTTTTTTAGCTGCCCTTGATGCAAATTTTATGAAGGAAATTTCTTGTTTGCCGTCCATTTATGTGCCGGCCATTTAATATTTTCATACATTTTATTGAATACTTTTAAAATTTTGAAAAAAAAACTAGGACAACTTCATCTGTACATATGGCTTATTTTAAGCACACAAAATTATCTACCTGCAGTACGCCACTCCATAAGCACAATTATTTGAATTTTTGGTAAACCATACTCATTTGCGGTGGGAATACTTTCGCTAAAATTTTCAACGAGCAACCGTCTTCGAAGAACGTAACGTATCAGCGATATAATTAGTACGGATAATAAGTTACGGGAAATAGTTTTTGTCCTTTGATAAACGTTTCGATCGCTCTACATTATTAAGAAAAATGTAAGCAGCATTTGGTCTTGATATTTTAATTACTTGCAATATTAGCACAGAGCGGCGGAAAGAGTATTTAGGGCACACGTGGAATTATTCGAATGGCTTCCAGTGTTTGCATTCCAGGGTTTTTCCGGCTACTTTTGTGATAACCGATTCAGTTTTCAAATTTCAAATTAAATATAATGTAAAATGATAAACTAAAATTAGAGTTCACTTTTGGAACAACTTAATATGACGTTCTGTAATGTCAAATTTGCTTTATAGCCTATACTGTTAAGATGTATAAGCTTTATCAACTATTCAGTAAATTCAAGTAAATTAAATAAAGTTTGTATAACTCATTTACCTATGTAGGTTTATGTGTATCATTATTTACTACCTATATCATAAAATTGAAATCGAAAGATCATCGAACACATAATTACAAATTTAGCATACACGTACTTTATAATTTGTAGGACTTGGGAACCTGGCAGTTCATTTTAAACACCATGTTACTCAAATTGAGATTTATTCAATTTTGCGAGACTCGCTAATTTGTTAACTCGTTTGTTTCTATGGGCCCAGTTAGTTTCGTTTTGAATTACTCTTTAATAAATTACTTTGCATTGTACAATTGAAGCCGTCAAGACTTTATTGCCTTGGTTAACTTTGTTTTCTGACAGCCATAAAAAACAGTGGCCTAAAAATTTACTGTGTTATCCGCTTCATATTCACATTTACGAGCAGTAATTATTTTGCATAAAATGCCAACCTGTGAAGAACAGTAACCATTATATTAGCTTAGAGATAATCAGCATCATCACTGCCCACTAATTCTAGGTTGGTTTCTAGAAATTTCCTGTTGGAAGTTAAATAAGGATATGGTTTGTGACAAGTCATTTTTTACCCCAGGATTAACCCTGGCGGTTGGGTTTGTTCCCACAATGTTACATTATGTGCATATGCTTGTGTAAGTAAGATATTCGTACATCATGAAGCTGTTATACATGCTCACTGAAAGACCATCGTAAAAATTTAATTACATTTAAAAGCGTTTTTGGTTTACATAAATTTCCAATCAAACGTTGTGTTAATTTTAGTGAAAAAGATTTACAAGAACGCAAAAAACATTTCGGCGTTAAATGAACCATCTATGCACGAGAAATATTACATATTTACCTATATACTACATTAACCACCAATGCACGAGAAATATTACAAATTTACCTATAGACTGCATAAGGAGGGTCGCTATATATATGTAATAAATGACCTGCTTTTCATATAGTCTTAAATGCAATTGTTTCTCTTTCCGTCATTTCTGTGACTATTTTAGCACATTGATTAGCAGATTGGAAAGATAATCATCTCAGTAAAAGGCAGTAATGCGTATTTGGTGTAATTAGGATGTGAGGCTAGTATATACACATCTCGTATATAAAGCACTTAAGCCTATTATCTTATTTAGTATGTGCGTCCTGTTCACCTGCCTCACTGACCATGGTGAGCCATTCGTGAAATTGGTTTAAAATTCTGTGACCACAGGAGTTGCTAAATTGTCGAAAATAACATTTTTAATGGCGTTTGTGTGAGAAAGTTTTAACCGTTTTCGGCGCCTAGACATCAGTCAGAAACACTTCGCAAATCGTCGTACAGAAGTACTCGTTTTTTATCCTTCTTTCATCGTTGTTAATTGGCTGTTGTGTATCATTATTTTATCATCACTAGTGTGTTAGTAGATTTTTTAATTAATTTCCAATGCAAGAAAATCATGACTGATGAAGGCACGTTCTGAGTTAGCACGAGTGACAAATCGCGCGGGTCAGAAGTTGGTAGCTTTTGCCAGAATCATGACTTTTCAACTAGCTGCAGGAGTCACTGAGTCGCTGGTTATGTACCCGTTTCCAAATTTGATTTTTATAGTAACTTGGCCACGTCTTCAGTGTGGAAAGTACAACCCGGCGAAGAAATTTTCTATAATATTACTGTTATTTCCTGCAGTCAGGATAGAAAATGTCCCCACAGTTTTCCGACGTCTTTCTTGAAATTCCATTTTTGTCATTAAGCCTGCACGAAAAGTTTTGTTAAGGCTAAACGGTCTAGTTACTTCGATCGATTCATTCTGTGAGTTGCTTAGAAGAAAGATTTTTATTATCCACGTGTCACTTTCACTTCTTTATAGTCGTTTAAATGCTTCTCTGGGTATTTTGGCGATTTAGGAAGACTTTGTGAGGAAAAGCCGCAATAAATTACAATTAAACCTGTTGTGTGGAGAACTGGTGAGCATAAAATGTAATGTGTTCTGTTCGTGCCGAGAGTATAGACGACCTATTTGTCTGTTTTCGCTGATCTTAGAGTTTTTGAAATAAACTGCATTTTTATAAATTCCTCTGTGATTAGTTTAGCCAGGCGAAGTGCTGAAGATTTTTTTTATAGAATTTTGGAATTAAGCTCTTAGGTGATATGCACCTATGTGAGATGATTACAGTTTCAACGCTGTAATGATTAAACTATTTGTCGTTGTTGTCTGGGAAAACGCAAGGCTGGTAAGTGGAAGATTAAAAAATTATAATGTGAGGGATCTTTGATTGAGACTGGCTTATCACTTGCAATTAAGTACTTCTCAAAAGTTCTCTAATTAACTAAAGTAAAAAATTCTTCAATTTTTTTGTGAGAATAGTGAAGTTGTGAGGAGTAGGTGAAGTTCCTGGAGAACGGACCCATATTTGTTCAGCTAACTACTCCAGAGAACTTCATTGCTCTTACAAAAAGTACCCACACAATTTTGTATAAATATGGAATTATACTACTCTCAGCTACCGTACGAGCAAAAAATTTCCACAGAGAATACGGAGCTTTCCTAAATTGGAAGGGTGACATGAATGAATGGCATAGAGCTACTGCGGTACCAAAGTGTGTCCCTTTTTTAGCTTATGTACAAATTTAATAGTAGCTCCCTTTTGTTGTAAGTCACTGGATAGCCAATGATCCACATGGTGTTTCTTTTTTCCCTGTCTGACCTTTTTGCCTCCTTTCATTTATTTGTTGGCTTGCATTTGCAAAAGACTTCATTTGCGAAATTGTTAGACAGAACTCAGAACGAAGCAATTACTGAAATGCGAATGCAAGGCTGTCGCTATTCAATACATTGTGATAAAAATAACTTCAGTCGGCTGTTTTTTTGTCTGCTGTGACTTTGCCTAGTCGGGTTTAAATGTGTCGCCGTTGCTAGACTTATTAGTACTAATTGCCTCTATGCACATTTGCTCTAGTTAATCACTGTTGGGTTATGACTGTGTTCAACCTAGTGCCTGGTCAGCACTTCCTTACGCTTAGTGACTTAAACTTTCCGTTTTAGCTTTTTAATTTGCGAATCACACACTACGATTGCAATTAGAATACGTTCTACGATATACAACTTCTACTATCTGGTATTACAGCAATGAAAGTTATCATAATAATATTATAAATGTGTAATAAATTAGTTTTAACTCAGCGTTAATATGACTATTTAAAACTAGAAACATAACTAAATGTATAAGCTCGTACGTGATCACAAATTTTAAAATTTGATTACAATCCAAATTTTGATGTCCACTGAGAAGTGTAAGCTCACTTAGTCGATGTTTAAGTTGTACAAAGTACCGAAATTAATAGAGTACTGAGCTAAATGTGAATTTAATCCTAGAAATATTTGTTATTGACAGGTTACTACACATACGTCGAACAACTAGTAAGGAAATATTCACAAGTTTCAAAAAGCTGCGTCTCAATTATAATTTATCCTAAACAAATCGTATTTTAATTGGCTAAAACAAATACGCATTCGCGAGTGATGAACAGCTATATAGACGTTTACCTTGGCTTCAGAAAAATATTTAGTCGTACGAGCTTGGCTTTACTGTATCGTAAATATGCCTCAATTATCACTGACCATTGCTTTATGTCATTTGAGCATTATTTCTATTAGGAATGCTTTCTTTATCTATTTATTTGAGTTATTTTTACTTAAGACTCTCACAGTCACCAAACGTTTAGACGGGCGAGAGAGTAATTACAGTTCTGGTTCACCATCTTGACCTTCGTCCAGTAATTAAGCGGTGCCAACAGACTTTACTTAGCTTCGCAAATTGACCATTGTCGGAGCTAAGTAATTTTGAAGAGAGAACTTGAGCTTTCGTTAATGAAGTCTTAACCGTTTGCTTGTTGCATTGATGGTTCCGGGTGGGAGAAATGCCAAACTACCATTTGCGAACAGCCTTGTCCTGCTTAGGTTCAACGGCATTGTTGTATAAATAAGAAAGCAATCATTGGTAGCTGCAGATAAATCTGTATATGATTGGGCCTATAGTTACAGCAGCATTAGTGCATTAGAACTGAGCCTATGAGAATGCATATTATATGTTTTATCATTCATTATATAATTTTTTCCAGTCATGCCCGTTTTCTTATTAAAGTGGATAATCTTGCTGCAGATCTTGTTACTGATTTACTGTTTGCGTTAATTATTCTCATCATCTTGGATGCGTTTCTATCGCAGACGCCAGAATACGTAGAAGAGTCTATACTCTCCTTACAAACACGGCTGAGTGTTCTAAAATGAGCACGAGGTAGCGGATCTGGGCCGCGTGGTCAAGGATCTTCTGGTTAAGTTCTGCACAGTTCTTCTTACTTCTGGTTTTCATTTGCTTTGGAATCCGAGTTTACAAGAATTCGTGTGGATCGTCGTCATGTCGATGGTAACTCGAAACACCTTGGTAAATGCGAGCAGCTACAGTTGTACTTGGTGATGTCTTTTCCACCAGGCCTGTTTACTAGTATGTGTACGTAAACCATAATTTAGAGCTTCTGGGTTCACGACTTTTAGGATATCCACATTTAAGGCAGGGGGTTTAGCATACCTATACTGAAGGGCAAGGCAAGAGATGTAGTACGTCGACGTCCACATTCAAGACGGGATTTAGCATACCTACACGCAAGGCAGGAGGTAGTACACCAACACCCAAGTCAGAGGGTTTAGCATGCCAGTTAGGTTTAGTATCCTTTCCCATACACTCAAGGCAGGATAAGGGATGCTTAGTCAGATAAGACTCTTATACATGACAGGGCAAAATCCCATTTCAGAGATTTTCTAATAATTGATTTCTTTTTGACATTGACCGAGTTGCTTGTGGGATAAATACAATAAGTTATTGGTTTGTTCGATGAGTCAAAAAGCTACGGGTATTGGGTGCGAAATTGACATTTTCTAATGCAACAACTTTCGCTCACTAAATGTCATGTGGCACGTCGTGTACATATTTAAAATTGTCATCTTTTGTTGACGGTTCGCAGCCACCATACTTTAATGTCAGTGTGAAGCAAGATATTGTAAGATTTTAAATCTTACCTGTAACTATATCTCAGAGCCATATATTTCTTTGTCTGCATATGCATTAAACTTATATCTTATGTGTTGTATATACCGTGTGTATAAAATTATATTAATTGTTTTACATTTATGATCTATTAACGTTTGTGTTTTTTTCAGTTTCGCCCACTTCACGATTAAAGACAAGTACAGAGCTAGGAGGTATGTTTATACATTTTTTATAAGTATACTTTTACTTACTCTGATTTTTTATTATTTTTGAAATGCTGTTCTTCTGGTCTTCTTGTGATCTGCATAATCTGTTTATGTTTTTGTAGTTTTGCTTTGAATATTGTTGTAGTTGGTGGATTCTGCTTTAAAACCGTTTAAAATAATATTACTCTTTTAATTATCAATATTTCTCAAGGTGTTAGTAATACTTAATGTGATCCATAAACTATATTACTTAAAAAGACTTACTAGAAACTATCAGATTAAGTTGTTCTGATTTATATATCTATTCCTATATTTATATTTATATATATATATAAATAGTATATGTTTGTTTTCCTGTCAGACCCACCAGTATTCAAGAAGCTGCCTCAAGGGCGTTTAGAAGTGGTGATAGGAAACAGTGTGAAGTTAAGATGTAGTGCTCGTGGAATACCAAAACCAACCATAACCTGGTATCACGAGCAAAAAGAACTCAATAGTTCTGCAACAGTTCGGATAACGAGGTCTTCACTCACTGTCGAAAATGTTTCACTCAGTGATGGTGGCAGCTATTCCTGTGAGGCATCTAATAAGTTTGGTACCAAACGAGCATATACAACAGTAGTAGTTGTTGGTACGTATAGCAAAAGTATTTAGATTCTTGTTTAGCTATTTAGCAAAAACGAATGTTGAAAATAATGAAAAAGTAAGGACAGACAGTGAAAAATGTGGCATTTTGATTTTTGGAATTTGAATACAAAAGGTTCTCAACACAGACTCTTTTCCTCATGCTGTGGCTCCTTCATTAATTTGTTGTGCATGCACAAACTGGAATTATGTAGCAAATCCATCCTCAGAGTTTCTTGTTTTTTTAATGTAACTGTGTTTTCTTTTACAATGTTAAATTGCTTGCAGATAAAACCATCTATGATGATGATGATGCAAGCGATGCCAACTATATTGGTTATGAAAACTCGGAGGCTTTCAATCCCAAAGAACCAAGTAAGTTTTCAGTTTTTTCTAAGTAGCAAATATAACAACCAGTTATAAAATTATGCTAACCTATCCTGGTTTGATTACTATTTTTCAATGCCTCTTTCATCATTTAATTAGCCATTAGGCTAATTGTTGTAAGCGTGATGTCTTTCTTAATATACGTTGTGAAAATTGAAAGTGCTGTTTTTTTTTAAATATTGAAATGAATATTTTAATGGTTCCTATAGTGTTAGCTATCCTTCAAGCATATTAACTTGATATTTATGCTTTAGGAATAATGAACTTTCTGTTTGAATGTTTTCTAATCTTGTTGTTTTGTAATCATTTTTAACCTGTTTACTCCAGGTGCACCATACTGGCCAAGGCCAAACATGATGCAGGCCGTAATGGTTGTGAAAGTAGCTGGCAGCACTGTCACTCTCCGGTGTCCAGCAGGAGGAAACCCTAGACCAAATATCACTTGGTATCATAATGGACAGCTTATTGACCGCACTCTCGAGACTTGGAGAAATACGGTAAGATGTAAGGCTTGATAGTTGGCTTCTGTCGTGTATGATATACATTCTATTGTATATGATTTTGTTTAATGTTCTATAGTTTTCATGTAATGTTTACATTCACTTTTAAATTGAACTTATTTCAGCCTGCACAGAGAAAATGGTCACTAGTGATAAATAGTGTAACAAAAGCTGACAATGGTAATTACACTTGTGTAGTAGCCAATAGCCTTGGGTCACGTAACTGGACGTATACTGTAGAAGCCATCGGTAGGTTATATTGTACATGTACTTCTTATTATTTGAATGCTAATTCCTAGTAATGTAATCTTACCCTGTTGCTCATTAAATTATTATCAGATATTAATGTTGCTTGTCTCTGTAATCCTTGCCTGCTATAACAGACATAGATTTTTGCATTTGAAAGAAAAATAAAATTTTCAAAAGTTCATGGAGATTCATCTTGATGTATATGTATGGATCATTGTATAGTTGTACAGTTCCAGTTTTCGAATGTCATTTTTGGCTTTTTCTTGGCTAATAAGCAGCTTATTCTTGCACTGTAGATAACAGGCTATCTGTTGCCTGCAATGTGTTACCCTAAATGTATGTTTTTTTGGAGCTTAAAAAATTTAATTATTTATGTGTTTTTAGCTCGACTTCCGCATCCACCGATTCTTAATCCGCAGCATCCAGAGAATCAGACTGTGTATGTGGGCGAAGATGTCATATTCAAATGTGAAGTACTCAGTGATTTGCAACCACACTTACAATGGCTTAAACACTACACGGTGAATGGATCTTACTACAATGAAACAAATAATTTCAAGCCTTATGTTAAACACATCAAGGTACAGTAGTTACCTCTTATTATTTTCATAAATATTCTCCTTGTACCTACACAAAGAGATGATCATATTTTGTTACTTATTTTCTTGCCATGTACTAATAAATTTCAATGATCTTTTACTGCTGCTAAATAAGGACGTGCACAAGAGTGTAGAAGCCTTTGGCTTAGAGTGGCTAAAGCTTGACACGTCCCTAACTCTTGGGTCACATGCAAATACTTTGCCATATTCCAAGGTATAAATGTGTTTTAACATTGTTTGCATTTTTTTAGCTTGAGTAGTTCTGTTTTTACTTAACAGCTATTGAGCATCCATTGTAAGTCACATTTGCATACATTTCATTGCCGACTTGCTTTACTTCTTGAGTAAACTGGTTCCAAATTACGTTGTAGTACTTAAGTAAATTGTAAATGGCTAATTACGATTATTTTAATTCATTTTGAACAAGTTCTCAACCAAAAGCATTTACAGAAAATATCAAAATTCATGGCAAAATAAACAGTATTGTTTTAACGATGCAATGTGCTAAGATTTTTATAATTATTTGTATTGCATGCTGCATTTACTGAATATCATCTTTTGAGATGTGAAGAATGGAATTAAATGTTGCTTAAAAAGCTTTACACTTTAGCACTAAAAGGAAGTGTATGGATTTTAGAGTTTTGTGATGTATTTTTAAATGCTGCTTGTATTTTTAATGCGGCTATCAGTATGGCTTATCCCTCATCAAATGGGGTGATAAATGGTCCAAAGCAGACTTCGATTCGAATCAGGTATTATATGATAATGGTAAATCCTGATAATTACATATTTGAATGCAGTTGCTGCTACTGCTAAACTATATTGTCTTCAACGTATTTCATCTATAAATTACGCATAACGAAGCTAGCCCAAGAAAACTTTTGAAATCTGTAAATTTATGTCACTTTTTTCTACTAAACTATAGCATATAATTATTTTATTATTGTCAATTTTCATTTTTCAATTAGAGATATATGTAAATTGTAAATGCTAGATTATAGAACTTCAGTAAGACCATTTATAATTTTTGTATGGCTGATGATCAAAATACATTTGAAACCTTTAGTCATAGGTTTGTTATTTTATAATCTCAGAGTGATAAAGCCACAAATATTAAATTTTTGAAACCAGATTTAAACAAAAGGAATGAAATGTGAAATTTCTGGATACTTTTTCCACCAGTGTTAAACTAGCATTTGAGTGAACATTGAAATGGTTTTCTTTTTATTTCATTTTGGTTGTTCTCGGCCTATAGTCTGTAGTCATTACTTAGTCCCTTTTTTACATTCAGATGAATTACATATTCTATTGCACTTTTAAAAATAAATTTGTAATAACTATGTTGTAGTAAATATTTATTTTTCTTTCCAGAGCGATTTAACAGCAAATGTTAATGGTACATTTGATCCTGGTAAACTAGTATTAAAGAATGTGAGTGACGAGGATGCTGGATGGTACACATGTTTAGTTGGCAATGCCATCGGGATATCCCATCAAAGTGCTTGGCTCACAGTTTTACCTAGTAAGATTTTCTTCCTCCTATTGTTAGAACAGATTGATGTTTATCTGTAACAGACACATGACTGGTGTTGACCAATTTTGTCTGCTTCTACTGGCACACTTATTCTAGTTTTAGCATTTACACTGGATAAAAATTTACCCCGAACTCAAAACTTCAATATGAACTCAGTTCAGAATTTCCTGTAGCAATATAAATAGTTTTCTGGCTTTTGTTTCGTAGAGGTTTTTCGAAATATTGAATAGTCCAGCAAATTTGTGCATATGCTTATTAATGAATAGAAAAAAATAATGCACTCTCTGCGTGAAGCCGTCTTCTCTGCCTAAATCAGTTTTTGCCTGCTGGGTGCATTGCATGGCTATTGCGGAGGGTGGGGGTGGGAGATATATCAAAATGTCTGCTTTTTACATCGCACATTTATATGACGATATGTCTCTTAAAAATATTAGGTTTCTGCAAAAAACTGTCAGAATATGCCAATGTTGATTGCAACAATTTTCTGATTGCATTTATTATTTCAAATTCATGCTTTCTTAGAAAGTCCTGGCTTGCAGTAAAATCGCATAAGTTTTTTTTGTGTCTCAGAGAAATAGTGCTGTGTTCCATGCTAGCCTAGTTAGACTGACATTGAAGTATTACAGCAGAAAGCTGCCTTGTGTACCGAAGTTCCTGCATGAAAATAATGGTGGCCAAAATGCTGCTCAAGTATGTGTTTCATTAGTTATTTCATTTCATTACAGGGGATGAAGGTCAGAATGTTACTGTTCCTGGTCCATTTCGTCTATTACCTTCGGACAGCACTAGCTCCATCACCACCATCATGGCCTGCATCATACCAGTTCTTCTATTGGTCATTGCATTCTTGGCTTACTTGGGCTACCGCTTTAGACTTCGTAAGCATGCTGGCTCGAACTTACAGACACTGCCGACAACCAACAACTGTGTCAACAAGAAAAAAGTTGTGCTTGAACGTCAGGTAAGTGTCCTTGATGCACTTCAGTTGAAAGAAACGAGATGCAGTTTTTTAGGAATGAATGTTTATTGTGTGAATATTTGCTATTTTTTCAGATTAACTTTGTACTAATATTTATTTTATTTTTTGTTGCTGCTTGATAGCTAATATGGCTTAAGGTAAAATTATATGTTTCTTATGGGCTGCTAATTATTTATTAATATGTAAAAAGTATGTGTACTATTCAGTGCATGTTTGCTTAAAGTGGAAATGTAATGATTAATCTATTCACACCATGTCTGTCTCTTTGTATTAACTACTGTTTTACAAGTCACAGCATTTACCTTTGCTGGCAATAGTTTTTCTTCGTGATGATAAAGAGAAAGTGTAACAAAACTGACTCAATGAATATTCTGCTGTCCACTTGTTTTAACTTCTGTATCAATTGACTTAAACACAAAAAGCATGTCAAGCTGTCTCCTGATTACTCTGTTCTTGACAAAGCTGAATACTGTTAGAATTGTACACATCATATTTATTTTTGCAAGTAATTATCTTTGCAGTGAGTGTCTTATTAGAATTATTTGGTATTAAAAATAACGTGGTGGCGGGGATGACGACTACACATTAGAACTATAAATTACTTTTATTTGGATAATAGTTTAACAGTATAATTATCATACATAGACTTTTGTTACTTGAAAACTGTTAACTAGAAAATTGTTTCTATGTAGGAATCAAACTCATCCCATGGATCAATGGCGCCCCTGGTCAAAATCGAAAGAAATCGACTTTCTTCTGAACTAACCACAGTAACCGAGTACGAACTTCCACTTGATCCGGAATGGGAATTTCCGCGTGAGAAGTATGTTACTTCTTTATATATTTATTTCCTTATGAAAAGCATCCGTATATATAATATCATTTTCATTTTGGAAATTATATAAATCGCTTGCAGAATTAAAATTGCCTGAAATAGTTTAAAACTCTTATTTTTTTAATATTTGTGTGAATGTCTGAATATAGTAATTATTAAACTACAAATTATTTTCTACCGTATTTTTAGTTTGGATTTGAGGGGGAACTGCTTGAAATAATAACAATGTATTTTTATTCTTTTTATTCTGTATTTTTAGCTTAGATTTAGGAAAACCACTTGGACAAGGTGCTTTTGGACAGGTGGTTAAAGCTGAGGCAGTAGGCATTAATGGTAAACAGGCAATTACAACAGTAGCTGTCAAGATGTTAAAAGGTGAGCTGATGTCATGTAGACCTTTATTAAGCATTGTTACTACCAATATTATAAGAAAAAACGTACTTGTTAATGTGTCTGTTTCATTTGTTATTAAATCAGCAGAAATCATATAAAATAGTCACCAATTAGTCACCACTCTCGTTACAAGAATCACACGTATAAGAATCAGCTCGATATAAGAATCAAAATCGCGTTTCCCGAATTGAATCGGCATTTTCCTAGTGAAAATCTGCTCGTATAAGAATCACCCTTCTTTCGATAGTAGAATCAATTTTGGTGCCAACTCCATTGTCTCTCACATCCTGCTTACATGGTTCTGCACAGTGGGCGTAGATGTAGAGTTTTCTGTCGTCTCCAGCACAATTTCGAAAAAAAATTATGTGCATTAAAAAAATTTTAAGGCAATTCTGGCATCATGAAATATTTACCCAACCATGAAATAAAAACATTAGTCTAGGAATTTTTAGGTCCTTTTTAGGCCAGAAAAACATTATGCTGTTTCATGTCCTTTCTAGCGTAATTTCGGGAAATAAATAATTTTTATGTGCATAAAATTTTTTTAAAGCAATTCTGGGTCATGCTCGTTATAAGAATCACTCATTATAAGAATGACTTTGCCTTCTCCCGAGGTGATTCTTATAACGAGAGTCCACTGTACCTTCTTTTAGTCTGTAACAAATTGTAAGAGTATTAGGGATAAATGACATCGTTTCTTTCGTTTGTTTGTTTTCATCCCATTTCAAATACTTAATTAATTTTTTCATGAAATTACGTGTAGAGGATGCAACTGACAGGGAGCTTGCAGATCTTGTCTCGGAAATGGAAGTTATGAAGATGATCGGGAAGCATATCAACATTATCAACCTGCTTGGTTGCTGCACACAAAATGGTACTTTTTTGTGAAACTACTGATTGTAATGCACTCCATCATTCTTGTTTGTTAGTTCCTTTTTTGTTTTAGCAAAGGATAGAAAATTCAAAACATGTGTACAAAGTTGTCTGTTGTTTTATGGCTGTGTTTCTAAATATGAAGTTAAATTTTTAAGCATTTGCAAGAAAATCTGCCAGAAATAGCTGAATTTAGTGCTAATTTTCATCATTCTTCTCTTGTAATTTGTTCCTTAAAATTGAAAACGATTGCACTTATCAGATTTGTCAGTGTTACATTAGACAGTTTTTAATTAAAATAATTATCATTATACTGCTCTTAATCGTGTTCATCCTTTTTGTGATTCATGCATTTAAATTTAATCACCTTCATTCATTAGTGATTTATGTGTTAAAATTGAAAATGATTACTTTTATCAAATTTATTAGTGTTGCATTAAGCATGTTTTTAATTAAAATAGTTAACATTAATTGTGGTCTTTCTGTGCAGGGCCATTGTATGTGGTGATGGAATACTGCTCACAAGGAAACCTGCGTGATTACCTGCGTGACCGACGTCCTACGTCTGGATATGAGAAACCAATTGGCGAGGAACGAATCAGCGATCAACTAACACACAAAGACCTCATCTCATTTGCATATCAAGTTGCTCGTGGGATGGAGTACTTGTCTTCTAAGAAGGTTGGTAGAATTTAAGTAACTGTCTTTTATCATTCTAATAGTTTTTTCTTTCGTGTGTGGCTGTAACAATATTTTAGTGACTGATCGCTTTTACCTTGATAGGCTAGAATAGACAATGAATTAGAATTGATTGAACTGGATTTTCAGCTTATGCATTTCTGATCAAAGATTCATAGTCAAGTGACATTACAATTTTTTGGCAGTGTATTCATAGAGATTTAGCGGCACGTAACGTTCTTGTGGACAAAGACAATATGGCGAAGATAGCTGACTTTGGTCTTGCTCGCGATGTGGCAAACTTCGATTACTATAGGAAAACAACAGACGTAAGTTCTTCTGCAGTTTTAGTTATTTCAATGTAAAGAAGCCTGAAAATGCTCTCACTGGGTGCAGAATCCCTTACGAAGTTTTGCAGGGTGATTTCATTTACAGAAGCTAAGTAAATTGCTTCTAGAAGAAGCTGTCTTAATAACATAACAGAAAGATTGAATTTATGGAACTTCACGCAGCAATTATTAGGATTTCTGTAATTAATTCCGTACAGTGTGGATAAATTTTTATTTTGCCGTATCCTTCAAAGTGAGTGTAAGCTTGCCGAAGGTCTCAGTTAACTTATGCTTCATCATCATTCACGTCATTATGTAAATGGAATTTTTACGGTGTATCGTATAGATACATATTCAACTACAGAACAAGTTAAAGCCTTAACAGAAGTTGCTTTTGCATTTAAAAAACTGTTAGTAGCTTTTTTTAGTTATGCAAGCTGATAGAGGAAGGGCACTTCCTATAGAAAAATGTACTGCGAAATCATATCAGTGCACTTTATTAAAAACAAAGCTCATTAATACTTCTTTCTACAGGGAAGATTACCAGTCAAGTGGATGGCTCCCGAGGCATTGTTCGACCGCATATACACGACGCAGAGCGATGTGTGGGCGTTCGGCATATTATTATGGGAAATTGTGACACTAGGGGGCTCCCCATACCCATCCGTTCCGGTGGAAAAGCTGTTTCAGCTGCTTAAACAAGGTCATCGGATGGAAAGGCCAAAGAATTGCTCTCTTGAATTGTAAGTGCCATATTGTTGCGTAATTCGTTTTTCTTTTGTATCACTGTTTGTTGTTTTCAACTTTATAAGAAGCAGCAATAAGGAATAACTGCTGGATGTTAATATGCTATTCACAGAATAATTGCTAGGGCCGTAAGTTAACTTAAGATAATCTTTGACAATTTTTAAAGACCATTAAGCTCCTCTTGCAGTCCTTTGCAATTGAAAAAAAACTTTTCATTATAAACGTTTTCAAACTTGGGCTTTTCTGAAATTGTTCTAATAACTTGCAATGCACGTTCTAATAAACATTTTAAAATGTGCAGTAAATATACAGGTGGAGCAGTTATATAGTCTGAGTTCTTCTTTTACTTACTTGATATGTTTGCGGCAGGTACATGATCATGAGAGAATGTTGGCACAAAGAGCCTCACCAAAGAGCGACTTTTAGAGAACTAGTGGAGGACTTGGAAAGAATTCTCAGTTTGTCTACGACACAGGTGAGTTAATTAAGACACACCGTTTTAGTTTCCTTTATTTTTGTGCAATGATATTTTCTATTTGCTATGTTTTCTGGTGGTCTGTAAAGATCTTTTCCCAATTTTTTGCTGGGCCGCGATTTTTTATTGAGCCATAGTGCACAAAATTCACAATCAAAAGTTGTGTATTAGTGCCAAATTATAACTCTGAAGAGTACAAGTAAACAAGTAAACATTATTTCTGCTTAACTCTACATTTTCATTTGAATGAAGCAGGTAATAATGAGCCATTTTTGGCGAAACGAGATATTTGCTGTTTGTTAATCATTTCTAATCCAACTTTTGCCATAATTTTTTTTGTGAATCTCAGTATGAGTGGAATCAGGCTTAATTGTAAAAACTATTATTTTTATCTAAATGATAAGAAAACATTAATTTTTTCAGGAATACTTGGAGCTCAATGCACAATAGTCAAACCTGTTTAGGATTTTCTCAGTGATATATATGCCAAACGTTTGTTTATTGTCATCATTGTATCTCATCATTGCATACACAAGTTTGTTAAAATATTGTTTTTCTATCATGAATTTTGATGCCTTATTTTAATACTGTAGAAATATTCAGTAATTCGAAGTTAAATCTTGCATTACATTTCCCAAGATTGTGGAAAGTGTCCAAATTTAGTGTCCTGATGTTAATGAAATTGTTATTTTTCTCGGGATATTAATTATGTACAGTTTATGTAAATGTGCCTCCACTTTTTGAATATTGGTTTTGTGTGGCCTGCAAGTTACAGATATGTTTGAGAGGCAAAATTCTGATACTAAAACTGCTCTATTTTATTAGTAATATGGTACTATTATGTATCATACTATTTTGTGACCACTTGATTATTGCAAGATGCCAGCAGGTTTGGTCTGTGTAAAATGTATCCCTCCACATTTTATGGCTTCCACATTTGCATATCATAGGCTTTCTAACATGAGGAACACGAGCTATGAATGTTTTGTCATTGTCTTATCATTATTTGCTAGAGAGGAGTTGCTTCTCTAGCAACCACCTCAACTGGTAAAGCAAAAAAAATGGAGAGTGCTGTAAATTATATTATTCTAAAAATTCCTCTGTACAGAATAGATCTCAGTGAAGTAGAGTTTTATAGTTTTAGTCAAACCCATTCAAGTATTTTTGTAAAAATGTGTTAGTTCGTAGTTTTACCTCGTGTATATAATGTAAATTCTCATTGGTTGTGTATCGACATATGGCCAAGATTGGCTAATATAATCTTAATTTTATGTTAATTTATAATTGTTTGCGTCTCTGATTTATGGCATTTGACTGCGGTGAAGATTTTTTGGACCAAAGATTGAGAAAGCCAACAGTCTTGGCTTGCCCGCAGTTATACTTGCAGAGGGGTACTGAAGTCTCTGCGTTAGTCATACCATTAACGTGTGACAGCTATAATTGTGTTTTCTGTCATTGTTTTATGTTTAATTTAAGACGAATTTTATTTCCCTGTAAATGTTTAATTGGTTTTAATGTTTAATTTTTTAAACTGTGAATATTAATTAACAGTGTTCGATGATTCTTTGTTTTTAATTTTGACAATAATTAGAGCAGATTATTCATGCAATTATTCAAAAAATTGCATTGTTAGATCAGCAAATTAAAAGTTAAACATAGGCGTAAATTGTTTTTGATTGGGCCTCTGCGCCATACCCTAATATGCCATAGTTACCACTTTTTTCATTTGGGTCACTGTATTATGAGCATAAAGTCTGGCTGTAGTTTTGGCAGCACTGTCATTTTAGCAGCATAGAGAATCATTTGATGCATTCAGCTGGGTAGTGTGCCCATTAAGCAGTTACATAACAGTTTACGTCTGTTCACCCTACTAAAATTACATCTAAACATCTGATTTCACATAGCCGGATGCAGTAGTTTGGTAATTGCAGTGTTATAAAGCCTATCGTACTGTAGATATGAAACAGATTTTATACTTTGTGTTGCATCAAGTAAATATGTAAAAATTTGTTTTTACTTATTTTACCATTGTACCTTTTGTAACTTAGAAAGTCAGAGTATTTTTGTAATTACAGCTGCCAGGTGGCAATTGTGTTTATGCCAAAAGTATAACCGAAAAAAGCAGAATGTTAGGTTAGCTTCTGAATTAAAGTATGGACAACACTTTGCAACACTTTTTGTTAAATATTTTGTTGCCAGTTCTGTGACGTTCAAGTTACATTTTAATTGTAGATTATGTCAGCTGTAATGAAAAGAATTACATACTCAATTTGAATATGGCAGAAACTTATTTTGTATGTAATACAATTTCTAACAATTGTCTTTTATGGCACAATATAGTGCATACTAAGTTGCTATTAATTTCTGTGTTTGTGTAAACGTTCGACAGTCATATTGCATACTTTTGCTAGCCTGCTTTTATGCTTTGCGACTCAAAAGATTGAGATGTTATTGCAAAAACACGCAATAGGCATTGTTTTTGTAAATTCAGATTGATTGATTTACTAATGAAATAATGCCTAGGAATTTTTCGCAAATGTCTTTCGAAATTATCTTACTTCTTTTTGTTCTTGTAATTGACGACAGCTAATTGCACAAGCTCATTATTATGAGCGTTCTTAATCAATCTTGTTTTAAGTTTACTTATTTATTGAAACCTGTTTATTTAGTTTTCAGTATCATTGCATTACTGAATTTGTCAATTGTCTAAGGGCTGGACATACTTGTACATGTACTATAAGTCTCTAGTTGTACAACAAGTTAAGTTGTATTATCGTTAAAATAAACTAAGTTACAGTAATGTATGGTGCGTTGATTCCTTTTAGCTGCCATAACAGGCACCATCACTAATGAAAATTAAGGATGCAGTTTGTTAAAACCTTTATAGTTTACTATATAAATAATTCTGGAAAACAATTTGAAGCTATTTTACTTGAAAACTGCATATTACTCATTAATTATAATTTCTGTAAGGGTAATTGTATTTAAACACTACACATTTCCAAAATTCCAAAACAAGCAGGAATTTCTTAGCTACATGAACCTTTATTTTTACATAAGCACAAACTGGAAAGTTGCTCAAATGAACGTACAAATAAAAAGAAAATACAGTTAAAACATCAAGTAAAATCTGATTGCTGCAAGTACATGTAATTCTAATTAAAACTGCAATGACAATTTAACGCACAATGCTTACTTCAGTGCAAAGATCTTGCAATCCGTAAACTCATCATACTTTGTCAGTACATGCCTGTTACAAAATGACAAACAAGCTCCTATGAAATACATTGAGAGCATCCCTGATTGCTTAGAGTCTTAATTGGTTGTTGCCTAGATTTAAATTTCATATAAGCAATCTCCTTAAACCACCAGGCGCAAGTTTAACCAGACTACTATCATGTTCAGGCACACGAACTTCAACAACGTTTATCATGATAATTAGCAATAGCACAAATGCTTTTTAAGTCTGTGTTTTCTTGAAACAAGAATAAGATGTCAAAACCGTTTTACGTTGAATTGGCAAAATAGAACAAAATTAAGTCTCTAAATCGAGAGATAACTTGAAACTGATTCAAGCAACACTAACTCAACCATCACAAATTTTAAATATAAAACAATTAGTGCGATTTGAGATACTGTGCAGAGTGGAATTCAGCTGATTTATTTGACACTCCTGCGAGTGGGTTCAGAGGCTGTAGGTGGAGGTGGTGGTCCCTTGCGATCTAGATCATCTATATACGCCATCAACATTTTAAGTCTCTCTTCAGGAATGCAGTCCAAAATTAAATATCTTTTATCATTCTGTAACAAAATAGTTAGCAGAGAAATTAATAACCGACACACCTGGTAACAGAAAACTACAGCACAGGTGAGGTAAAAGATCACATCATAATTTTCCTTCAGTTTGCTCACAGTTAACTATTTATATGCCACTATTTTACGAATATTTAATATAAAACACACGGCAACCCAAGTGAAGAAATTACAAGTGCTAAGTACGCCAATTCCAAGACATTTTTGTCTCAGTTAATCTACCACTAGTAAAAAAGCATTATTTTTTTTCATCAAAACTTACCTGTAAAATAGTTTCAATATCTTTCAAGTGCTGTTCAGATTCTTCAATTAGACCTTTAGACCTGCAAACATTTCGAAGGAACAATGTAGTTTATTTGGACAAATGCACATCACAACATATTAATTCACATTTGCTTATACACTAAAATACTTATTACAAGTACAAATTTGCAACATCAAAAAAGCTTTTTATAGCCTTCTAAAAACTAATTTAGAAAACAGTATAAACAACATTGTGAACTACTACACCTTAAACCCATTTTATAAAGTATTCGTAGAAACCTTGCAAATCAGAGTATTTTTAACTTTTTTGGAGGGTGTTTAATAAATAAATCAAACAGCAGACGCAAGCAAATTGTTCTTACTTGTACGTGATGGTTTTAGTCTCTTTCAGCAATTCTCTAAAGTCAGCTTTTGCAGCAACAACTTTATCTCTGATATAATCATTAAACTCTCGCTCTCGCTTCTGAAAAAGGAAACAATACAAAATCCTCTGCTACTCTGGTGTACGAAATGTAACATAGATGAATCACATACAAGAAATTTCATTATAATGCTTGTTATACTGACCCTATCACTGGAAGAAAATTTCTGACAACGTGGGTCATCCCGGATGAGTTTCTTTATTTCCTTCCAGGTTGAAGTGAGATCTATCTGTAGGACAATGAAATACACAAATAGAGTAAAATGCACAAACAACTGCTGATAATCTAACAGTACAGCAGAATTCTTATTTGTGATGCATAAGTCACGCACAACTAAATATAAGCATAAATGTTCAAAAATCTGTTCAGAGACATCTAAATTATGACAGCTACTCTGTTCCAAAGTCAATAATTCAATGAAAAATCTGCTTTCACTTAGTGATCAACCCACCACCCAAATTTCTGAAATTGGTTAAATTTTAAAACAAAGAGAATTAAACAGTCAACAAATTCACTAGACAGTATTAAAAGTACACCATTCAGTGTTGAAACATGGCTACATACAATTATGAAGTGCCTGAAATGCTTCAAATGAAACTACTAATGTAATAGTTTATAATCTTAACTATAAGATTCTCAATTAATTCCCAATCAATAAACCCACAAGGAAAACAAAGCAAAGCACGAGAATGTCAGGATTTGAACCACGGACCTTGAAAAACATTGGCTTATTCCAACATTGAAAATGCAATTACCTCAGAAGTTTCACTGAGAAGTTCATGAAATTTCTCCTTTTTCTTTCTCTCTAATGACTCTATATGCTCCTTGAATACCTTCTCTTTTTCTTCACTGTCTAATAGTGCACATAACTCCCAGCGATGCTCCTTCCTCAAAGCCCGCTTTGTGTCCCGCCAAGACGCATCATGGTTACGCACCTGAAAATACCAGAAAGCATTTAAAAAACATAAGTTTTTGTAAAAATAACAAATACCAACGAGAAGTATATTCCATTGTGAGTATATTCCACTAGAGAGTACTGCGAACAAAAGAACTTAGGCAAATTACATAGAACAAATTTATAGAATTAATACTTTCACTTTTGAATTCATATAAATTGCAACACTAAAATGCCACAATTAAGAACTACAAATATATTCAGGTTTTGCTTTAAACAACTGCATGTAATAATAGAAAGATGTCTTTTCTGTAAGTAATGATTAATATTAACTGCAATGCCACAAAAAAATTGACTATTATGAAATATTTGCTTGTGAGCATACTATTAGAAATGTATTACAAAACTCAATTTTTCAGAATGGCCAATATTATGTTACGACTCACAATTGCTAATATGAAATAATACATTACCATATCAACTAGTAAAGCTTTGAAATGTTCTAATGATTCTTCATGCTTGTGCAGCTCCCGCTCTTTATCACGTTCTCTGAGATGTCCGGACAACGTCCGCTGTACTTCTTTTTCTCTTTCTCGAAGGCTGGCCTCGACTCGTTCCTGCTTCTCTCGTTCCCGAGCCTCCTGTTCCTCATCTGACTAATATAGGCAACAGAATTTACATTGCTAGCACCAACGGTTGTTTCTTATGTATCTGACTTACTTGATAAAACATAATAGAAATATGACACTAAAATTGTAGCATTTGAAATTATTAACAAAATAAGTGCAGAATGTGAATCATGGGTTACTTGCTAATTGGGTTCTTTCTGCCAAAGTGCCTGGAAATGTCATTTAAAACACCATTTATTGCAGTGATGGAATCAATTTTATGGTCTTTTGTGCATTATATAGAGAATATGTCATTTAGAATGCCATTTGTTTTTGCCACGGATCTGTTTTCAGGCAAGAATTTACAATACAGACAAAATCTATCATGATATTACAATATAAATCAAACAAAAACTTATTATAAGAACAACAACGAGAACGTGACCGGCATCACAGTGAAACAGAAATAGATCGCTTTATACAGTTACTTCAAAAGTCTGTCACCCAATGATGCATCCTAGTAACCTACTAGTACCTACATACTAGTAACATGGCCTACAAATTCAAGCACACGTAAATAACATGAATGTATGAATAAAAAGAAAATACTACAAGTAGCCAAACACCGTAAAAGTATTTTGCACATAAACCCATAATGGCAACCCACACTACATCACTGACCACACCACCAACAGCACACTATACCAAACCATGCCACTCACACCACACCACACTGCACAACATTTTGCACAAAGGCAAAACTGTGTAGAAGGTCAAATGTTATTAAATCCACCCAATAAATATTAGTAATGTGCAAACATTTGTACTTAGTCTTTGTTCCTGCACCCTGCATTTTTAGTAACGGTAATAGACTTCTACTTATATAATAATGTATTATCATTAACTGCAAACTGTCTTTTAAGAAATGTCTACAGATGGAATATAATGGATGACGTCCCTAACAATGGATTGTGCCCTATACATTTCCTAGTGAAAGAATGACAAAAGAGAACTCAAAATCATCCCGTCCTTGGGGGCTATTATGGAACTGTTCGTAAAAGAGACCCAAGTCGACTTGTAGACCAACTACCCCTCTTCCTTAAGAGCTATAAACTTTTTTCCAAGCGCTGCATGAATGTTTTTTCTATACGGCTTTCTGTCAATATTTTGAAAAATTGGAAGGTTGGATCCAGCAAAGTACTGAAATACCACCGTGCACTATCGAGAAATCTTACTGCACGCACCACTAAAAAGGAATATAAGTTTTGTGAAAAACAGACAAAAATGCCATTTTTTAGGTTTTTAACCCGCTGTTCCTCCCAGTGAACATTGTCAGATTAGAAAATAAACATTCAATGAGATTCCACTAGATCGAGCGTGAGCTTTTGATTCATATGCATATTGTCGGAAATGGTGCTGCAGCCTCAAATCCTATATCCATCCATCCATTCATCTATATATGCAGATACTAGCAAACTCGAAGCATTAGATATTTGTTGACAGAGACAACTCAGTTCTGCCACTGTCTACTTGTTGTATTGACGCATACAAGTCACATTTTCTGAGTCACGATTATATTTTTACTTAATTAGACCAATGAACTTATAAACCTTTTTCGTCAAATGAAAATTACAAAGCTAAGTTTATGCACCAAAGCATCTGTAACCAAACAACTAAGTGCACAAAAGCAGAAACCAACTAAATGCAAACACTTATTAGTCCACAGCACATAAGCATTGTATCTAATAGTAACAAATAGCCCTTACATCCAGTAGACCTTTAACATATTCACGAAACCAGTCTTCCCTATATGAGCTACTGTCGACTGCTTCATATCTGGGGTCATCTCGTACAACCTTCTTTACCTGTTAAACATTCAGAGTACATTACCAGATCAGGGCTAAAAATATAAGTACAGCCTGTAATAACATCAAATTGCTACTTACACACAATACACTGTTGCTGGCTAAGAACATTCAAAGGAAAAATTGCTTAATCTGTTCTTTCTTTTTTTATCTGAATCAGAGACACCTCTTTCACATTTTTCATGTTGTGATGTTTTGTTTATATTTTCACAGTACACACTGTAAACAAGCATAGCGAAGTTTAGAGCAAAATGCAAAAATCACCATTAAAATATATTGTTATTAAACTTCATTGTTATGTACACTAACAAGTACGAATAATGTTATTTTACTAATAAACCCTGGCATCAACACTAAATTTTTGTTAAGACATATTTTCAAGCCACTGTACATATAAAAAAATTACAAAATCATGACAAAAAGCAAGTACTTGGTAAGATTGCTTTTTATTACAATTACGTAATTAATTCATCTACGTAGTGCTCTGAAAATGCATTTAGCTAATGCAAAGCGTAGCTGCTTATCTAAATGATAAAGTTATTTAAAAATAAAACAAAAAACAAATACTGAATTATTTGACAGAATAAATTATCAAAATAAAATATGATAAGTTGATCAAAAATTTATGAAATAATTATGCAAGACAGATTAATTATGTACATCAACAAACTAGACTAGATTACGCAGCTAGTTTTAACAGAAAAAGTCAAGAAATCTAGTTTTACATTATGACCACAGTATACAACAAATAAATAACTTCTTAGACGAAGAACTATATAAATAACTGAAAAAGTCAATGCCAAATAACAAACGAAATAATGAATTTAGTAGCTATGTAAAATGTAGAATGTAGTAAAATTCTACAAATAACTCACGCACACACATACTAATAAATTCACTTTTCATATTAGCTTTAATCCAGCAATTTCCATTGTACAGTAACACTTATATACATCAATAGCAAATAAGCTTTTCAGGCTAATTTGTTTTACACAAAACTAGTAAAGCATAAGGATGAAGTTAGGTATTTTGCATGTGTGAGGTCGATCTCATCACCCGTCACAGGTAAATGGCTTTTTCACGATTATATGTTATGTGCACATCACATGCCTTTTTTGCTTATTCATGATCAAGAGTACAAAATTTAAATGCAAATTTTCAAACTCACGAACAAAAAATACCGAATTCATTCTTCATAACTTTGATAGGCAGTTTAAAAAGTTTTTTTAACAACTGCAGTAAATTAATAATAGAAATAAAAGTTGTCTTATAATAATGTTAAAAACAAAATATTTTAATTAAAAATAAATGTAGTCTACAAAATAACTGTCCAGATACAAATGAAACAACAAACTACATGTGTTGTTTACAAACAAAAACATAAAAGACAACAAAATTAAGTATTGAAACAATGATATTATGCAGTTTCAAGAAAGCAAAAGAAGCTGCAAAAAAGCTTAGTAAAAAAACAGAACAAAAATGCAAGCATTTTTAAACAAGAAAAAACATAAATGGTGGAGCAAGAAAAATAGAATGATCATAGAAACAACTTACCGCACTCCAACTTGAATCTCTGGTCAAATCAGTTTGCTCCTTTAACAGCTGTATGAAGTCAGCTTTTAGCTAAAATGACAAAATATAGAATCAGTTAACAAAGTAACAAATTCGAAAAACATGCCTGAAATTATAAAAGCACAATTACTAAATTTCTGATGCAGGCTGCAGGACAAACTGCATAAGTAAAGAGAGTAAAAATATCTGAATATAGCGCTTAACAACGTTCTTTTACGTTTAAACAGAACTTTTGTGTTAATAGAAATGGTTTATGAAATTTGAACAATATTTTATATTTTGTGTTGTCTAACAGCCTGCAACAGAAAAATAAATATTAGAATCATAATATGTAAACTTTATAAAACCTGAAAAAAATCTTTATTAACTTAAAGATAAGTCCGACGAAGTATCATTTCTTAACAACAGTTATCATATTTTTAACACAAGTGCTATTGAAATGTAGAAAACTTTTTTCAACAATGACTATACAGATCTACATTAAGGAAATGCATATCTGCACTGTACACAAATATATGTTAAGAAAAGAACTTCGCCAGGCTTAAATCCTGCAAAACAAATTCAATATTACTTGTAGCTGCTGGAAAAAAATCATGATTCAATAGCAGAGAGCACAGATGTGATTGTAACTCAGTAACCTAAATTTGCACCAGCACTTTCACTTCAGTTATGAAGAACGTGATACATTTTAGCTGCCATGCTTCTCAAACAGTAATTACATAATTACTGACATTTAATTCTTTTACAGATTATTGCATTAGAAAATACAATGTTACATCATTACACATAACTATCATTTAAAAACACATTTATATCACAGCAGTATCAATTATTAATGGTAATACCAGACAAAAGTTTTTGTGGAATACTGCATTACAATTTGAGACTTTGCAACAAGCAAGTACCAATTCATTCATTGCGCAATATTCTGTTACAGGGGAGCCGAATTTGTACTTTCACTCAAAAACTGATTCCGCCAAATGTTTGTAGATGCAGTGGCATTTGTTAAGTGATTTTCTATTGTTTACTATAAATAATATCATAAATTATGTGTTGCTGTACACAGCTATCGAAATAGGCAGACCACTGTCTGATATGTAACGAGAGACAAAAGAAGCTATTTAAGCTAGTATGGTATTACCAGAATAAAAACATCAGTATTGACCTCGAGTGCCAGTTTCAAAAGTTTTTCCCCCAAGGTAAGTTTATGAGCATGATCAGAAAATCCATCACTGACCATTTTACAAAATTTCACTTTGTGACCACTTGACATTGAAATGGTCATTATATAGAGTAAGGCCTTAGCATGCCATATATTTTGTGACTCTAGGCTGTAAGCACTTGAACAGATAAGGAACAAAATTGTTTAAGCGATGGCTGATAAATATTTAAGTTTGTCCGGCCTGTCACCTCTTATGTGCAGAAGCACATGATTTGGCTTACATAGTTTTGTGGGTTTGTTAATTTAGTGCAAAATGATTTAAAGATCAGAACAACAGATAATCCTCATTCAACAGTGCTTCTTCCTCCACCTAGAACAAGGCCGATAAAAGCAAAAGGCAGGCAAATATTGAGGCTTTGCTTTGTACTAAAACTCGAGGTCAACACTAGCACAATAATTTATAAGCAAACACTACACAGATAAAAATAAATTACACACCCAATTACCCAATCTCTTCAGTATTTTCACATTTGCACAAATACTAGCTTGATTAAATAATTCAAAGCAACAGAGCTAATCAAAATATTTAAATAGCAATGTATGTGTCTGTCACTGAACATTATGACGACTTCCTTTACACACAATATGTAAACTTTGTTCAAATCTTTAACCATGACACGATAACAGTAAATTACGCCAAATTGTAGAGATTCGTTTGTACAGTTACACTGTCAGAGACATATTTCACATATGTTCTGTTAAGAAATAATTTTTTGACAAATTTGTTAGAGTTGAACACAGAATGTGACAAAGATTAATACCAGTTGAACTGCTTGTGATAGTCGCTATTGTGCTATCCTGCTGCACTACAACAGATGTTCTACAGTTCTGGTCGTGCCCAAATGGCCAGAATAGGCATGTCATGGCGCCACTGCTGTTTTGGGAAAAAACTAAAACTTGATAACTTCTCAACAAAGCAAAGAAAAGCAGTCGAAGTATTCATTGTTAAAACAATTTAACATTTAAGTTAACTTTAAGTTACAATTATTTCCGAACAAAGGAACCAGTTAAAACTTTGCAACCAACAAGCAACTTCAATCGAAAATTACTAAAAATCTCAACAAAGTGATAGCAGTTACTATACAACACAACATACAATGTCAGAAATATAATTTATTTCAATACATGGTCAAATCTGGTTTGCAAAACATGCTTTTAATACATGAATTTGGATTGGGATGTACCGGAAGCATAGTTACAAGAACATTAAACAACAGTGGAAACAGGTAAAGGTATTTTCAAAAATTTATTCATATACACATACACTTGAAATGCAAATCACTAGTTCATGAAGAAGCCTATTGTAGCATTCAACAAATTAACTATCAACAACAGAAAACAGAGAAAACCAAGAGAATGAAACCAATAATCAAGTTTTGTGATTAAATCAACAAATGGCACTGCTTTATTGAACCTGAAAAGTAATGGTTTTGTTATGCTGAAAAAAAATAATTCTTTGTCAAATATACGGCATTTGTTGACTGCTCATAGGTAATACTGTCTCTGTCAATTGCTGAAATATAAATTCTGCAATACGTATCGCAAATACAAATCGAACACCATAGCATTTTGAAGACATCTGACCATAAATATGTAAATAGATAATGCATAATAGACACATATAGATATACCCTGAAAAAAATCTTTGTTATAGAAGTTTATATAAGTTATAATGTACTACTAGATATGTGATCAGCATTATAGGAGTTAAAAAGAAAGGCAATGTAAGGCAACAAACACACAAACATGATATTAAAAATAATTTAATTCAAACGAAATTTTGAAAAAGTATTTTTTTTTCAAGAACTCACCTCAAATTTCATCTGAAAATGTGAAACTTTGTTAACTTTGTTACAGTTCATAAACACCGCACACTGTGATGTCATTATTATTGATATAATAGCAAAATATTATTGACGATAATATCAATATTTTGGGGCATATCGCTCTGGAATGATTGCTACAAACCTGAGCTTACCTTTTCTTTTTGACTACTTTTAGTTTCCTTCTCTTTTCGTCGAAGCTCCGATAGATAATCACTAAATAAGCTCTCTCTATCCCGCATTTTCTCAATGTTCTTGAATCGGTCATCTTTGCCAAATTTAGCAGCAAAATCACTGAAGCTTGACCTACAACATTTGATGGTCATTTGATGCATAATATAAACAGTAAGAAGTCTGATCTATGAAACATAGCAAAAGGATTTAAGTAAAAATTAAACTTTAAATTTAAAACAAAATTTTAGACTTAATCCTACTTAATTAAAAAATATGTAGGAACTGTGAGAAGAGCAGTTTTTTGTAGCGTGATCAGTAACACCTTAAACAACAAGAAAGCCCTTTACTTAAATAAAGGAAAAAATTCATCTTGAAATTTTGTATCACATGTATATGCTGGCTTTCTGCACAGAAAAATTGCATTAGCAGTAATGCTGCAGGAAACTTGTAAATTTAAACCACAACGCTGACAATTAGGTGCAGATATTTTAACGGTCATTCTATGAGTAAGAAATTTAAGGAAATTCAAAAAAATAATCAAAGCGTTTGCAGTACATACTTCACTAACCAAAAGTATAAACTGCTTTATCCTGTCAATAACATTAATAACGTTTTGTCATGAGCCAGTGAAATTTTACAAATTGCAGCAGAAATTTTAAATTACTAAGAATTTTCTTTTCAGAAAGATAAGGGTAATGGAAAGTAATAGAATTTCATATGGAAAGGTCTTTAGGACATGCTACAATATTTCTCTTTTTCACCTTCTATTAAAATTTCCATTAACAATGTCAGCACTCTAATGCAAGAAAATGGCATGTAAATCAGTTCAGAAGGGAGAAATTTCAAATCTTAGAGAAGGCATTTTATCAGGAGAAGACTGGGCGAGGAATTGACATTCAGCAGAGGAACTAAAAAAACCAGGAAAGAGTGTGGTTTATTCAGTGAGCTATTTGTATCAAATGAAATGTCAAAATGTACAAGTTTTTTTTTATTTAGGCTAACATGGGCATTAAAACTTAAATGGAAGTTTTGTGATGAAGAAACAAAATTTAGTCATAAATTGCTTTAATAATTACCACATAAAAGTAAAATATACTACCAAAAAGTTCATTTTACATATAATTCTATATCAAGAAGCAACATACGAGAAACCAATGAATGAAATGGGTTTTGAAAACCTCTGGTGTTAACTATGCTGTCACTGGGTAATAACTAAAAATGCACATTTAAGTAAGGAAGCCCAGAATTCTTTAGCATTTTATTTTTACCCCAGGTCTAAGGGTAATGTATGAGCTATTGAAACTTTACACAATGAAATAGAAATTGACTCATAAAAATAATCAATTGTTGTAACTTATAACAGATACAAGAGATAACCAACTGACTTGCTGTGTAAAGCAGCTTCTTCCATGAGCTGTCGAAATGCTTCACGAGCTTCCTTCAGTTTACTCCTCTTCTCTCTCCTCTCCTCCTCAGCTCGCTCTTTAACATATTTCTCAAATACCTGAGCAAGCAAAAACAAATTAAAATACAATCTGCAGATAAATTACAACTGTAAGAAGTTAGTGTTGTAAGACATCACAAAATAGTAAGTTAATAGTAATTACCTGCTTGCGTTCCTTTGATGTGAGAAGTAAATATCGTGGATCAAACACAATTTTGTGTAGTTCCTTCTCCCAGGTAGAAAAAGCTGATACCTTATCAGAAAAAAATCAAAAGCATTATAAAATCCATGAAATGAGTAGAAATGAAAACAAAGTTCATTTAAAGAAGTATTGTGTGGGACATTTACACTTGTGCCTAAAGTTATTTATAATAAAAATTACATAACACTATTTAACTCCATCAAAATATATTACGCTTTGTTATTGTGTCACCATATGGTCATTGTATGAAGAGTGAAACACCTATTTTCAATGTACAAAACAAGCAAATTTTCTAATCAAGTTTCTAAATCAAGTTTTTATCAGCATAACTAATGACAAAGCATTTCATTTCATTACATGCATAAAAATAAATCTAAAAAATATTGATTAATTTAACAGCTTTAACTGCAGTTACTGAGCAAATATAAGAAGAAATTTTGCAGTGTAGTTCGAAGTTAACTAAATTCGAGGGTAATCTGACGAAAAATAAGCTAGTAATCAAGAATGGTGTTAAACACCATTTCAAAAAAGAAAACTATGTGTATATGGAACCAACTAACTTCGAGCTATTAAACCTTAAATTTAATTTAGAGACTGTAAATAATTCTACATCTCATTTAATCAGTTTATTAGGCCCTGACAAGAAATATTTAATTAATTTTGATGCATTGCTTGAAACTGCTAGTACAGCTTTTCATATACATGATATTTGAATCAAAGCATACATTTCGGGAAACGAAATTTCCTTTCTAACGTTATAAATTTGTTTTATATTTCTCTGCAAATCATTTGATAACATAAAATTATTGAGTTGAGAATCCATCAATGACAAATCTTTGCAATTTCATACAGAAAGGCTACTCAAATTAAAAATATGTTCATTAGATGAATAAAAACTTACAAAAAAAAACCTAAAATTGTTGTAACAGCTTACACTTGTATCGTGGCATAAAATACTCAAACCAGCTGTGGTTTTACAGGCAGAAAATTAAACCACCAAAGTCCCAACCTTACCAGTCAAAAATACTAATAACCAGAGTATATTAGTATTATAATGATATTGAGCATATACTAATCAAAGGAGAGTTTAAACAGAATCTAAGAGAAAAAAGACTTGATAAATTTTAAATTTTTACACTGTGCTAAATGCCAATTTTGTAACATTAAATTTGAATTTTGTTTAAGTAACTGCTAGTGCAATTCAAAATTTTGAGGTAAATTATCAAACCAATGCAGTGTAAACATTAATAATTAGATAGTGTTTTTAGGTCAAGATGATGGAAAATATTCTGCAAAATAACAGGGAATACAAATGTTCGAAAAGACTTTAGCAAACCTCCTTTTCTTGCAACATCTCTCGGAATTGCTTCATGCGCGTCTCTAGAGGAATGACAGCACGCTCCCTTGCAGCCCGCACTTCTGCCTCAATGGCTGCTTCTTTTCCTGCGTCAATGGTGGCGCCTTTACGATTACTGTCTTCTGACTTATCCTCTGTGGGTTCTGTTTTTGCAGATTCTTTATGCCTTAAGACAAAATCATCATTGATTAGTATACCCCAAAAAAATTCAGTTGCTGATGCTTGCCCTAATTTTAAAATTAACCAAATTTAGATTTTACTATTAGAAGTTTAAACATTAAACATTAAGGATTAAACAATAAGCATTAAATATTGGCATTAATGCACTGATATATGGCAGTCTATTCACCAGTTTCTTTCACCTATTTATGTATTGCCTTAACACTTATTGAAAATCATAGAAAATTCATTGAAATATTCTATAATATCATTACAGGATACATGTTCATCCTATTTGTGTTGAGTATCGGTACTGTACAAGGCAACAAACTACACGATTCCTATACAAAACTGTAGCTTCTCTCAATAAAACAAAAATACATAACGTAAAAGTAGAAATAGAGAAACTATAAAAATAAACGCTATTCAAATAAGTAATTCTATAAATATACTTCTTCTTCTTCTTTGGTGTAGGTTCCAAGTCACTTGGCTCTTCGGCTTTTTTCTTAATAGCTGGAACAAACAAAACCATTTGAACTAAACTAGTAGCTAGTAATCTGACTATTTATTAGTACCATAATGGTCTGAATACTATTGAAACTTATTAGACTAATGCACATGTACTAAACGAACTGTGTAATACATTATGTTATATGACACAACAAAAGTTGCTGTTCACGATTACCATTTCAAATATATTTACATTAATGTCATGGTACTTTCTGTAATGTACTTTCTATACTTACTTTGACTGAGCAAGCCCAAATCTATTACATTTACATTTTATGAGAACATAAATAAATATAAAAAAGTATACCTTTTTCAACAGGTACAGGAGGATGAGCTACTAACGGATCAACATCGGCTCTTCCAACAAGTTCCTCTGGTCGATCCCACAGCGATAGTCGTGCCGTCGGATTGTAGAAGAACACACGTCCGTCACCAGTCCACACAACACACCAAGGTGTACCTGTCACAGGCGTGGATGACACGGGCTTAGAACGTTCAGCTGCTTTTTGTTCCTCGGTCATTTCTTCCTCTTCTTCTTTTTCCTGTTTTACAACAAAAAAGTTTCAGAAAGGCACATAATCTAACTGTCATTTAATAAATGTTCATCAAGAAAACAAAAACTTAATTCATCAGTATTTAATAATTAATATTACGTACGACAAGACGTTACATAAAATATTTTCATTTAATTTTTCCATTGTACTTGGAGGCTGCTAACAATGCTGAATTTTAAATTTAGTCATAGTCCCCAATTTTTTCACTTCAATCACACTTCCCTTAAGATATATAAACATTTCATCTTTTTAACTGCACAATTTATTCATTCAAGTTTTATGCCTCAAGCACAAAAATTAATGTGTAACACATGTAGTTTCTAGAAACATCCTAAACATGAAAACTTTACACCATTTTGTAGATCTTTTCAAACCCCTCAAATCCGGCTACAATTTTATTTATAGCGATTAGTTAATAGCTGAGTATGGTAGTCTAAACTACAGATGAAAATTCAAATTTTAGAAAACTGGTCCATACATAAACAAAATTCAGAGTACTTTTTGCTAAAGTAAACGAGAAAAGACATTTTTTGGGCATAATGCAAAACTACACTCTCTACTCGTATTCTTGTAACAAAGGAAATCCTTTTGCCTGACTTGTTTGTTTGATGATTAGACAAGCACACTCACGCATCTTACAACTTAGGACATCATAGGCCACGTGACAGCTTTTGGACCAAACAGTAAAACAATATATGCCGTTAGATAGCCTTTGTTAAAAGCTGACATAATTGAAAACGCACATATGCATTTATAAGATCATCGTGGTCAGTTGTTTTCAAGCTCCAAATATGAAGCAACACACTTGAAAATACTGAACGTCTCATACGTATCGCTGCATTTAAAAGTCTTTTAGTCACAAATAGATCAATACAATTATGAGCAGAAGCACAAAAACCCACCTCCTCCTTTTCATGCTCAGCGGGAGAGTTCTGGCCTTCATCTTCAGAATCTTCTTCCTTTTTCTTTTCAGGTGTAAGACTTTCAACAACCTTCTGCTCCATCTTTGGCTCCTCTTGCATTGTGCGCACTGGTTCAGCTTGAATATCAGGCTTTTGAGCACTGGCTTTTGCAGCTAAGTGTGATTTATATCATATTAATTTAACAGCAAAATACTTACAAAAATGCTATCATAAAATGCTAAAGATTTAATACAAACAAGAGAACAGAAATACCTTCAACATCTTTCATGACCTGAGGTTTTTCCCATGTGGATTCCATAGTGACAGAATTATAGTAGTATGCTCTGCCATCACCTGTGGTGTGCTCTGACCATTTTTTAGCTTCCTCTTCCATAGAACTTGTAGCAGGAGTTGGCTGTTCGCTCTGAAAAATGAACGAATTAAAAATTAAAATAATATAAAACTTGGCATTGCCAAAAAAGTCAAATGTGCACTTCACACTCTTTGTGAAGCTTTTTCCTGAATACAGGAATAGCTCAAAAGTAGTAAGCAAAAATATATTGCCGCTGGTGGTCGGTGAAGAAACATCATAATAGTCATCGCTATTTGTTAACTGTCGATCTCAATGCTAACTTCAAATAATGTTTATACTGTTGTTGTATTTTAAGGTTAGCAAGCAAGTTTTGCTGTTTGGCAAAGTTATTCCAACTAATTGTGCACCATCCACACAACAGAAGCCATTTAAGTTAAGAAATATTTAGAAAACAAACAGAAATTTGCAAAATATGTTTTATTACCTTTGTTTCGGGCTCATTTTGCGATGATGGGCTTTGCTGGGGTCCCCCAGGAGGAAACATTCCAGGAGGTCCTGAAAAATGTCCTCCAGGTCCTGGCCCAAACATACCTACAAACGAAATGCCAAGATTAAATACATAAATACTCAAAACGTTTACATCATATGTATTATATAAAAATAAACCAAAAGTGATTAACACACAGTTAATGTAAACAATGTGCAACTTTATCCCGTAATGCCACATAATATGAGAATGAATGACTGTGATTAAAAATTAGCAATTTAGTTGTCAAGAGTAGCCATTAAATCAGAAAGACTTGGCAAACTTGCCACCACTGCCACCTTCACTTAAGTAACATTAAAAATTCTTAACACTTACCTGGTGGCGGAACTCCAGGAGGCATACCCATCATGCCAGGAGGAGGCATGCCTGGAGGGCCTCCCTGGCCAGGAGGAAACATTCCTGGACCTGGACCTGCACCAAATGGGGGACGAAATCCAGGAGGAGGCATGTTTCGTGGGGGCCCTTGAGAAGGGTGGCCTGAAAACAATGACAAAATCTTTGCAATAATACAAATGATACAGGTATCGTGCACAAATCACAGTTCTGCACAGCAGAAGGTTTAGTAGAACATTGCCACATATTTCAATATCTACATACCAAATGGAGGTGGTCCCTGACCAGGTCCCGGACCAGGGTGTTGCTGATGTGGCATTTGATGCTGGGATGTATCTGGTTGAGCTTGTGGTGCTGATTCTGCTTCATTTTCGTCGTCTTGTGCCTCTCCACCAGACTTTGCTTGTACAGCTAATTGTGCTGCAATATTTAAAATGCAAACCATTAGACAATATGACAGAAAATTTCACTAAATGTGAACAGATGCACAGTAGCAATACCTATCACAACTTGTAAAAATAAACTGATTACAATGCTTGCTGTCGTTACTGGCCATTTCAAATCAAACAGTGTTAGTTTGTGCACCTTACTGACAACCATGCTTAAATACAGAAAACCCAGATGTACATGTTCATATATGACTCACCTTGTGCAACGGCAGCTTGTGCAGCAGTAGAAGTTCCTCCAATACTCTGACTAGTATTGGTCGATTGTGCTGCTGCGGCAGCTTGAACCATTTGTTCTAGTTCCGCCTGATTTATGATCTTAACATTTTCAGGTTTGGTCCAAGCAGCTTCTCTTGTTTTTGCATTGTAATAATAAACCTAGGAACAAAACCAATAATATGAGCAATTAGTTAAATTAATGGCGACATAAATGGTAAGTTTAACAAAAAATCACAATTAACTTGAAAAAGGCAGTCTAAGATTTCAAACAAGCAGGGCTCAAAAAATCTGTTAAGACCAAGGTTATTCCTGGACAACTACCAGTGACTGATTGGTAGCCCAACAGCCTCAACAGTACCAACCAAACGAAAGCAACTCTTAAGAAGAATCGTTATAGGCTGGGCATCTATTGATACCAATTAACAAACCAAGCTTATGAACTGAAGATACATGACGTGTCTGAACAATGTAGTAGAGTTTACAACACATTTAATAGATAATTCAGAACGCACTATTACAAGCGTGTCTTGAGAATTATGACATGGCGGAGACTACTCTCCTGTTATGCATGCACACATTAAATAGTCATTGAGATATTATTACATCCCATCACTGCAAATTAGAGGTGTGCTTTTCCTTTAACCAGAAGTTATAATACAAGCTTGACTAATGGTAAAGATATTGTAACTAGCCTAACCCTTTATAGCTTTGTTAAAATTCACAAGAAACATGAATGAACTGCATAACAGTAAATGTGCTCAATTTTTTTTAGCACTTCAAATTTTTTATAACTCTGGCAAAACTAAATATGCATGGTCAATTAACATATTAACAAAATTTGCATAACGCAGTTTCATACAGCGTTTGAATTAATATACGAAACTTAGTACTTTTCAAATTCAAAGTGTTTAGGTTGTTTTATGATTCTACCACTTCTAGTTTTATAACCATTTGCACTATTATCTTGCTGATTGTTTCTTTCCATGTTAATCTTATAATCATCTTTTGCAATGCTCATCGGTTTTACACAAGGCTGTGCCGCCTGATTTTGTGGTATGATTGTTCTGAAAGGCTCAGTGAATGTAACTTTCTTCTTCACTGATGATGGTTGTTCAAGAGTTTCGTCCAGTTGATGTCTGTTCCTGCGAATTACATTTCCATTAGGTGTCTGAACCATGTATGAACGTGGTTCATTGCATCGTGACTCAATAGTACCTGGATACTGTCCAATGTTATTCTGCACACGTACCCTTTGTCCTGGGTACAATGGAGGAAGGTCTCTCGCGTGTTGATCGTGGTACACTGTCTGTACATTCTGCCGTTCTTTCAGTCGTTGATAAATCTCATCTTTATGCGGTAATTTATTATGTATCTGTTCAGGAAGATTGCCTTTCAGCTTTCATCCAAACAAATGCCAAATTCACAAAAAACTTGCTTCGTTGCTGATATCACTGTAGCACTTGTGCATGGATTGTGCAACTTTTTCACCACAGGATATTTAGAATAGTAATCAGCTATGATTAACCATTCACATCCATCCATATGGAAAAGATCAGTTCCAACCTTATCGCAAGGCTTGGTTGGAATTTCATGAGGTATCAGAGTTTCATGTGGCTGAGATACTTTGTACTCTTGGCATGTTGGACAAGCTTGGACAAGTTTGTCGATGTCTTGATTTATGTTCAACCAGTAGACTGTCCTTTTAGCTCCAAGTTTCGTTTTTTCAGAGCCTAAGTGCCCATAATGCAGTTGTGTGAGCACATCTCTGCGTAATTTTTCTGGGACTAAAACACGAATTCCTTTCAGGATGATGCCATCGTGAACCGTTAGTTCATCTCTCATAGACCAAAATGGTCGTAGATGTGTAGGCAAACCTTTAATGGTGCTTGGCCACTGAACTGTGATTATCTCCATTACATGGTTAAGCATAGGGTCACTTCTCGTTGTGACTTGAATTTCACTCATCTTATTTGTACTAAACTGTAGAAGATGTACTTGCAAATCTAAATCAATGGGTTTGCTATTTTCCATGTTTGGCAATCGAGACAGTGTGTCAGCTACTGCCACATCCTTTCCTGGATGATATTCGACATAATAGTCATACTCCTGAAGTTTGAGTAACATGCGCTGTATGAGAGGTGATGCACTTGTAACATTTTTCTCTGTGATCATGACTAATGGACGATGATCCGTGATGACACGAAATCTTGTTCCGTACAAATATGTGCGAAATCTTTGCACACCAAATAAAATGGCTAACAGTTCTCTTTCTATGCAAGCATAGCGAGACTCAGTTTCCGTGAGACTCTTTGAAGCGTAAGCAACATGTTTTCCATCTTGCAAAATAGTAGCTCCTAAACCCCTGACACTAGCATCTGCTTGCAACGTAGTTTCTTTGTTTACGTCAAAATACTGAAGGGTACTTTCTGATGTTACAAGTTTTTTAAGCTGTTCAAAACATTTATCATGGTGCACTTGCCACACAAACTCACTATCTTGCTTTAGCAAATCATGAAGAATTGCAGCTTTGTCTGAAAGATTATTTATAAATGGAGCAAGATATGTGATGAAGCCTAAAATTGTTTGTAACTCATTTTTCGATGTTGGGGTAGGCATAGCACAAAGATCAGCAACCTTACAGGGATCAGGCTTTACACCATCTGCTGAAAACACCATCCCGAAGAAGCAAATGCTAGATTGCTTTATTGCACACTTCTCTGAATTAAAAACAAAACCACCTTTAGCAGCAACTTTCATTAGCTGATGCAAATTTGTCTCATGTTCCTCTTGGGTAGAACCATATACCGCAATGTCATCAGAAATACCAGTTGCACCATCACACTGGCTAAGAATTGCATCCATGTGGTGTTGGAAAACATCTTGCGACACAGACAAGCCAAATGGAAGTCTCTTAAAGGCATATCTGCCAAAAGGTGATTGAAATGTTGTGAGAAGCTGTGAATCTGGGTGCAAACGTACAGACCAATACCCATTTTTTGCATCTAGTTTGCTAAAGTAACGAGCACCTGCAAATTTGTGTGTTAGCTCTTCAATCGTAGGTGTCTTGTGGTGCGGTCTCTTTAGTGCTTTGTTTAGGTATCTTGCATCCTTATGCTGCCATTTCCTCTACGACTGTAGGCAAGACTTGAAACCCAGTCTGTAGGTTCTGTAACATTTTTGATAATGTCGTTTGCTTCCATATAATCGAGTTCTTCCTTGATAGCATCCTTTAGTGCTATAGGTGTTTTTCGAGGTGGATCTATGTGTGGCTGTATATTGGGATCCACTACTAGTTTTACCTCACCTGGCAAACATCCAATTCTATCAAATTGTTGAGGGTACAAAGTTGTTAAATCAGACACATTGTGAATGAGTGCTTTCGTCACTGGCTGAGAGTTCACATTACAATGTAGGGTGATTAGTTTTAGTTTCTGACATGACGGTAAACCAATGACAGCAGGACCACTAACGTCAACAATGTAAAATTCAGTGTCTTGCCAATCGGTAGATTGTGATTTGCATGCAATTTTAGTGATTCCATAGCAGGGAATTTCTGTTCCATTGTATGCAGTTAGTTTTACTGATGGTCTGCTGGTCAGTATACTGGTATTTGGATATCCTTCAGCGTCCGATAGCTCAGGATGCATTCGACGGAATGTTCTAATCGGCAATGTGTTAGCTTGTGCGCCAGTGTCCAATTTCAACTTGAGATTATGTATGCCTGGACGGTTTGTTAATTTTATGCTAAGCGTTGTAAAAGCTTCATCCTTGGCACAATTTGTCACGTGGTTTAAATGTGTGGTGACCACCACAGTTCCTACAAACTTTATATGACTTAATACTACTCACGGCCGTCGAAACTGCTGCACCGGCACCTAGTTCTTGTAACTGCAACATGCTCATTACTGAAGCTTCATAAACTCTGCCTATTTTTACGGCGTCAGTCAACGTGAGTGTGTTATCTTTACTCAACAGTTCTTTCTGATATTCAGGTATAGGCGTGCTTGCAATTATTTGCTCTATAAGATGCTCACTCATCTCATGTTCATTAGCGAAGTTGCATTTTAGTGTCAACAATTTGCACTGGTTTATAAAGTCATCCAATGATTCGCTTTCTTTTTGCTTATAATGTCTTAATTTTAACCTACTTATGTGGAAATTTTCTGTAGGTTCCAGCTGTTCTTGAAATTTTCTCCATATTGTTGTCAGATCATTCCGCTGGTCGTCACTTAAACCCCAAGAGTTGTAACGTCTTAGTCCTTCTTCACCAACGGCGAGTAAGACATGAGTGACTATCTGCTCGTTGCCGGTGATGTTTTTTATTGTGAAAAACATCTCACACCTTTGTTTGAATAACTTAAAGGTTTCTGCTAAATTTGGCACAAGTCCATCCTGGGCATTGAGTCGTCCATATTTATTTAGAACTACAAACGCCGTATTTTTGTCCGGCTAAAACGATTTCTGTAGTTAACTTCACTACGCTCCAATTGCAGCCGTGTGCAAGTAGTTCAAAATAGAAGGCTATTTATTTCAACGCTGATTGGCTAGCGAATTTGGGTTCAGGGATTTATCTCGACACTGATTGGCTAGCTGGTTAGCAACTTGGTGATCCTTCCGCTCACGTGCTGGCGACGAGAAAGCAAGTATGCCCGACGTTGTTTCATTGTAAAAAACGCCTTTCACCCAGCTTTTCAAACCTTTTATTCAATCACGTGTATTTTCGGTGACGTGGCGACTTGGTCTCCTTGATCCCAATGATGCCACCTTGAAGATACATGATGTGTCTGAACAATGTAGTAGAGTTTACAACACATTCAATAGATAATTCAGAACGCACTATTACAAGCATGTCTTGAGAGTTATGACATGGCGGAGACTACTCTCCTATTATGCATGCACATATTAAATAGTTATTGAGATATTATTACATGAACCAAAGTATCAGCTTTAAAAACTAGTTTGTATCCAAGTTCCTGAGTAAAAAAAGAAACCTGCTCCAAATTCATGGTTCCACTAACTAATAATTAGAAAAGTACTCTGTTGCAGTTCTAAAATCCTCTATAGAAAAAAGAACTAGTTCACATTCAAGTTCCAAGCATGAATTATTATAGTACATGTACAACAAAAATGCCAAAGGGACACAACTATCCATAAGTTGATGACTTGAAAATAGTCATTCTCAAAAGTACCTCACCGATCAAAGCATTTCTTATGACCAGTATTGGTTCTATTGAAGGTGGATGAGTGTAAATAAATCTATCAATTAAACTTTTTCCCGTTTGTAAGATATTAGTGCACATACGGGTAAGTTACTAAACATAGCCAAAACGACATTAATTTAAAGTATAAGGCATAACCATTCTATATAGGAATCCATTAGAAAATAAAAGTCAGCAAAGCAAATTTATACTTTTAAAACGGCAAACCCATTTTCCAAACTTGCAGATAACAGCAGCCTACTGCACCAGTAAATGTCATTGAGCAGCAAACTTGCTATTAGACAGAAATCAAGAAACCCTTACCTGCCTGTAAACAATACAGTTAGTTTCGCTCTTGCGGAGGTATGCAAAACGCACATGTATAAATGCATACTGTAAGAGCTTAATTAAGCTCACAATGACTGGGAAAGTACACATTTTGGTACTCTGGATAATCACTGTATATCGCATATCAAGATATAATGAGCGAACCTAATTGAATGTAGGTAGTTCAACGGACTACTAATGAAGTTATTTCAGTTGTCCAATGCAAAAAATGGTTATGTACAAAAGTTTGGCACAAAAAACAATTAGGCTCAGCAGCTTATTTCAGAAGTTATCCATAATAATTATACAAGTTTCTGGTCCTGTCACAGTTTTATAAGTAAACTCTGTATTAAGTTTTTGATACTAGCTTGTAGTCTGTCATCCACGCAGATATATATGTAGTACATATAAAAAACATTTACGAACAGCTGAATTGTTCAGCATCCAACAATTTTTTTTAAAACTAGCCGAAGAAAAAGTTATCATGTGTTCAAAATAATTCTGTAATTAATGACAATATCTAATAATATGAAGATACAATTTTAACAAAAAAGTCACATTTATTTCATTAAAAGTTTTCAAACTAAAATGTAAGGTTTAATAACACACAAAAATTTACCTTTCCGTCGGGACTTTTTGTCTCAACCCACAGCTGGGTCAGATCCAGATTTAATCCATTTGAAGCTTGGTTTGATGCTGAAGTAGGGGTAGGTCCTGATGGTGCTCCCCCTCCACTAGACGAAAATCCAGGTGGTGGCATGTTCATTGGAGGCATGTTCGGAGGACGCTAAAAACAATAGTCACATTGACTACTAACATGTATACACAAGTCTACAATGGATTTAGAATATGGCTGTCTTAATTTTCTATGGAATAGGGCATTGTTCTTAACTATATTTTCACCTTCACACAAGTAAAATGTCTAGTTTTTATTATGTAAGTCCAATATTATGCATTAAATATGGATTTACTAAGAGATTATGTAACTGTGTACTCATTATTCAGCAGCTAACTATGCTAATAAAAACAGTATCTTTGTCACCCATTCTCTCCTTGCTGAACTACCTTGGTGAAAGTCACTGATAGCAGTAAATACTTATTATAAGCCTAAAGCTATAATGCTGCTATTATCAACTTTAGCTCAGTAGAATACATATTAGACAGTATAGTCAACGTTTTTGATTAAATCTATACTAGAATGAAAGTTAAACAACCTAGACAGAAAACAAAGTCCAAGTGTTTGAAGCCAAACATATTTAAAATCATATTCTTTTTGTTGTTATGCTTTCAAGCAAACGAGAGTTTGTCACAATGTGTTATAATTCTCTGCAATAACATGCAGTCTCTGGGAGAAAAATGGCAGCCTCTACAGTCTTTATTCTATAACTCTAAATACAGAATTTCCCCCACAAAAATTTGTTTCTTGTGGATTTTGAAATATTAGCAGAATCCAGTAAAATTGTAAAATTACAAGCAACCTTTTTATTGATTATACTCAGCTTTTAACTGAAAATTTCTATATATGTCAAGAACTTACTTTTGGACATGCCCTCAGGTTCATAATATTTCTGTTGATTACACGAAAGGTGAATATTGACAAAAGGAATTTCCCAATTTCCCTTTCTTTCTCAAAATAAACTACTTGTGGGGAGCAGCAAATGACAACAATGCTTGTTACCATACGCTCTCAGTAGGGCTTTAATACTAGGCTTGATGATCATAAAATACTGCAAGTTCCATATGGATAGATCTGTATGTGAAAAGTCATGTTTATTCTTAATCTTTAAATCTTTATTCTTAATTCTTTATCAATTAAGTTACTTTAGCATCTATCCAAACGAGATTATTGTAAATCACGCACCATTCCTGGAGGAGGCATACCAGGAGGAGGCATCCCTGGTGGTCCCATTCCGTGTTGCATGTAATTTGGATCAAAAGGTGGTGGCCCACCAGGGGGTCCACGATAACTAAAATAGTAATAAGAACTCAGGATTGATGGAGGAACGTTCAAACTTTTCATCATTACTTTCACTTTTAGAAGTTGCATTGTCACATACATGTATACATAGTTATTACACAAGTTTAATTGTAATGTTTGGGTAGTTAGTAAACTACACATAAATTTACTATATTATAAGAGAATAGCTGCATTAAGCACATACAATATTAACTATAAAAAAACAAAAATAGTTCAGTCTGCTATCAAGCTACAAATACTACTAAAGCTGTAAATGTGATTTTTAGTTTGTACTACAAATGCCAAGTCCATTGTTAATCAACGTATACGCTTATTTTGCCATCACTTTCACAGCTATGTACATTTGTACAACTGTCTGCAATTTCTAAATAGTGTGAAAAATGAAATTTTTGATTATAAAATCAAGACAATTTTGAGGCCAAAATAACTTCGTATGTTTGAGCACTCTATCTTGATAATATGATAGAATATCAAGTCTTTGCAGAGTAAGTACTGCCTTTTATATATCTTTTTTTACTTGCACATTTACTACATTCTAAGTTGAACGAATTTGACAAAAACAGAATATATAAGTTTTCTCTGGTTATTCAATCAAAGCAACTAAGAAAGAATTCATATACATAACCATACCAATCAGACTGTAAATCTATGCAGTTAGCACGTAAAATAAAATAGTACATAACGAATTTAGTAAATTAACTCACCCAGGTGGAGGTGGTCCTCTCATACGCATGTGTGGTGGTCCAGGTGGAGGTCCACGCATGCCAGGAGGTGGACCTCGCATACCATGAGGTGGTGGCCCTCGGAATCTTGGTGGTGGTCCTCTATTGAATGGTGGTGGACCTCTACAAAATGTACTTAATGTAGAGAGTAAGAAAAAAGCTGCCTATAAATATGGTTTGAATTGAACTGAACTGAAAAATCATTTGTTTTCCACCTTTTTATACCTTTAATTATGTACACCAGTTTCCTAACAAATTCTGCAATTTGTCAGGACAATGTCACATGGCGGAAAATGAATTTGCTATAACGTATTATCTAATGCCTATTGGAAATTGAACAAATTCTGCAATTTGCCCAAAAGTGCCACATGATCAATCAATAAGTACATTCATTGTAGGCAATGGGATAGTCAAATCAGTTGTTATAAAATGTATAAAGCTATTTACACTTTTTGCTGTAGGAAGAAGTGCCATTACATGTCTATTAACTCTAAGTGACAATTGCATACATTTGTGTCTGTGTGGGTTTAATCTCATTCATAATAATTTTTATAATTTGGAATTTCTAGCACTCATAAAAAATGAGTTTCAGATATTTTTTCTGGATAACAGTGCATTTATGGTACAGAGGCAGGGTATTTATAACCACTTGGGCATCATGGTGTCATAAAACACACTAACGCCTTCAACTAGGTATTATTTGTACGGTATAATGCTTTTTTACCATTGGATAGATAGTAGGATATTTATTATATATATTTAATATATATTATATACTATAGGTATGTACATCAATAAAAATGAGCTAAGTTAGTTACTTAGTTAGCCTACATTAACAATAGCATTTTTAACAACCGCAATCCCAGTGCTATGAACCTTTACAGCATTACCGGGTATCTGTTAATACTATTATATAGTTATTAATATTATTTCTAAAGTAAGCAAACTCACCTAGGTCCTCTCGGGCCAGGCCCTGGTCCAGGTCCAAATCCTCGTCCCCTCGGGCCAGGAACACCAGGTCCAGGTGGGCCCCAACCACCTCTTGGAGGATGAAAGCCTCTCTCCCAAGGTGGTTGCCCTTGATCTTCGTGCATGTCAGGCCATTCGCCTTTGTGCTCCGGCTCACGTTCAGAACTATCTGGTAAACCATTTTGTTCAGGCAAATCATGTTCAATTTCATTGTCGTCCATTTTGCTTTTCAGAGGAAGATCACGTGACTCCACAACGCTCGAGCTTCTAATTATACGGAAAACTACAAGTGCCAAACTACAAGCCTCGATCTCTGCCATGCGGGTATTGTAGTATTCGGTTCTACTATTTCCTTCTTTCACTGACACAGCTAGAGCTTGGAAATTGTCACCGTATCATCACTAAATCCCAGTATCTGTGTTTATTTTTAGGCAGCACTCACCTTCGCCATTTCAATGGCCATGACCGTTTGCACACATTAATTTGGTATACGTATGTTATGCTATTCTGTTTTGACTTTTTTTTTTATAGATTTGTATACAGATAACTCTTCTATAATTCACTTTCTGTTTTGAAGACCACATACTTATTGCCATTATTATTCTCTGATATAAGATAGATGCAGCTGAAATTTGCTTTTATTCACTTAATATTTTATTAATGTATGAGTGATTATTACTTATCAATTTATTTTACCTGTTCTGTTTGTTAATTAACACATTTTGTTCGTTAATAATAAAAACATGTTTTGTCTGTGCATCTCCCATATGAAGGAAGTGAACTGGAACACAGCTTGTATGTGCATTGTTGATTATTAATGGCTGTACCTTCAACTCTAGTACTATACTTACCTGGCTATAGCTTGCTCAGCACTAGATTTAACGACTATGAAGTTGCTTCGTAATTTCAACACCGTCTTGAACTAATTTGTTCTTTACACCTGCATTTTTGTGCTTTTGAAACTGCTTAACATGATTTTTAAAATAGTCTGGAGTTCAGTTAATCTTTTCCTTAAGATTTCATTGCATAAAACGTTTCAACCAATTATTAAGCACGTGTATGTTTGAAATAAATTTAACAGATTTTTTTAACATTTTGATTTGGTTTGAAACTGAAACTTGAAATGCAGTAATAGGGGAGATGTTAATAACAGTACCGTAAAAAAGCCACAAAACAAAATGCAAGCATTTTATTGGGCATTGCTATGCTTACAGAGTGGAAAGGGCTTAAGCATAAATGATCAGTTTTTGCCCCTCCAATCTCCTCTACATGTTTTACTTGTGTTACTGTCTTAATGAAATACCTTCTACACGATACCTTTAACATTATTATTTTTGAAACACATACAAATGGACTGTACAAACAAAATTTCATAATAAATTACAACTTTATTATTGATTGGTCAAGACCTAACATTTGTTGGATGTGCAACTGTAATACTATACATAGAGTAATAATCATAACAATATACACAGCAGATATAGTGTACAGTAAAAGCAAATTCAACATTTGACAAGACAAAGAACTCGTGATATTTACCAAATGCTAAACAGAATTTAATTCCCAGTTTTAAGGCCACGCCATAAAATTGCAGCAACATTAACAGTTATATTATCCCATACAACCAACCAGAGATATTGCCTATAACTACATTATGACACAGCCAAATCAATAACATCCTAACATTTGTTGGATGTGCAACTGTAATACTATACACAGAGTAATAATCATAACAATATACACAGCAGATATAGTGTACAGTAAAAGCAAATTCAACATTTGACAAGACAAAGAACTCGTGATATTTACCAAATGCTAAACCGAATTTAATTCCCAGTTTTAAGGCCACGCCATAAAATTGCAGCAACATTAACAGTTATATTATCCCATACAACAAACCAGAGATATTGCCTATAACTACATTATGACACAGCCAAATCAATAACATTGAATGTTCGCCAAGAAAACAATAAATCTTAATTTATTAGTATTCAATCATTAACAGTACATACAACAACACTTTATATAAAATATTTTCATTTAATTATTCCGTTATACTTGAAGGCTGCGAACAACACTGAGTTTTAAATTTAGTCACATCCCTAAATTTTTTTCTTTTATGATATCCATTTAATCATTTCATTAAGACGTGAAAACACTTTAGTTTTCTTATTGCACAATTATTCATTCAAGTTTTATAACTGATATACAAAAATTAATATTTAACATTTAGAAGCTATGCATTAAAAAATATGGATTTCTCTAATGACTATGCAAAAATGCCCACTTTTTAAAAGTGTTTGTATATTTTTTGGAAATGTGCTAAACACAAACTTTATACCATTTTACTTCAAACTCCACAAATCCCGCAACAGCTTTGCTTATAATAATTAATTGCTAGCTGTGAATAATAATATAAATTATGGGAAAAAATTCAAAATATGCGAAAACTGGTCCATAGTTTACCAGAATACACAACACCCAGCTTTGAAGTGAAGTTTTAGCAAATTTCTCTCCTGCATTGAAACAACTCGTATATTACCTATTTGCAAAATATAAAGAAAGCAGTATGCATTATGCAGAATTTGGTTACCAGCTATGCTTTTCTAGAGTAAACGAGAAATGAAATTGCAAAAAATTGCACTACATTTTTACTCGTATATTTGCAACTTAGGAACAGCTTCACCTTACTTACTTGTGCAGTGACCAGATATGTCCTATAACGTGATTTGTCAATTTACCCAAGGACGGCACATGTTGTCAAATAGCTATTAAATGTTAATAATCATTCTTCTTGAACTTAAAAATAATTACTGTTTACAGAAGTTTTGGTCAAATGTTAGCTACAATGTACGTATGTTTTAAAAGCATATTTCGGAGTCGAGAATGTTTAATTTATGATGGCATGCTCAGAAGTATATATAGTTATATATATGGTGAAAACAATACTGTGAAACATCTATAAACATTGAATTATACTGTATAGATATTACTAATATTAAAAAGTAACTTGCTAAATATAGTACAATTTTTTTATACTGGCAAATATTTAATTTACGTGCGTAAATTTGTACAACACCAATACTTAAAATGCTCTATTGCAATGTAAAGTACAGTCGATCACAAAATGGAAAGGTAAGCTTTTTGTATAAACATAATATGAAGTACATATCTAACAAAGAATATTAACATGTAAAATTTACATAACAGCAAAGAACTAAAATAATTGTACAGCTCTAGTGTAGAATCTAAATATAATAATACCATAGCTACATTTTCTTTGTTGTCACTAACTTAAAATTTGTTGGAGAAAATTGTAATGTGCACTGCGCGTTAGTGAAGAAGTGTGCTCCTAACTTTTCACATGAAGGTTCGTGAAAATGTGGTTAGTTCCATATCACAAACAGTCACAGCAGATCAGATAACAGGGGACAAATGTTTTAAATGGAACATAATATAACTAACATTGGTTAGGCATTTGGAAGACGGACTATAGTCATTAACACAAAATACATAGTGTAGCTGAATAGAATAAATGTGAAATCAATGTTCACGGGAACATGCCTAGCAGCTGACAAGTAAGCGTAATAAGCAACTTACTTTATTTTGCAAAGCCAGACTAAAAACAAATGAAAAAACACTTTAGTATGATGTTGAAGAAAAAGTGTCACACTTCCCTGAAAAATGCTAGCAATATTTGGGCTTAACTACTATTAACAGATCGTGTCCAAGAACTACTTCCAAATTATATGGAGAGTTTCAGTCAGATATATAGTTTAGTACAGTACTTGTGCAGACACGTGGCTGGTTCCCAAATTAAAATTTCCACATTAGTTCAGAAGTGGTGCTGACAAGTCACTTGCATAGCATTGTTTCGCTTTTTGCTCAAATGGCACTGTGTTTTTTCATTTTAGAATTCTGCTTGCCCAGTGTTTACAATAGACGTAATGGGCAAACGATGACGATGATACTTCTACATACAATTTTGGGCAACAGCTACTTAGCACATTATAATGCTTCTGAATTATGTATAATTTAATAAAAAGAAAGGAGCAATAAACAACAAGCTGAACAAATGGGTCATAGGGAGGTATTTACATTTTCAAATCGCAGTAGTTTGTTCAACAACAGTCAAAAGACAACAGCTGACAGTTTCTATAACAAAGGTAATATAGCTGATGCAGATGCTTCATGATATCATCTGAAAAGACAATACAGAGTCATCAACAAATTTTTTTCAAAGGATTTGACATCCTACTTTTACAATGGTATTCATGATATACTATTACCACCACTTTTGCAAATAGTGATGTTGCCATTGACTAAAGATTACTAATGAATTAACAAAAGCTAATATACCTTCAGTGCATTAATAAAAAAAAATTCACAATGAAGAAACTGAGAAATGTGACATTTCAGCACAAACAAAAACATTGAAACAAGCACAAAATATTACTTGTAACACAGCAGTAAGAACACCGGTTATTTTCCACAGAAAGACATGAATAACAGACAACTGATTAAAGGTTTCTTATTGCTGATGTTTGTGATTATGTTTCTTGTGATTTTGTTTTGCTTTTTTTAGTTTTAAAAATCCAAAAAAAATTATATTTTTCAAGTTTGTTATGCATTCTCTTTTCCAATTTACATCAACTGAAACATCATACATTTTTTCAATGGTTTATTGAGAAGTTTTATGATTGTTCCAAATTTTGTCATTAAAAATGATTTCATGTTGCCTTTAAAGTACTTTTAAACATGACACAAAAGTACTTACACTCTTTTCCCACTCAAGCTCTTGAAGTATTCGTTCACAACAATCGTACATGTACATAAACTAGAAAAAAACAAATCACTTCAGTTCTCCACATGTATAAGCTCTTCTAGGTTTCTTAAGTTGCTGAATGTACAATAAATCGGGGATCACTATCCTATTGCGGAAGAAAGGATGTGTCCATGTCTTACTGAAATAAACCTTTGTCACCAGCAACAGTTTATTTCACTTGATCGAGGCTAACAGAGCAGGTTTACCCCATTTTTATAGAGCACTAAAGAGTTTACCCCATTTTTATAATTTTTATACTACTGTAGATTTTGTTGTTGCTTGAATTATAAGATGTTTTTGTTTACCCAAAAATGCATAGGTATGAATGTTAATTAAACCTTTTGGCAATAAAATTTATTTCGTAATAGCTTAACTATATCACTTCATTGTTAATCAAGTATCAGTGTAAGAAACATCTTATTTCTGCCACACAAACAGTTACTGCCACAGTGACATAAAATACCTGAATATTTACATATCCTAACATCAAGACATGTTAATGTTGTAAAAATATAATAAAGTAAATTGTGCCATTATAATAATATATAACAGTGTTGTAGTCAAGTCCAAGTCGAGCTCCTAAGTCTCGAGTCATTTATAAATAAATCCGAGTCAAGTGTCGATTCAGTGACACACGAATCCAAGTTGAGTCCAAAAGACTCAAGCACTACAACACTAATATGAAGGGTGAAAACTGAAATGTCAATTTAAAGTCAGAAGAACTGAGAATGAGTTACTGACTTTTTTATCTGAATGCGCTTGCATCAGTTAAAGGCTACATTTTTAGAATTTTTAATGAGGTATAATTTCTGTAATAAATAATGTGTGGAGTTACCTTTCATGGTATATTTGGCAAAAATTCTGGGAGACTAACACAAATATTAAACTAGAACAGTTTATTTTATCATTCTGATGTTTTGACAAATTCATCAACATATTATATTTATTTCATGAATAATATTTTTGGAATAAAATAAATGCGTTTCAGAAGATTTTATATGCTACTCTAGCTTCAAACTAATTATCTGTTTTTGCTTGGTAATGTAGCTTTTATTCCAAAATATTATTACCAAATACTATTATTGGCATAAATGCAATTCTTAAATTGCAAAATATTAAAACACAATGCATGCATCATGAAAAATGATGGCTGAGTAAAAGTGTACAAGTACTAAGTAGTATTTAAAAATATAACAAACCAGTAAAAAATAGGAAAACTCACAAAATGGGAGTGAAGTTTCACCCATCGAGGCTTTTTGTTCGGTCTTTCATACTTGAAAGAGAAGAACATGCCCTCTTCATCGCAGTCGTGTTCAGTAATGTCCTCCCAAGAAAATTCAATCACTTGTGACTAAAACAGCAATTAAATGTTTAAAGAGTTAGTTTCAAATTTTCAATTTCTCAGTCACTATATGTTATTTTGGATATGCACATTCACAAATACATGAAGCTTACAACAATAAATTAAAGAAAAAAGCACTAAAAATCATTGGATAACCAGTGTTCGAACCCAGAATCTACTGCTTACATGCAAGTTCTCTACCATTTCGCTTACTGATCCAACATAGCAGAGTTGGTCTGAATTCTTGCCTACTAGCATGCAGTTAAATAGAGCCACCTTAGAAGCTGACTTCTAAGCCTCTGCACCTTCTGTAGGGTATCCAGAATACACATTAAAATGACACCACGCTCACGACAATTAACCTAATAATTGAAGGAAAAGGCACTGAAAAGTGCTGGACAACCAGAATTTGAACCCAGAACCTGCCTGATTACAAATTAAATGGTAGGCTCTACCATCTATTGGGCCAATACAACCACGCACATACGCCAATACCGATACACCATTTTTGCAACTAGCAAGTGATAAATGTTTTCTAAGACAGGTAATTCGTTAATGTTACATGCGATTCTCTTAGCTTATATGCAACACAAACTGTTTGTAACTTCCTAATTTTTAGTAATGATATCCTACCTCTGGGGTTCCATCTTCTTTACATGCTGCTAGCTTAAAGTTTTCAATGCTGAACGTGGCAATGACATGTCCCTCCTTACGAGAATCACAGGCACAATGTGGAAATGAAATCTCGCCATATCCATCCATTGCTCTGACTAATTTTAAATACTGGAACAGTTGGCAAAATAGTATCATTATTTAAGCAAATTGAACACATCTTATAAAATCGTCTAGCAGTAAGTTTAATGGCAGCCCTTATTTTCACATAAAAATTGTGTGCAACATAATCGTAAATAAAATGATGAGTTCAAGACTCTTTCTGGTTGATTTGATTTGCCATACTGATTTTGACAGTTTCTTCTTTTGAAGGAGAATTGTATTCACATACAAACATGGTTAACACGCTTCTGACTAGCCTTGACAATTCGTCAGTCACAAGTCTCACAGCCATGCACGTTGAGTGGGCCCAGTCACTGAGCCCTGAAGTCCCATTTGCAGGGTGTTAATATTTGCAGAGTAAATTCCCCAGTTATAAATTTTGCTTTTCACTTTTTCTCTTAGCATAGAAATCAACAAGATTATTTTAAACAAATCTGCGCAAAATTTGATCAGAATCATTATGAAATTCTCACAGTTAAAACGCCAAAGTACGTCCTAAAAATGTTCAACAATGAAGTTGTAAAATGCTCTTTTCTTCTTAAAATAATAAAAAGTGCTTGCAGTTTTCAAACAGAAAAACTACTCAGATCATGGAATACTGCACAAATAAAAATTGCTTTTATATCATGCAAGACACAAAGAAATGCTCAAATTAGCCGGTATTTGAAAGGCAGAAAGTAAAGTCTGGGCATTAAGCTCTAGTTTTACCAGTCATAAGTGACAGTAATAGCTCATATACCCGTTAGGAAAGAATTGAGAAGAGCTCTAATTTCAAAATACTGATTTAATTACAGCACCACAATACCAGTATTACCAGCAATACCAGCAAGCCTGATAGTCTGGTTGGCGGCAGATGCATTGCATTTTGTTAACCTGTGGCAATTTTTTAAGCCCGAAATTGAGCCTAGAAGGCAGATCAATTTTCTTCTACTTATGATTACAGCAGGTATATAACAGTTACAATAATTAGCCATACCGCTGCCTGTATGTGCAATAATGAAAACAGTGATGATGACTGAGATCATGATAGTAGTATTTATCCTGTAAAGCAAATAAAGAGGCACACATACCTCTAAGGTTCTTGAAGAATCTTGCAGCGGTTTGAGCTGGTAAAGTTTGTCTTCAGGTTTAATCTGGCCTCGATTTACATCATCTACTGCCTACAAGATAAAATAAATTATTCTGCAAATATCTAAGAAAAATATATTACAAAAAACTGTTCACATATGGAACATACATTATTATGTATTGATACATTTAAACTTGTTTTCAATAAGATTTTGTGTTAAAAATCAACAAAATGAAAATCTGAGGTAGAAATAAAAAAAAACACAGATTACAACTATTACAGTAAGTCAAAAATATACGATTATATTCAGAATTACTAACAGAAACGGTTCCGTAATATGTCTTGTTTTTCATACCTAGGATGATATCTATATTACATTTGAATATAAAGCTCATACTATTCAAATGTTAATGATTCAGACAACAAGGTAAAACTAATGATGAATTTGTAGCCCGTAATGACAAAAAACGTTAATACGTGAAGCAAAAAGTAGTGTTGACAGTTCTTGTCAGCTAATGGAATTAAAGTCTTAATATCTTCCATTATTATTGCAACACAACGTCCCAACAAAATAAGCCCACACAATTTAAGGTATTTGAGAACTTTTCAACATACCTGCCAGAAAAAATAACTGACAGCTTTATCGTCAGAGACTTGAATCTCTTTTTTCAGCGAGAAAAGCCATTTCCTGAGCGTAATACATGTAGCAGTGGCAGTACTATAGTTCTGTATATACAAATTGTGAGGAAACTCATTGGGCTGTAGCTTTCTCTCTGAAAAAAGGCACTATTTCAAAATTTTACAAAGAAAGTAGAATAATTTCGACAAATTTATACCAAAGGCAAATCTTCAAGGCAAAGAAAGAATACTCTCTTGACACCATGGTTAGTATAATCCAAGAATACAGTGACAATGACACTTCGTACCCATGTAAATTTCATCCATAGATTTTGTTGACAAAATCAGCGACAATGCTGGCAATCTATGCTACCCTGTTTTTGTCTTTGGTATGACTATTATGAACTAGAAACCCTGCCAGGAATTCATCGATCTGCCTCAACTACAGATATACGCAGTGTTAGAAATGAGAATGTGTCATAACTGGGAGATAAACAGATCTCAAACAAAATTATATATTGGATCATTTTGAAATATTACTACAAGTTTGTCAGCATTTGTGAGAATATTTTATTTTTAAGGAAGCATTTAAACAAGTTCGAAAATGTCACCAAACAAACATCAGTTGCTATAAAATGGTACTATAGTCCACAATTGTGTTAAGTGCAAGTTGTGTGTGAGAAATCAGCCTTACACAACATCTGCAAGACAACGGAGTTTGCAGTGTTGTTTTTTTCTTTTTATGTACTGTTCAGTACACAAGCCAGGATCCATCAGTTCAAGAATGGCAGAGCCTTCTATTAATATTGAATGGGTGTGAACTTGTTGTGCTAACCCAGCTAATCATCAAGAACAATTCTCTAAGATGAGGCACTATACGATCAGAAATTCGTACTCATATTTGAATGAGTATTTAACAGTTAGGTAGTGCTTTTGTAAGTCCTGTTACCATTCTGTTACCTAAGCTATTCCTTAGCATAAGCATTTCAAAGCTAGGTAAAACTCACAAAGCATACACCGCAAAAACTACTCAGTCATTAACTCTTTTGTTGCAAATAACGATCGTTACTTACCAAAATTGTAGTCTATGATTTCAAACAAGGCAAAGTAGTCAGCTGTTTCTGAAGACATGCCGAGCTTATTGGTAACTAACTGCAAAGAAAACCATAAAACATATAGATTAATGTGCACGGATCAGTTTACTTGTAATTGAAGCACTACTGCTGTTTCACCATATAAAGAACGATATTTTCCTGCCAATTTGCACAGCAGGAGGATAAATTACAAACTTGGCTCCCCAAACTGAGTTCGTGTATATGACATAACTTAAAAAGGAACAGTATAACCATTCACCAAAATAGCTTCAACATACAAAAATACCAGGGGCCATTTAAAAAAACTTTGTATGCCACATTTTTTGCACAAAATCTAGAAGTAGGGTAATTTTACATGCAAGTTGGTAATAGTTGAAGAACTCGTCACAATATTTTCGATAATTTTACAGTGACAAAATGTGAAATTCAAAAAACATACGAAATTTTTCATTTCTTAGAAAGAAAAATAGATAACGTACTTCGGTCACACAAATATGTGCTTCAATTATGTAGGTGCATGGTACATTTTTGCTTATCATGACAATACAGCATAGAACAACAACGTTATTTTGCAGCCTTTGGTCACATGTACCAGTTCAATTCTCTTTTTAGAAATAGAAGAATAAGAATTGTTAGTTTTTTATAATACTCTCTAGGCATAAAATTTCAATGAATTAATAAATTCACAGCATGTAGGTGCAAATGATGCTCAATTGCAAATTATTCCTATAAATGTACTGCAGGCACTTCAGTTTTCTAACTGGTAATATTGATCATCTGCACTTACTTGGAAAATGTGGTTGCGCATTAAGAAGTAATTAGATTCTCATATTATAAAAAGGAACTGCACAAGTTAGTATAGAAGAAATGCTAAAAAATTGTTTTCAAATGGCACTATTTTTAAAATGATTCTTAAAATAATGTATAAAATGCTGTGTAATTAACAGTAATAGTGCAGTGTAATAAATTATCACGTGAATGGCGATGCTGCAATATTTCTTTGTAAACCAAAATAAATAACAAAAACGGGCAAACAAATATTGTACATTTGGGTTTTTGCATGCTGCATTATTAACTGTTAGATCACAATGTAATACACTAGTATAATTTGTGTTTGCTGTGGAAATATATGCAGTAAGTCCATACAAGACGAGAGTAATGAGTTTTAGCAAAATACAATGTTAAGCAAATCGGCGTTAATCGAAGGTATAACGTGTCCATACGTAATTATGTACAAAAGCACTGACATGTTCCAAGGGCAAAATCAGTAATACACTGTTGGAAACTTTCTTCTAGACACCAGTTGCTATACTAGCAGGTTTTAGGTAGAATTGCTTTGAGTATAGTTTGCACTCAGGTGGTTATAACCATCATTTAGCACAGAGACATAATCTTTAACATTTAGAAGCAACAGCACAAATATTCCAATTTTATATTACCACACATTTTCTTGGAACAGAATAGTGTTGTGTTCAAATTAGGTAAAAAATGTTGTTAAAATAACACTGCTTTGAGCAAAATAAAAAAATGTCCTTAAAATGAACCATTTCGCTAAACAAGGACTTATGACTTACTGTGCATGTAAATAAATTTGGTAACTACAAATAAATAAAGAATAAAAATAAATTGAATGCTATGAGAATTCAATTGCTTGATGATAACAATAAAACTAATTCTGAACTCCTATTTATATCAACATTTACAATTTATTTTGACAATTTTACCAGAAATTAAAGTAGGTATACAATGTTTTGCTTCTAGTGCTGCTAAAAATGACTTCTTTCAAAACACTGCGGCTATGTCGGCGTTAGTGCTTGTATTGTTAATGCCATCCGGAATGACTTCATGAACTATTTTTATCTTCTGAAGTGCTCTATCGTAGTAAGAAAAAGGACGCTTTGTAATTTGATATTAATATGATCATGTCTAAATTAAGTTACAGTTACGGCAGTCATCACAAACAAAGTACATTTAATAATGTTAGTTAAAGTAATATCAGACCTGTTTTTTTTATTTTTTGAGATCATAACTATAATTTATATAAATTGCAACTGTAAAGGCATTGAATAGGACGTAGGACTGGATATGCGTAAAAAAATGCACTTGTGAAATGCAAAACATTCTTGCTACATGGGATGGGTTATCGCAAAGAAATTTTTTTTGAAATTTTTTTATTTTGTGAGAGCAATTTCGTGTGTTATTTTCATCCAGTTCTCTCTGTGAAACGGGCACATCAGACAGTAAAACCACAGTGTTGTAGATCACAATGAAACAATGCACGCATGATATTTAGTAATTTATAAGAAACCTATCAACAAACAATGTGACGTCAAGCACATAATCAATAAAGACAACCAAAATATCAGCTAACAAGTTTGAATTAAAACGCTACTACTAGTGTGTGCCTATTCAGATCAGTTTGGTCACTTACATGAACCTTACCAGACTAGCAATCTCGACCACACTCTGCCAGCTTTAGTGTCGTATTGATTTTTGTCTTACTCATCTGCTAGACAGCGGCTGTAATTTTTACGATGCGCAAACAGACGGCAGTATTTGCGTTAATTCACAGATAATAAACTAACCTTGCTTTTTATACAGCTCAATATCCTCCAAGCTGGTATGCAGTAGTCCTGAGTAGGACCTACTAATATTATATTGACAAAACTGTTGGTTAGCTCATTATCAAACAGAATTCTCCAAGACGAGTTTACTAATAAAATTTAACGAACACCATTCCCTTTTACAGCTATTGGTTTTGTTGCTTGTATGCTGAGTGTAAAAGCCTGACCAAACAACTTAAAAGAGTTTTTATACAACTACATTTATGGCACACATCTAGATAACATCATGATTGTGAAAAATGCCGCAAATCAGTCTTTGCAATTCGTATAGAATAGTTATTCATACACTAGCATAGACAAGACAAGACATAGACATAGACATTTGTATTTATCTCTTCATTTACACCTGCATACAAATTGACTAATTATTTTTTTAGTTATTGATTAAAAAGGATAAATTAAGCATAAAGGAAAGAGTTAAGGGGGGTGTAGGAGAAAGGGTAGCGAAAGACCAATTGGTCATCGAGTCAGCTACCCTTCTCAGGTTAGTGAAAATTGAAAAAAATTTGTGGTGCTGGTGTTAACATGAATTTACGGGGGGATACATTAAACATGAAAGCGAAACAACTAAGTAAGCTATGCAACAAAGAAATAAAATGAAAAATATGAAATGATGATTAACAAAATATGTAAAGCATTTAGCTAACCGATTAAAACAAAAAACTAGAAAAAAGTCAAACCAAACAAAAAACAAAAAAAAACATAAATAATAAATCAGTGAAAGAAACAAAATATGTAGTAATAAACTCAAACAAAATACAATGAAGCAAAGATATGCAATCGTGTCAAATTAAGCGTAATGATAAAATACTATGCAACGCAAGAACTAGTGAACACATAGACATAACTTGGCAATGTTTCAATCTTTGCAACAAAAACGAACAATGTATCCAGGCCTTTTTCTAAGCCCCAACAAAAATGCTTTAAAAGACCTTTTAGCTTTTTTGTAATCTGAATACAGAAGGTTTCAAAAATGTCAGTGGCATGGACTCGGTAATACTCTAGTGAGAACCATGCATAAATTAGAGTATATTATGACAACAACTAAAACCAAAAAAACCAATCTATTAAGTTAAATCAGGACTAGAACAGCTAACAACATACAAATACTAATCCCATAAAATATAGCTAGTCACAAAACTTAATTTCTGATTTTGAAATAAGTAGTAAAGAGGGTTTCATTTTCATTTGTATTAATTCAGACAAATTACCAAACCAGCACAATTTATTAGTTAATGAAACCATTTATAATTGACACCAATATTTAAGGCAAAATACAAAACTGGCAGAAATACTGGGAAATTAATGAAACAATTTATAAAAGGCAATAACTAGCAATTTACACTGTGAGATGATAAGTTTCCATTAACACATGGCAAGTGCAACACATTAGAAAACCGTAGTAAAAAGAAAGGCAATAGCAGACTTACGTTAAACACTTGTTCTGCAGTGCTATTTCGTGATATCGTTATAGTGAGTAAGTTCTTGTCTGGTAGCAACACCTTCATTATCACATCTGACACTGATGTAGAATTCTGTAAACAATTTAAGTTAAATGAGTTTCATCATAAACGATTAAAAATTTAGCACTAATTGTCCACAAGTTAGTGATGACTGTCCATTTCGTAAGTGCTGGGATTTTGCTCAGATTAAATTTTATTAAAATGTTTCAAGACGTAGCTGTTATCAAAAAACTTCTTGAAATATTTTAATAAAATTTTACAGTCCATTTCGTATGTAATATAAAATTGAACAAACAATTTGAAAAGTGTAATAATGACATTCAGCAAATTAAGCAGTTTTACTTGTGCATTGAAACTTATTTGACAAATAGCATTATGCAGTGAAAAAACATTCCTTGACTTATTGACAAATAAATAGGAAAATAGTTTTACACATAACCACATGTATCTAAAACACGAAAATTTTTTAAAACCTGTGTCGTGCGGGATATACGATTATGACGAAGCTGATATAAGTTTGTATCATCGAATACTTTAAAACTGTGATCTAAATTAGTAGTATCTATTTATTTTTAATTGGAAAATAGTAATGTATCAGAAAAAAGTAAATTATTTGCATCAGGTGAATTAGTTGTCACATTTTCAAGAGGTTTTGAAATATAATTCAATTTCTGTAATTATATTTATGGTTAAAGGTGACTTGAAGCTGTACACACTACATCGTAATTTCGTAATTCTGCAATGCGGAACAAAACTCGCGACAGTTTCACTAAATTTCATGAATTTCTTACTTATATATGAATAGATAATTATGTGTGATTATGTACTTTTCACAAAAGATGTACAAAATAAATCGTAGAAATTTGCAGATGTTTGCAGAGTCCAAACACAGAGGTGGACATAACAAGGAAAAGGCAGGCTACCTTTCAATCTGCAGTCAACTCAACTAATAAGCTTCGCTATAACCAGACAATACCGCAATTTATTGCTGTCATAATCTCACAAATATCGCAAATATACTCTGCTCTCGGCATAATTGCTCATCAGTTCTAAAGTAACATCCTAAAAATGTACGCATATTCCAAAAGGCACTCATTTCCTGATACAAAGCAAAAACTTGAGAAAAATTTAGCTAAAAGCCAATAGCATGTCACTTTACCTCGCTGCTGTCAATTTCAGTTAAAAACTCTTGCATGGTCTGACTTTCCGCAATCACTCGAACAGCACACACTGAAACCATAAAAGCACATTATAGCCTGGCTTCATTAAATACTCAAAGACACAGATTCAATGATAGCGCAATGCATGGCACCTTAAAATGCTTTAAACAAAAAATAAAAAAATTAAGGAAGGTAGTAAACAAGTTTACAGCTACACAGTTTAACAAACACTGAAAGTAGTTATTACCTCTCTCCAAATATTGTTCTAAACCTCGTCGTCGTGTGTCGAGTTGTTGTTCCGATAACGAGAATGGCCATTTACCAGGCAGTTTTGGAAAGTTAAAATCAGCAAACTCTCGTTTGAGTGCGGAATGGAGGTCAGAAAACTCGGAATACCGCCGCGAGCATAAATGCCTGCCTGCCATATAGATGTTAAAGACCTGAGAAATAAAAGAAAATGCTTACTATAATGATATTGATGAAAAACAAAATTTTATATAAAAACTGTAACATTACCAGTTTAATACTCTTAAATGCATATTATCAAAAATTAACAATATCCATATGCAGTGTTAAAATTTAGAGAAAAAAATGCTTAAAGCACAAGAAAACCCTTCACTTACATAAAGCTTAAAAAATTGTCTTGAAACTTTTTGCCACTTACATGCTATTTTGTTGCATACAATGACATTATGTAATGGCATGGTCGGAACAATATCGCAGGAGATTTAAAATGAAAACAAACAAAAAATCTTTTTAAATCGAGTACGATATATGCATAAAATTGCCGTAAAGTAATATAATTTTTAGGCGATTTAATGTACTGTCTTGCCAAATACAATTTTTACGCAGTTTCCAATACTCATACATTACTGCATAATGTATATATAATGCAACCTGTATACATAATGTGTAAATATATACAGGGTATATACGCAGTGATTGGCTAAGTCAGCAATATCTATGAGTTTTTCTATGGTAACTAAAAAACTGTTAGTAAAACTGTTAAAATTATGCACTGCTTCACTTTTAACTGCTACTTATCGCACAAGTAATTAACCTTAGGATTTTAGATTTGCAATTGCCTTTCACTGGTTGAAGAAGTATGACACACTATAATGCAAAAGTCAATATGAAGGCAACAAGACTGATCAACCGTGCCACTAAGAACTATGGTGTTATTAGCAGCAGTTTGATCCAGTTTACTTGGTGGCTGTCATATACAGATGGTCACAACTGGGATTATGTTGTTAGATATGCTATAGCTTGCAACAGGAATAAGACATGGAATACATGCAAGTGATTATGCAACAAATCAGAAAAAGCTTCACAGGAATGTCTGCTTCGAAAAACAGCAAATGGATTTTATGTTAAAATGAAAGACGTATTTTACTTTGTTATTTTACATTATTTGACTTGTTAGTTGTTAATTCGGACTTTTTCTTAAAAGTTTCTTAAAAGACTTTTTCTTTTTCTAAGAGAACAGCCAGTTTCTTTTCTCTGTTAAGAGGCAGAGGTCTAACTTAGCAAATCAAACCAACATTAACTGATCCATATAGTCATACATATGGATCCATTAAGGAAAAAAATCCAAAAAGACAAAGAGTGAGCAAGGTATTGATAATAAATTCATCCATTTTGCTATATAAATCATTATGTAAAAGTTTAAATAACGACGGTAAAACTTTACCTAATTTCACTTTCATTCATTCAAATTTTACATATTGATGAAATTCAAGCTAAAGTTCCAAAGCTGCTTAGCATGTGCGAAAAGCTAATGAAAAGGAGACACAGATTTACAAGGCTATACAGCTCGTTTGAGATCTAGGTGGCTTCAACAGGTTGAAAAAGGATCAATACTGTGCAAGCAGAACAAGATGACACTTTGAAAAGGTTAGAGCCATGTGAGAAAATGAAGGAGGTAATAAAATCAGTTTATCAACTTTCACAATTTTTGTAGCAGTAAGTCTCTCAGAAAAGAAATCTCTATAACACCTACTGAACCTTCAGTGTGCTAGATGAAGTGGACATCCACCAAATTAAATGAAGTAACTACACTAATGCTGGTGTAGCTGGTAAGCTGTGTATTACCTGGAAGATAAAGGAGCACAAAAAAACCCAAAGACCCTCTCGTCGAATAAACCCCGTATATACTGTCCGACTGTATCAAATTAAGTGAGCATTGACTAAATAAGTGGTCAAACAAACCAACCATTATATATAAATCGATATTTTAAAGTTCAATAAAAAATTTTGGACAGTGTAAATGTATACAGCACATCCCATTCCGTTTGATTACCCATCAAATTAGGGAATGTGTGAAAAGTAAGATGTTTTCGTTTATATGACATTGTGTTTCTGTTGCGGTACACAAATACAGTCAGAAATTGTCAGAACCATATTTAAGCAGTCCATATCCCAAAACCTACAATTAAGGAACAGCGAACTACTAATCCGAATGAGTGCACCACAACACAATATTACTTACAATATAGTCAGTTATACAAACACAAACTTTACTATATGTGTAAAGTAAAACTGAAGCACAATTTTCTAGCTGAGATATTTTTCATCACAACAACAACAACAACAAAAGTGGTACAGCGTTTTGCCAATTTACATTCTACTGTTTGTTTGACCAGACAGTCAGTGTACTAGAATTTATACCGTACATTTTACAACAGACTTGTATAACTTTCCCTGAATAAACTTTTATAAATTTACTATTCAAGAACTTTTGTCAAGGCGACAGACCACCAGAAATTAATGACATGAGAAATTGCAATGCCATGATTATAATTCATTGTACATGAAAGCACACAAATCTCAAACAGCTAGACGATCATGATAAAGTGAATTTCTGATCAATTCCGTATAAAGGCAAACAAAATAAATGCTGGCTAATAAATTATTACGGCTGAATCATTACGTTATAAAAGTTAAAAATGTCAATTTATATATTCGGCGAATGCTAGCATTCTGAACGAAAATAAATCACTGCAATATGTTTAGTACATTAACCTTTTATGTACCGACACAGTTCAAAACTAACAAACACTGAAAACAAAAAATAATTTGTTCCGAAAAATAAGATTACTGATGCTGAACTCTTTCTTCAACAAAACTACTGACGCCAAATCAACTGCATCAACCATCACAGCAAAAAAAACAAAGGCATGTGAATATGCCCTAATGGGAAAATGTGATGTCTTCTGAAGAATTAAGCACATTTTGCTGACATCATATAATCTAGCAACTTGATTTGGATTTTTTAATGAGGTTGCAAAATTTAAGTAAATATTCCAAGCTTAGTATAATATTAAAGTTGAGGCTATTTTTTGCACTTTTGCAGATCTGCTTCTGTACTGGGAAACATTTTGTTAGGTAAGTTGGTTAAATACAATCATTCAGGTGCTACAGCATCTTGCAAAGTATTGTGACTTATAATCAATAATTAACTATTACATGTAAAATGGTAGATGCATTATTATTCGATAGTAATGTCAGCATTAGGGACGGGACAGATTCATGTTTACCGCATCTGGATTTTGGCAAATGGAACTGGACCTAAACTGGCTTTTCATTTAAATCTGTGTAGTGTCTACAGTGGCTAAATAAGCGAGGTTATTTAAAAAATACCTGTTTTTGGAAGTTTTCTGAGCTTAAAACTATAAAAATTCCAGTAAAATAGTAAAAAATACATTATAATAGTTTACAAGTAGTTTAAAAGCTTATGAGAGTACCTTTAAGTGTTCATTATGTCAATGTAGTTACCTGGTTTTTTTCATTTACATCATCATTGCAAATTAAAGTAAACGGTACTGTCGACAGTGACATCAAGAATTTTGAAGTATTTGTCCTTTTAACTACTTTTATTTGTCATAATCTTGCGTGATTTTCAGCACACATTTTAAAAATCCCTAAATCAAACTCTTAGGCATGCCAACAAAATAGAAACTACTAAATATGGTAACACTGGCTGAGAATATTCATCAGATAATGCAAAATACAAGCTGCAGTGAAAGCATGTGCAAATAGTTGTCGATCAGTGTCCAAAAACAGCATCCGATTCCACGAATCTGTATAGGTGGACAAAAGCTCATCGACTTACTATGTGTTACCCATTCACAAGCCGGCAACCTAAGTCCCCAAGTACACACCGGGATTTAATCATTCCATGCAGTGGTTTCTTAACTGCAAAACAAGCAAGAGCTGTACTAGAAGCCACAGCAAAACAGCTAAAAACACAAAATGCTAAGAGTTCTATATTTATGTTTCGAGCTGGCTTTTAAACTGCTTTAAAACTGCATGTACAGAGAACTGAAGGTGCCACAGAAAAATAAATCACTGCCCAATAGTAACTACAGGCCACTATTTCACTATAGAGCAAACTATATTGTATGCATTTATGTGTTGTAGTAGAAAGAATGTACATAAGGTTTATGCAATATCACGTACCACATATTTCCGAAAAGGTTTATCAATGTGTTGATAATCTGGAATAGATATTGGTAATGAACGTTTTTCACTGTAGTCATTGTACGTGTAGTCAGACGAATCATCACTAGGCTCCAACTTCTCTGCCTCTTTTCTAAATAGATTAATTTAGTTTCAAAAATATCACGTGAGCATTATTATAAAAAAGGAAAATTTTGCCAATGTTGCAGAATTTTTAAAAAAACTTAATATAAAAGCAATAAATGAGTTTAGTTAAACTTTGAAATATTTACAAAAAAGCATAAAATACAAAAGAGCTGGTAAGACCTTATATATGTTGAAGATATTCAGCTGTAACCTTTCATTAACCACTCTGATGCACCATAAAATAAAAAAACCCAAAGCAAGAGTCTATGTGTGCTTGCACAGCAAAACCGTAATCTTGAGGAGCGCTGCTAGAGTCAGCCATTGTTTTTTGTCGCGTCTCTACAAAACACTTATCAACCATACGAAAGTTAGGTTGCTATGGACTTTGCAAGAGCAAATTGAAGTTACGTTTAAATCCAGTAGATGGCTCTGCCTGACAAAGATCTGGTCTTGTCAAAAGAAAAAACCCGAAGCAAAATGGCTGCTTCCATGAGCTACAACAGGAGTTAGGAAATACAAGTTTTTTACAATTGCAGGATTAGATTCTAGACAGAAAAGTGGGTAATGAGTTATAAAATTAGATTTTTACTATTTTTCGGGCATTTTCCTGATAATTTGATGCTATAATATAAAACACCAATATACTTAGCATTTGTTGTCATAAAAATAAAAAATCGACATTTGGCCAAATTTTTGGTGCTTTCTACTTTGCTTAGTTTTAGCTATGCTGACTTATGCACAGTTTTGATTTGCAAGGACACATAATAAACATTTAATTAAATGTTGGTTAAAATGTACTGATTTCAAAATTTCAGCTAAGATATGTGCAAGTTTACCTTGATACTGAGATAACTGTTAGCCGTAAAGTGTCACCACCTGACTTAATTAAATCTACAACCTGTTTGTGTGTCGCGCCCTCTACGTTTACGCCATTACTGTAACAACAAATGAATAAGCATAATCAGTTCAGCAATTACTTTTGCAACCACACTGTAAAGTCTGAAATCATAAACAGTTTTTTAGCCATTTTTCAAATTCGTTTACAAACAATTTGTCCACTTTAGTTGCACATTATTTATTATAATTAAGTTCTTTAATCACCTGTAAATGCTATTTTATTGTATGGCAGATGCTGGCATTACAATTCCTATAACAGTGAATAAGCAAAACTAAAGTAATTTTTCTAGTGTTCCTGCTACATAATAGCAAATGACTCCATTAGTTACTTCTCATCAAGCCAGATTTCATGGACTTAAATCGTAATTAACAAAACAGAATTCTGGGCAAAAGCAATAAATATCGCACCTTGCTATAATCATAACAAAACACCTACACAACTACATCATACTACATGGTGTACAATGATGTCGTCAAAGACATGAACTGCTTCATTTGTGAATTCGAAAACTAAAAAAGTAAAAATAGCGAGTTCTGCAGCTATGTAGCTGCAGATATTAATACAGTTTAATGAATGATAATTCATGAGAATAGAGAATATGGATTAAATGGAATAAAAAGACAGAAAATTGGATAACATTTAATTGGATTGACTTGTATAAATATCAGGAAAAAGGCAAAAAAATAATATAACTATTGCTCTTGCACATTTAGGTCGTGTTCATCTTGACAAAGCTGAAGAGCTGTTGAATGACTTAATCGCTGACTGTAAATATTTTAGAACGGATATTTAAACAAGCAAAACTATTTATATAAGTCGCTAAAATCAAAATTTAACGAAAATAATATTTACACTTCGAGTATTCGGTCTCCTTTCCGGATACCAGCTTTTTGAGCTGCTCCACCTTCCAAAACAGCACTCACATGCTGTAACGGTGCATACAATTCTCCATTTATACTACGTAGCTGTCCACCTTCACTAACTTGACCTCGAACATTAAAACCAAAGCCAGTTTCAGATTTCGTAATAATAACTATCCTAGGACCACAGTAATTGGCGTCGTTTTCAGGAATTGGAGAGGGTGTACCAGAACCATCACCATCGGTATCAGCCATTTTAACTAAAACCGATTTCGCAAAAGCAGCGATTTTGAAATCTCCCTTTAGCTTACAATTTGATCCACTCGCAGTTTTTGAACCATGTTACCATGCACTTCTTTCAAAAAATCACAAGTATGAACCTGTAATGAAGTTCAATTGAGAGATTTTATGCATATTAAATTAAACATGACAGACGTTCAAGGGAATTACCCAAATCGTAACAAAAGTAACCTCAACTGCACTATATAATATTGTTACGGAGGCACCTGTGTCGAGTCAGGTGTAGGGCCCTCAACACGCCCTGCTTCCACGTCAGCAACGACTCACCCCTTTCTTGTAGGTACAGACGTCTTGTTTGGGCCTACATGTGGTGTGAGAAGCCAGCTGACCTGGAATGCCAGTATAAAAGCGTGTAGAGGTCACTACAGCCTTGATTTCTGACACAGGTGCTCCTCGGGTGTAGTGCTGTTACTGAATTAGTTAGTTACTTTTTTGTGCACGTGTATTTTGGTTCCTTATTTTTATTAGTGCTGTTAATAAACTCTGTACAGTGTAGTTTTTTGTGTTTGTTTTATGAGAGTTAGATGACACGCTATAACAGGTATAAGGTGCTAGTTTACAGACATTAATTTGGTTAATTAACATTAACATTTGTAGTTTAAGTATCGGCTACACAACGATTATAAAATGGAACTTCATGATGCGCAATATCAAGACCGCCATGCCATCTTGGAGTTCGACCCCCTGGGTCGAATTCAGTCCAATATTATATAATTATGTTGTAAAGAAAATGACTCTGCAGAACGTGTTGGAATGTGAAGCGCTAAAGACACTTAAATACGCGGCAAATAGATGCTGACGAGATATCAAGAGCAACTGGGCAAACATTACGAAATTAGGCTATTTACATGCTGTTTCAAACATTTTATTGATAAAGAACATAAATGCTGAATTATTCGAATCAATAATTTTAGATTCGAATCGAATTCAAACTAAATAAACTAGTTCAAATCGAACGTTCGATGCTCACCGCTAACTGTTACAGTAGACTGTATTTCATCATCATCCAATGAATCATACGTCCAGGGACATGATTCTGCTCACCTCCCTATGCCAGGACTCCCTGCTTGCTGCAATGCCCCAAGTGCATTTATTTCTAAGGATCAATGCTGAAGCGTTTTAATCTTTCTGTGCAAAATCTAAATATGTTAACATTTGTCATCCTGCAGGTTTTTTAGCTGGTTCTATGGCTTGTTGAACAGCTATCTTCACTGGAATATTATAAGGTAGTCTAAGCATATGCCCAATCCATCTTAAACGGCCTCTTTTTATTTTTTTGTCCAACGTTCTTCTTTTATTTTTTCATATAGATATTTGTTTGAAATTTTCTTTGGCCATCTAATATCCAAAATGTTTCTGTAATTTTGCCTTTGAAATGCATCGATTTCAACTTTATAATTTGCTTTCCGTAGTCTGTACTCCGCAGCCGTTTAATTTTTTAGCATGGTCGTATTTTTGCTTTGACCATAGTGCTTGTATAGCCAAAACTTTTTTCAATTTCAAAATTTTTGCACATTGCACGACAGCGTACAGCCAGGTGATGTAGAGAATCACGTCGTGTAGTTGAATGTCTTGTTAATGTTATTTTTTGATTTGGTTTGGACATCCATTTTATGGTTTTCTGAGCTTTTATGTCTGATCTTAAGATGGACATTTGGTATATTGTTATTTCCTTACCGTTTTTTATGTTCCTGTTAATTATAATACTTATTATTAATTTGTTAAAGCCTCCTGAATAATCCACCACAAAAAAGAAAATCTTCCTAAAACTGAGATGCTGATGCAATTCGATTAGGTTGTTGTCTGTGACATGGGAAGAGTTTGGCTACTGTGTAACTAGTTATGCATGTTTTTGGCTTGAGCATTGAAGAAAACCTGAATTAGTTTCCAGAAAAGTTAATATTTCAGCTTTAAAGATGGATCCACAAACAGTAATTAAGAAATACGGTGTATCTACGACTCCAATGTGCCTGCAAATTGTATGGACCCACATGTCCACGAGAAAATCTTGTGGATTGGGTTCGCATGCACAAATTCACGGCCCATGCATCTCTGTTAGACATCCAGATAAAAAACAAAGACATTAAATCTAGAACTGGAAAGTAGTAAATAACTTTCAAAACAGTAGGCTGCATTCATATTTTTGTAGGTGCTGCACGGATCGAACTACAGTTAATTTAAATAACTAAAAATGGGAGAAATATCCAGGTCTCAAGAGTATCAAACATTCAGAAGCACTGTGTCACAAAAGAAGGTGAGTGAACGTAATCATGTAAGAAATTAAATCACAGATTTCTGTGATCTGCAGTCTGATTTCAGCTTCAAATTAAAGATAATGTAGCCTACAGTGCAACTATAAGGAGGGAGCAAAAGTATTATCTTTTTTATAGGGAATCTTAAGTGAAAAACCATTCTGAACCTAATTGATTTTGATAAAAATCTAATTAACTTATGTGTTTGACAATTGAATTTTTGTAATTAACACTTAAATAATAGCCTCTTGTAATGTAAAAAAAATAATCTAATTATTCAATAATAACTCTCAGCTAGATGAGCAAATACTTGGAAATTTTATGTTAAATTGGCTGGTGAACTAATAGAATTGAATAAAGACTTGCCTTTGAGCACAAGAGGCTGTGTGGTTTACTGGTTACGACATCGAACAGGCAACCCAATGGCGCCAGGTTGCCGTCCAGGCTTAGTTTCAACTTCTTCACATTTTCTGCTCATACAAAATTTGGTTTCAAGGCATTAATCATTAATTAGGATTAAAAATAGTTAATTTGTTACCCCCAAACTAAAATTCAAGGCTCTAAAATAATTGCAAAAAGTCTCATTAATTACCATGTATTGGTAGCGTGAATAAACTAACATTTTGAATTTTTGAAGTAGTTTGCTTGCCAAACGATTTTTTATATAATTCAGTTGCAATCTGGAATGCAGGATTCACAGGACCTAATCAATGTGAGTGGCTGTTTTGAAATGGGAAATTTATTATTATTATTATTATTATTATTATTACCAAGGTTATTCCTCTAAGGTGAAACACTGAACCAACAGAGGTGTCTTAGTCATGTTCAGACATTTCTTGATCACCCACCCATTCCTTGACCAGCCTCATTGCTATTCTTAACTTTGCTTGCAAAGCATATGCCCCGATCACTTGGATTCTCCATGCCTGTCATCTGAAATAAGCTAAGACTTGTCTTCATCAGGAAAAATTATGTGCGTATGTCACATTCTTTTGTTTTCGTTTCAGAAATTGCTACAAACTTGCCTTTGTAGGTTTCATGACCCTTTGTGATAATCATTATGATGTTTGCAATTTTCAGATTGTAGTTGATGATGACGACAGCAAAGAATGGAAAGTGTATGATGCCGGTCCACGCAGTATAGCTTGTCCTCTATTGTGCCTACCTCCTGCTAGTGGTGGTGCCGATGTCTTCTTCAAGCAGATCATGTCGTTGTCTGCTCTTGGCTATAGAGTCATTTCTGTATGTATTAACCTTTGTTTTAAATGTCCTAGTCTTTCTTCATAACAGTTATCCAAGATCAGTTCATATCAATGATATTATTGCCACGACTGCATTTGCTGGCACTACAATCAACATTTGTGCAGATGTGCTTTTGCGCAGTTCAAGTTGCTTAATGATGTCAACAGTCTTCGAAAAGTCTAAGCGCTTCACTGCTTTTTGTTTGAGAACAGCTTGGTTAACATTGCATCATTACCCAGTCATCAGTACTGTGGCATTTTACTGCTTGTTGAATGGCAAAAAATAAAAAGAATGTTGGACTGCTTACTACCTTTTTGCCTATTTGTTACCCATATGAATTTGGTGAAATTTCTCTATTCGCAGATGCAAGTATTTTTACAGCATTTTCCTAACCGTATGGCCTGTGAAGCATTCTGAGTTTTTATTGTATTAATTAGGTACTCTATAAGTGCATCAGTTCATATATGCTACAAAAAACTACATTTTGTAATTTGATAATTAACATTTCAGACAGAATATCCAGTTTACTGGAATTTAATGGAATGGAATGAGGGTCTTCGGAAATTACTCGATTATTTACATCTCGATAAGGTAACTACTGATATTGCCAACCTAATTGCATTTTGTAATTTTTGTGTTCTGACATGGGCATTTCTTTTGCTGGGTTACTCAGTAGCATTTTGATAGTCTTTAGTTTTTACTACTAGTCATATAGTAGGCAGTTACTGATGTGGCAATCAGCTGTTCCGTTTGTGCGGTTCATGATTGTTTGCCCACCTGTAGTCTGTGGTTGACAAATGTACATCCAAAACTAAAGTTGTTTGCTGACTTGAACTGAAATTGATGCAGTAAATGATCAGCTGTCCAACTTGGGTCCACACATGAAAGTTAGTTCACTAGTTAGTAACTGTAAATCTCTTTCTGAGTAGTATTCGTTTATCACAGTATAGCAAGATAACAGCTCAAGTTCGACTGAGAAGAGATTATTTTTTAGTGTGTGTGTGTGTGTAATATAGATGATGTGAATTAGAGTTTTACAAATCTTGGGCCAAATTCTTCTGAACCTGCATTGGAATGAGTCTCTTTAATGTTTCATAGCTGTTAACCTAATTAGTATTGTTTTGTTTTGCAGCCTTATTTAGAGCAAATGATTCCTGTATGCTGTGTATGTGTAAGTTTTGATATATAATGTGAAGTACATACATGTTGTGTAGGTGCATATATTCGGTACATCACTTGGAGGATTTCTAGGTCAGAAATTTGCCGAAGCAACATTCCGATCCCCCCGAGTGGCTTCTATTGTCATGTGCAATTCTTTCACTGATACTAGTATCTTTGAGCAGACAGATTCGGCTGCCTTGTAAGTAATACATGTGTAAAAGACAATGCGGGTCTTGACTCGCAAATTAATTGGATTTTTCTTCAGAATTGTGACCGCCATGTCATTTCTAATTTGCTAAATTGCTCATTTAAGCTGTTTGCAAAATGTCAACAACTCATTCATTCATCTGCAGTGTCATGCAACTTTAATTGAAGATCTCAACCTTTTCTGTTTTTTATGTAATTTTGCGGCTTTAGGATAGTAATACAATTTCAACAATCAATATTATTGTCCTTGTAAAACGTCACTTGATTAACTTTACAGTAAATAAAAGCCCAAATCAATTTAGGTGAGCATAATCGATTTGAGCTTTTATTTCAAATTGCTATTTTTTCTTCTGCAGAAAGAAATTGTGTTATCGACACCATTTTCAACTTTATCACAAAATTCACTGCAAATCAAACGACATGTACAGCTCTGTAAATGTGCCAAAATCTAATGCCAGGGTGCTGCCTAGGCCCAGTATCTTACTGGAGCCACCACTTAGACACAACACTTTCTCAAGCATGAACACTAGATTTTGATTGTAATTGATACGTATCTTGAACATGTTTTTCTAGATTTTGGATGATGCCGAATTTAGTTTTAAAAAAAATGGTTATGGGTAACTTTAATGCTTCACCAGTGGATTCAGAGATAGCAGATTCCATAGATTTTATGGTTGAGAAGGTATTTAATCTTCAGATCATACTTCTGAAAATTTAAAACTGCAAATTCCTGTGTTAAAGAATTGATAGTGGTGATAGATTGATTATTAATAACTGGTAATCTTTCAGCTCGATTCTCTAAATCAGCAACAGTTGGCTTCAAGATTGACATTAAACTGCATGGCTTCGTACGTTGAGCCTCAGAAGCTGAGTAACGTCACCATTACAGTTATGGATGTAAGTCTGTATGCACAGGCTGTTACAGCTGTGCTTTCATGTTGATGATTTACTGTTCATTTCTTATTGTTGTTCTCTGTCAGTTACTTGCTTTAAAATTTTATTATCAGATTTAAGGACTACAGATTACAGGTCTTCCAGAAAAGCTTTTCCCGAAATCAGCTCCTCGTAGTTCTCGTCCAATGCTGATAAAGACATTTGTAAAAGAGGCCCACGTTTCACGTCATCCGGTACAAGTTGCTCTAGTTTTAGTCCGGGGTCAATCAGTCGATCAAAGAGTGCCTTGAGGCTACTCTTTGAAAATTTATAGCTCCTCGGAAAGAGGGTAAACTGGGCTACAAGGTGATATGGGTTTATTTTTATAAGTACCTCTATTAGTACCATTACGAATTAATTTGTAGGAACGTTTTTCTAGCCTTGACTGTAGAAAAAAAAGCTTGCTGTTTTGGTAGCTGTTTTCCAAAGTTACCCATCACAGCCTAATTAACATGTAAATCAGTGTCTGGCTATTCTTGAACTGGCAAACTTTTTGCGATCAAATAAAAGCACTGTGTCCATTGGAAGGGTTCTCAAGCATTTGCAGAGATTTGTTTGGAACAGGATCAACCACGACTTAAACTGGGAGCACTGGAATTAATTATGCTGCAAGTGTTCTAATTGATGCATTTTTAGGTATTTGATGATTGTGCATTAACACAAGCTGTTAGGGAAGAAACGTATAAATGCTACCCCGAAGCAAAAAGGGCACACCTAAAAAGTGGTGGCAATTTTCCTTTCTTAAGCCGAAGTGCAGAAGTAAATCTTTATCTACAGGTGAATATTTATTTTTATCTGCTCATTTGGCAGGTGCTTTGTGCACACATAATGAAGTACACGAATTGAGACATACTGAAGTCGTTTTTGTCAAATGTTGTGTATGTGCTACATTTAAAAGCACTTAAATTCTCATTTATTTGCTTTATTTATAATATTTGCATATGTTTTAAAAATGAAATAAAATTTCCAGAAAAATGACAAGCAAAGCAATCATCAAGGGCGAATAACTTTTTTGTACACATTTCTTGAACTTGCTAATGACCTGCTTGATTTATCCCATCAAAAATGTAGCTTCTTCACAACTTATTACTATGAAACTATTTTGTGTCATGAAATTCGAATTTCTGTCTAAAAATACGAAACAGCTAGCTATATCAATGACTTTTATTACTGGTTGTTTTAAATTAATCAGATTCATCTGAGGCAGTTTGAGGGAACAAAATACAGCGCATGTGATACAACACGACTGAGAAGTGACAGCAAACCAATGGCTTCTTCACATCACGATTCCACAGAAAAGGCTGCTCAGAATGATGAGTAAAGAATTTAGTGATTTATTACTTTATGACTTTTTGCCATGACCTGTTGGTATTTGACATACACTATAGATATATTTTTTCTTTGTATATTCTGTAAAATCAAAAAAATCTTGTGAAAAATTTTCACTGTCATTATTAATGCAATCACTTCTGAATTTGTTTTCAGAAAACAGCCATGTGAAATGTTTGTATGATTTTTCTACAGTATAAAAAATTTGTTACACATTGTTATACATGTGTCAAATACTTGTTATACATGTTTTAATTTAGAATAGTCAGCAGCAAAAATATACAAATTATAAGTTTTTAATAAACAAGTTGTCACCACTCTTGTTTATCTAAACACTAGATGCAAACAGGCTTGAGGTACTGCGACGTTATTAGTTTAACATTTCATTTTGCATCAATGATAGTGTCACGCTTTCTTAAAAAAGAAACTTTTAACTTTAATTGTGCCTGTGTACTGACTATTTCTCTTTTTTCCTCCAAATTACAGTAAGTGTCTTAGATTTGAAACACCTTACATAAATTTCCCAGCAAAAGACAGTAGTGTTGATGATTACATTGGAAACTTTTGAATGCATCTATTTACATGCTAATGTTCATAGCAGAATTTTTAAAACTTTTACTGAATCATTATAAGTGTGCTATTTTTTTAAATTTAAAATAATTCGCCACTTAACGACTCCCGTTTAGCGATAATTAGGTTTAGTGATAATGAATTTTTCCATTTCTTGGCTCAGTGACAAATGTTTTATTGTAACAGTCTATTTTTGTCATTATACCGTGTGCTTGAAATTTTGTTTGTGAATGCCGAGACTTTGTGCAAAGATCTTAAACAAGAAAACTACTCTGCAAACACTTACTACTAGTTCATAGCTGGCTGTCATGTGCTGACACATTTCTGTATAGCATTTATTGCTGGTGTTTGCCGCTACAGGGTAAATTGAGTTGATTTGACAAAATATGTGTTAAGTATTAAAAATACATGTTAGCACATGCTAGCTTACCTGCCACTTTAATATGCTGTAATTCTGGAGAGAGAACAACACAAAACACATCTTTATCAGCATCAGTCAGCCGTAGCGACAATTCACAAAACTCTAGAAAAATAAAAGCAAGGCAAGAAGCTTTGCACTAACAATTTAGCTAATGCAGTAGAATAGCATGATTAAAATGCATAACAGTTGAAAGGCGATTGAAATGTGTGCTTTTACTTTGGCATAGACTGTGGTAACTAGCAAAACTGCCTGATATGCAAAAGTGGGTTCAATTCCCAATTGAGGATAAATCTTTTCAGGCTCTTAATTTATTTTGTGTAATGCGTGTATATTGCATATAATACATACATATTACAAGAAAATATGTATAATATGGATGCGTGGCCAATATCAGAATGCAACTCCAGTCAGTTTATGTGTTATTAAAACTAAAGCTTTGAGTTTGCCTAATGATATGCAAACAGGAATGAAACTACTTCTGGAGCAAAGGTCTAAAGTGTTTTTTTAATTCGAACCCCTTCCAATGTTGCCAGTATCAACTTTTCACATTATTTAAAGTAACACAATTGAAACAACCAATGCAGAAGTTGAAGCAGTTAAAAACTTAAGAAAAAACATTTTAATCAAGAAGATGGTTATTTATGCCAGTAGGTGGTGAATGTCAATGAAAGTGTTTTCTTTTAGAAAAGAATGCCAGCACACACTGGCATATCATTGGAAGCAAGATTGGCACTAACATTTAATTTGACACTACAAAGACAGACCGACTTTTGGGGTGAACAGCAGATCTCAATTTCAGTTTTCATAGCATCATTGACATAAAGCAGCGATGATTACAAGATGATATGATTATTAAAGATAATTCTTTAACATGGAAACACCCGAAGCAGTTTTCCTGGCAGTTACCTGTCCATTTACACAGTTTCAGTTTTGAGTGTGTGCATCAGTTTACTAATCAGGTCTGATGCAGCTTAACTTCTTAGCAAAGCACTAATGACGTTTCTCAAACTAACGTTTTTCATTTGTTCGCCTTATCTTGTATTAACTGTGATCTACTGCAGCCTGAAAATGATAAGCTGGAACAAATGTTATGTTTTTGTAAATGTACATCAGTTTGCGTACCTTCTCTAATCATATTAATTATGTATGTTGCTCTGGCCTACCATGTTATGGGTTTGTATTATAGGATTGTATACTATTATATTTTTATCTATTTACAGTGTAGATAAATGGGTGCTGGTTTGTGTTTTATGTACAAAATACTGGTATAATTGAAGAATGTAAATATATGTAAACAGTTTATGTACTTATGCTCAAAAAATTCAAAGTATGCTGCTTTTACATTTTGTCTGCATCGTGTCAGCAGATACTGATCACAGAAAGTATTATTATAATAAATATCCGAAATTAGAAAACATACATTACTTATATGCTATAATATTGACTTTTAATGTTTTTCTAAAGTAATACACAGTGTTAATGTAGCCACAAAAGTATGTTACAGAACACAGTATCTGAGCTCTTATGGTAGTGGAAAACAAGTAAACTATTGTTTCTTTTATATACCAAGTGTACTTTTTGAAACTGTGTGTCAGTGTGTAATTATTTATCAGCGAGCAATACAACATCGTGCTTGTTGGGGATAATGATACTGTCATGTGCTGCCACCTTTTAGGCCTTGAATGAATTACTTGCTGTAAATTTGGACTGTATACTAATACTCAGGTGATTCATCTTTCTTTATACAGAAGGCAGTAGGACAGTAAAGTGTCACACTGTCTAGATTCTGCTTAATATAGCCTGATTTGATCAGTTGGTAAATGCTTGTGACTTGCAGTTTGTGGATGCTTTTAAGATTTAAATGCCGCTGGCCAATATACGTGAGTTCACAGTTTAATTTTTTATGATGCTTCTAGTGAATTTGTAATACTCAGTAATGCCAGATACTGCATGATTACATGGTTAATAGTCATACATGTAATTGTTATCTTTAATATGAAATCCAACAAACGTGTCGGATATTTAATCATTTTTGTTTATATGAACCAAATGTGGAGTAAATTATTGAAGAACAGTTTGTTTTTGTAATGCACACCTAAATGATTTAATATTTGATTTATTTTTTTCCCCAGAATAAATAACCGTTAGCAAGCCAATGCGGAATTAGAAGTTTTGTTTTGGGACATTCCGTCAGCTACAACATTTATTGTATAACATGGTTCTGGACATTTCTTGCGGCTAGACTGAAGTTCTACCTTGAAGATTTACCTGGGATTATAGGATCATATAAGATTGCTGTGCTGGTATTGCTTCTTTCTGACGCTGCCTGGACAAGACTTGCTGTACTGAGAAACAAGGTCACCTGGAAAGTTAGTGTTGGTAACCTACTTTGGATTTATTCAATGTTGCTGTGTACATGCAACTTGGTACTGATTGAAAGCATACAGTTTAAAGATTATTCTGAACTGCAGAAAAATATTTTTTAAGAGGTTATAGCCGCAAGAAATTTATTGCTGTAAAAGACAGCTTTAAATAAGAAGTCACCGTACAGCAACACAGTATAAATGTTACTTAAAAGACTTCACACAGACACTCTTGACTGAAGTGTAATTTCAAAATTTTGAAAAAATTAAAGCTCAGAAAAGAATCTCTGAATCTGGTTCAGATACGTTTATAAAGGCAGCGCAACCTGTTTTGCACTGAAGGCCCTCAGTGATTCAGTGTAGAGTTAGGTGGAGTCTCTAAGATAATATATTTTTGTTTTATAATTTTCAAGGATTACAGTTGTGTTAAGCATCTAGTTTCCAATCACTAAAATTTACAACAAAGTACACTTGCACCAGTTGACTAAAATTGTACAGAGGCTGAAGCTGTCAGTTGCTACTACATCAGCTGACTCACACAGTAACTCAGCCAAGTCAGTTAAAGCTACAAATTTTTGTTAACTAAATAAATGATAAACTGTTACTTAACTGTTAAATTATGGAGAGCAATTTTTTAAATAATTCGTGCTGCTTATATGCAGAAAAAAATGGATTTATTGCAAATATAATTTATTTCATATAATAATAATATGATCCATACAAGCGACCAACGTTGTATATTTGTGTATTTAATTTTGAATGGACTGCTTGCCTGTTCAAAAATTTCTAAAATTTAGTATCTCTGTCAGCACATGCACAATCTGCCTCTGAATCCGCAATGCCACACCATATTTCATTTAACACAGTGGTTCCCAACCTTTTCCTTGCCAAGTACCCCTTCTAAATGTGGCGATCTTCAGCATACCCCCACCTGATATTTTTCAACAAATCGTTTGAAAAACCAGTTTTCAGAAAACAACGATTCATATTATCGACATTTTTTTATTTTAACTATTTTTGAAAACATGAATTTTATCACTGATTATTAAGAAATACGTAATTTGAACAACTTTCTCGAATATGAAAACATCAATACAAGGAAACGCGATCTTCACAGCAGTCATAATTAATGCGCACGCTGTTCTTGATGATTATCAACAAGTTTTTTGATATCAGGTTTAATTGTTGATATTGCGACTCGCATGTCGCTCCTCAAATCCAAACGGTTTCTTGCCTTCGTCTTCAAATGTAGCATTGCACTGAAGCCTAGCTCACATTTGTATGTTGTCACAAATGGAACCAACACCTCGAAAGCCGCAATTTTCAGTCCATTGAAGTCTGCACCTAGCTGTGTCCAGAACTTCTCTAGTGACGTGGTCTTGAACTTCATCTTCTCAACTTCACATGCTTGCAATTCAATCAGAAGTTCTTTGCTCGCATCGTCATCTGGCAGTTCATCAACGTCAGAAGCAAAAGGTTCTTGAAGAACTTTCAAATGGGCTCCAATGTCAGCTTGTAATGCGTTTGGGAGTTCGCCTTGTGTTGTAACAAGTTCTTCTAAAGTTGGGAAGTTCGTTAGTACGCCGCTCTCAACTCGTCAAATCCAAATTGGAAGCTTCTTCAAGAAACCTGATAATTTTTCGTGAGCCTCGACAATGTTCATGTTGTTTCCTTGAATTGAAATATTCAACTCATTCGAGACAGAAAAAATGTCCGCCAAATATTTTGCCCGTGTATTTTACCCTTTTCAACGGCTACAGAAAGAAAAAATGTGTCGATCTGACACACCTTCTGCGTACCCCCGGTTGGGAACCACTAGTTTAACATATTTCAACCAGTAATTTCATCATCATTATATGCCTGCTATGTCAATTGTAGACATTGGTTAGGCAGAATTCTAAAATAAAAGATTTCTGCCCTTAAGACAGGTAAACATTGCAGTAATCCAGCAAAAAGCTAGACACTGCTATGCCAGTGACTTGTCTGCAACAGCGAAAATCTTCGCAACCAGCAAAAATGTCGGCTAGCTCGACTCCCATCACTGAGTGGCTGGCGAGACTAAAGCTCGGTTTCTTATCGGTTAGGTCGACTGTAGAAGTAAACCGGCTGGAGCTCAGCTAAAACGGCACGGCTCTGGCCTCTATGTATATAGCTCAATGCAAAATTTCTTCATTGTTTCTCATTGATAATAATGTGCTGGTGCAGTCATCTCTGTGTCTTAATAACTGTAAGTGGCAACTGTTGGGATTGCCGAACAGGTAAACCCTGTCACAATTTTAAAAAAAGTTCTACTAATTTCCAAAATCTCTTCTAATAAAGAAAACTTACGAATTTTCTCTAGAGGCTAACCTGTTCATTAGAGCAATAGGCCTAAATACTGTAAACACATTGGCAAAGAAAGAAAGACTTAACAAAAACGGATAATAAACAGACAGTTATAGGATTAGGTCCAGTATTGTGAAAAAGAACATTACAGAAATCGAGAGTAAAAATACATGTGTAATTTGAATGTGAACTTAAGACTTTCAGGCATTAATGTCATGACACAACCTAATGCTTCCTTTTGCTACAGCTTGCAAATATAAGTTTCATGCAAATCAGTTTTGGCTACAAATTATGTTTAAACAATGAAGATGAACAAATTCATTGTAAGGGGGCTGCTCAGGGACATTACTACATTACAAGTATTTATTGCACAGCAACCGCTAACACTCTTTGCTAACTAGGGTAAAATTTGGAATACTTTATATCATCAATAGCATTACTAGTATGTTTTTTGGTGCCCACTAGGATGGCGATGCGTGCCGTTTTATCAGATGGTGGGAATATTTTAAATTTACAAGAATTTCTTTTTCAATTACATAAATCTTTCAGGCAGATAAGTATAATGCTAAGTAATATAACTTTGTATGGAAAGCTATTCAGGATACACTTTAAAATTCCTTTTTCTTCCTATTTAATAATGCCACTGCCGAACTGAAGATGCTTTAAATTTAAAAACAAAATCGAAAAATAAACTTACACTTTGCAACTAAAAAATGATGCACCAATGGTTGGGCTCACGTGTTTATCAAACTTCGATCCGCAGTATCTCAGGACTACACTAGTTTTCCCAACTCCTATAACAGTAAGTCGGTTTAGCAAAGATGGTAGATGATAGTCAGAGTCAACTAGCAACAGTGACTGTAAGCAAAATTATAAGAGCACTATGGCTTGAATTGTGCCAACACTCCCTCTGCCACATTGGTTCCATCCTACTTGTGACGTAGGCATTACTACTTAACTGTTAGCCTCCACCCAAATTGGGCTTCCCTGTTGTAGCTCAGCTGCAACATTACCATCTTTAGCTGATGAATCTATTGCTATGAAATTTCTTTACTATTTTCAATAAAATAGTTTATTTTGGCAACACCCATGTAGTTCTAGTGTTTCCTGTTAGTGACTTTACAAAATTGAAAATTGTAGTAGTGGTTTATGACATTAGTAGGTCTACATAGTAACAATAGTAATGCACTACATAAAATTAATTGTATACACACATACAGTGCACTGTATTAACAACTTAACATGTAAAATTGTACATAAGTGTATTAGTACTATGTTGTGCATTATTATTATAATCATGTAAGCATACGAATAACATTAATCACTATTTTAGCTTTCAACTGTGTACACACAATCTATACTATCGGGAAGGCCTGTACTGTAAGAGTCTGTAATTATATGCATACGCGCTATACACAATGTTTGTAAATTGTAGATTATTATTCTGAGAGTGGTGTTAACTAGCCCTGTAATAGCATTAGACCGCAAACAGTATTAGCCAAAGTAATGACCACTAGGTCATATAGGTTGAAAAGGCAGTTCAACAGTAAATCAACAAAAAACAGTTACACTTAACCTGGTACACTTACAGAATCTTTAAGTTTAAGAGTTATTCAATGGAATAGATTCAATATACTAGGTTACCTTGAGAACCCAACATTACAACTTTCGTTTCAAGTTCTTTTACATTTGGCATTTTGTTGAAACTCAAATCGTAGATCTACGGTGCACAGTGATTAAAGCAGTAAAAACACTTAACAATTTCACTTTCACAGAACACATTTTCCCGTTTGCATTGCACGCACAGTGCGAACTGTTTACATATAGCAGAAAATCTTAGGAATGCTCACCTGTTTTGTAGTTGTGCGTCACCTGGTGTCAACTTCTTGCACTATTAACTGTATCTTTTTGCCGGTTTTTCACTTATTCCATAAAGGCTTTAAGAGTATACACAGTTTAATTTAAAATAAAATGGCAGATGTCTTAGTAGTCAAAGCTGAAGACGTAGAAGAATTTGAAGCAGATGAGGAGGGAGATGGTATGACAAATTATAACTGAATTTTGTATGCAAGCTTTGTGATATTATTATTAACCCTCATTATAAGACTAAGTAAGAGAAGTGCGGATTATTTTCATGAAGTATGGGACAGTGGTAGGCGATACTACTGATTTAAAGTAATCGCGAATACCGATTACTTTTAGTCAGTAATGGATTACTGAGATCGCGCGTTGGCAACTTTTCTTGGCAGGAGTGTTTATACACACAGATCTGTGCCCACCTCACCCAGAAATGCAATGAATAAACGCTTCTTAAGTCTCTAGCGAAGTCCAGACAGCTTGGATTGTGACCTTTGCAAAAACGTGTGTTGCTATGCACATGTTGATACAGCAGATTTTCGCGTTTATACTACTTTTGTGAACTGAGCCTCAAAATACATAGGATTTGGGTTGCCCTTAGACATTTTGGGCCAATTCTCAAATGTCAAAATTGGCAAGTTGAAATTGCCCATAAAGAGAATGTTGCTGTTTTTGTGAATAATTGTGTAGTCAAGTAACAGTAAAAGAATTTTGTTGTTTTTCACTGAGGAGTTTGAATGCCGATAAGTACAACCTGTCAAGTATTTGCAGCTGCGACTGGTTGACAGCTCAACCCAATTGTCAGCATTCTTCCCCAATTATCACAGACCGCAGTTTTCGTAGCAGGAGGCTGAAATTTTGAATGAAGATACTTCAGAACATTGCACAGCCTGTAATGGAGCTCGCTTTTTCACATTCCCAACACGGCCCTCTGATGTGCCCACTAAGTGTTTCACATTCATTGAACAGATCTGCCATATACATTGTTATGTTATTGTGGTTTCTTTCATTCTTAAGTGTAAATGAACCTGCCCTAACAATGCATATATTCTAAATTTGTACAAAAAAAAATGGATCCGTGACAGTCGTAAATGCTGCCCATGATTTTCTTAATGGAAATCATTACTTTTACAAGACGTATGCAAATGGATCATGCCAGATCCACGCACATTAGTGCTTCTTTTCAATTTTCAGTTAGTTGTTGTATTATATAATTATTGCTTTGATGTCGCCGTTGTGTTTGCTTTAAGTGCAATGACCATCAAAGTCTAAGATATACCTGCTAAAATTGTACACTTACAGTATAAGGTACAATAAATGGCTAAGCATAGACACCAAGAAATGTAAATGCAGTGGGATGGTCAAACAGCCGTTAACAGTGTTACAGAGAGCCAGTAGGGCTGAGCAGGTTTCGTTCTTACTTCGTGATAGTAATTAGTAGTAAACTATTCTGTTTGTCACATCACCGTTCTTTTTTCAGAAGGGGTGCAGCAATTGAAAGAAAAGGCAAAACGACGAAAAGGACGGGGTTTTGGTGCTGGTTTGTATATGTTTCCTGATTAATCTCAGTTAATTTTAGTGGTATGAACTGTACTGTATTAAAGTAAAAATTTTTATATTTTTCTAACTACATTTTTATTAATACTGCTGGCTACATTTGTAACGGCAAATTTCGAACACATTACAAATAAATTGTTACTGGTAAAATGTATTGTTGAAAGTTTGAAATGCTTTGAAATGTTTGTAACTTAGGGAAATTTATTTCTTTCCAAATATTTTTTTCAGTAGTTCTTTACTATGTTTATTAATTTGTCTCTACCACTTATTTCAAGTGCAAAGCAAAACTGTTCAATTTTACAAATGTCAAATCTTCCTACACACAAGAATGTTGCTACATATTTATTTTTAGTTATGGGGAGGGGTAGAAGGGGCAGTCAAACTCGAGTGCTGCTCCGGGCAGCACAAGCTTTAGCTGCTCCACTGTGTATAAATTTTTAGTCGCACGTGTGATGTATTTGCCATTGGATAATTACATAAGATATCGTTGTTACATTTATATTTTTTAACTTACTGATTGTTGTTGCAGAATCCGGAGCAAAAAGTAAAGATCTAGAGTTTGAATCTGTCGAGCCAGAAGACGATGATCATCCTGGACCGCAAAGATGTTAGTTTTCCTTTATTAATTTTATGTCTAGAGAATAATATTAAATTATAACTTGTGCAGAAAAGGAATAAATCAACTTTGCTGGTAAAAAAAACTTGGATTGGTTGAACTTGACTAGGTTTGTAAGATGCTGAGTATAGACAATAATAATTGTGTGCATCACGTGTACGTGAAACTAAGTGAAATTCTATTGGTAACTTCTATTAATTTTATAAAAGGTGAATTTATCCACTCCACTGCATTTATATCAGTAAATCAAGATTAAACAATTAATTCGTGCACAAAGATTTAGTAAATTTTTCAGTAAACTATATAGGTCCATACATAATTATATATGTATTAAAAATTTAAATTAAATTAGCAAGCATTTGAAGCGGTGAAATTGTTGAAAAAAATTGATAGTGAAACGCATGTAGCTTGTCATATGAACTAACTTGGTATAATGTTTTTGTATTTTGTAATCAAATTAATATGTTGTAAATTCTGTTCCTGCCAAAAGAGATTTAATAATAATAATAATGATATTTATAATATTAGTAATAATAATAATAATAATCGTAATAATAAAAATAACAAACCTATTTACTGGCGGTGAATTGTATGAGCAACTGACTGTTATGTTTATATTTTTTCGAAGTGTAACACCATTGTTATGCTTTCACTGAACTATTGTGACAAAGAAACAATAGATATCAAGCAGTTGTTTTCTTAAAAGTGACTGCTAAAAAATAATATGAATTGTGTATCAGTTATAACCATCTTCATGTTGCAAAAATAATTAGTATGCAATAGTAGCATATCTAGGTATGTAAACTGAAGGTTGAGTGATTTGCTGTTCTTAGCTGTAGAAGGTTGGATACTGTTTGTAACAAACGTACACGAGGAAGCTCAGGAAGATGACATCATCGATAAGTTTGGGGAATACGGTGAGATGAAAAACCTCCACATGAACTTGGATAGACGAACAGGGTTTCTTAAGGTACAGTATATCACACTTGCTTCACATGCACTTTCAAAATGATTCAAAGAACTGGATCATCTAAAGGATCTAAGAAACAGCTATTCCTGAAGTGTCAAGCCCATCTGTAATCACATTACTGTGACTGTGTTGGTGTCAGTAGGCAGTACTACAGGTGCCATGGAATGTTTTACCTTTACAATTCACTTCTTGAAAATTGAGAAAAACTAAGAGTTTAACCCGATTGGATGTCTTCAAGTTTATTCGCTATCAAAATTTGATGTGACTGTTTAATGTGCAATAAACATTTACTTAACAATACCTTTTTAAAGTAAAATTCAAACAATTCCGTATTTTTATGCAAATTGTATGTATGTATAATAATATAGTTATTGGTTACACTACTATTCTTGGTACTATGACTTAAAACGTTTCATTTTTCCCAGGGATATGTGTTAGTCGAGTATGAGACATTCAAAGAAGCCCAAGCTGCAATGGATGGACTGAATGGTTCTGATCTCCTCGGGCAGAAAATAGCTGTAGACTGGGCCTTTGTCCATGCCAACAAACTCGGCAGAAACAGGAGAAGGTCTGGACAATTTTTTCTAAAAATGTCATTTACAAAATCTGCATTCTGCTCACTGTGACCCTAGAAAGACATTTTTCTTTACTATATGATTGCTATTATAATTTACTATGCTGTAATTTGCTAATTTATCGTATATTTAGCATTATGTGCAGTGATTGAGTAGATAATTTTGTGGCTTGGCAATATATTGGTATCTAAACATTAAGGTTAGGTTAAGCAACACCGACCATTGCTAGTCAGATAGGTATTCGTGTGAAATTTCAGACTTGGTGACCTGTTGTGGGTCAAAAAATAGATGTTTATTTTAAGCCCACCATGTCATTCATGATGTGGACAGGGATGAGACTGACAAATTGCAAAAAACTCTGAAACAGGCTGGGGGTTTGAGGGCAGCAACAAATTGCAATTTTGTGACCATAGAGAGCCTCTAAGTGGACTTAAAATATCAATTACCTTGTTTCATGCATAATTTAAAATACCCAACTATCAAGGATACATGATACATATGATTGTGAAGCTTCAAAAAATTAACAAATTTTATTTTGCATATATTTTGTTGCCTATATTTCATAAATTCTAAAATTAAACTTGGTTTTATTCAAATTACGCTTTGGCATTTCGATTGTTTGTGTATGGAGGCCTCAAAGCTTCACATTTGTCAGCAATGAAGATATGCCGCATTGCCATAAAAGGCATGCTACAAATTGAACAGATTATCAAATAAACGATATTTACGCTTTATTGGAACTATTTTAGCCAAAAATTTTTCAGCGATTTTTAACATCTATGAGATAAAAGGTAAGCTGGATAAATACCTCAAAAAATGCTACTGAAAGTTTTGGTTATAATTTCGATGAAACTGAGGTTCAACCCGAAAAAAATTTTCAACGAATTTACGCGATTTACAAAAATGGCACTACTGGTCTTCCAAAAACTCAGAATTCCACGTATCTGCAGAAAATTCCCATCCCTGTGTGGAGAGAAAAGAAGCCACAAAAACAGCTTGGCCACCTGTTGATACACCCTGTTTCCCACGACATCATGGTAAAAACTAATTTGTTACACATTAAAAATGCTCAAGTGAAGTTTTTGTTTGTTGCAGGGCGCGACGCAGAGACAGTGATCCAGGCAGGAGACGGCGTTGATTACAAACTGTACAAATCTTGTCCTGTATTCATATTATTGTTCCATTGTAAATATTCCTTGTTCTATGGATATTTTCATGCTTGTTTTAGACACTTTTATCTGTGACGGTGTTTTGATTCTGCAAATCTTTGCATTAAATTAGCACAGTGTTTATTGCTACTTGTCTTTTTAATAGAAGTGTAAGTTTGATTTAATGCATCACCTTTGTTAGATGGATTTATCAGACACTGTACATTGTAAGAAGTTTTCGTAATTATCAAGATGGCCGATTCTCTAGTAATGATTAATATCGTATCCTCCTAACTTATTTGTACTAAACAATAGTAAAAGTGTTAAAGCTTAGTATTAGAAAACTATTCAGATATGATTTATGAATATAAACACTCGGAGATAAATACGTGGAAATTCAGATGCTCTTGTTTGTATGGCTATGTAAGTTTTAAATAAAAAAGGTTTTCATTTTGTATAATTGTTGCATGACTCGTTTTTAACATTAATTAATAAAGAATTATTATCTGTGTTTTTCAAACTCAATCAAACTTTCTGATCATAATTTTTCTAATAAGACTAGCAGCAGACAGGGTAGAATTCTAGGAAGTGTGGAGATTGTGCTTATGTACTGTCATGTTGTGACTTTGGGTCAACACATCACCTATCAGTGACCTACTTAACATTTAGAATTTGGAAACGAAGGAAAATACACAAGTCAATGTTGGAAAACTAACAAGATGCTACTTCTTGACAGTAAAAATAATGCTACACTGGATCTCAGCTTTCAGCCAAGTACTGCAAATTAAAAAAAGTTTACCTATTCATTGATATGCCAAAGATGTTGGGGGTGCAGTTAAAAAGTTCTTTTGCAGTGAAATCTCTGCAACAATGCCTAGCGATCAGGGATTATCATCAAAGTCCAATTAATTAACAGATATCAGCCTTAACAAAATTGGACTGTTCAAACAGTCAGAATATGGTAAAACTTTTATTAATATTAACATGTATGTCATTGACAAGTAAATATAATTAGTAATTGCAAACATCAAAAATTAACTGGCTGACCATAAAGTTTAACACTCAGTAGAAAGAACAACAGTACTAAGAAAATAAAGAATTCTACTTCTTAGCTATTTAACTATTAAGTACATACCGGCGTCTACAAGCTAATTACTCAAAGCAGATTAAGAAATTGCAGTTTGCATTATTTAACCAACTGGCATAGACTACACTGAGCAAATTAAAATGCAGATGTTTACCAACAGCCTACATAACTAATTTCATAAATTATTTCTGTTTCTCAGCCCACAAACACATTAAATTCCTATTCAGGTTAAATATATTAAAATGGCAGAAAATGGAATCAATATTGACACGTTAGTCTGTAAATATGTACCTAGATGCTGATTCTTTTTGTGTCAATCCTTGAAATTAAAATAGCTGTTAATGCAAGTTTATTATTCGATTGCCTGCAGAGAAACATCAGTAATACCCGCTTTTTCTGCAAGAGGTTGTGGGTTCAAGCCTACTGCCAGTAACAAGAGCCTACAGACAAACTATACCGTCGTTTTTTTACTGTAAAAATGGTGTTTTTTGACAAATTAAGCAATTATAAAGCAAGCATACACCAAAGTCAAATAAAATCAAACATTTACACGTTTAATTTTTTGAACTATGTCTTTCAGAAAATTATAATTGTTTGCATATAAATGTATCACCAAAATTTATCAATATACAAATGGGAATTATAATTTTTATACATATATGTACAAATTTCATTATACAAGTTTCTTATATAACAGTTTTGAGTCGCTCAGCGACATCAGGATTTGTCCAATCTAAAGAAATGTCATCGAGGTGATTATCAAAATCAACTAAGTTCCAATGATCTTTGGCTGATAACAAGGCCGATGCCACAGCATGTCCTTTTCCGCCCTCTACTTGTATCTTATCAAATTCTCTTCTTTTTGCTTTTCCATCTAGTACTGAATACACTGTAAAAGCTGCATTGTCAGTTTCATTTGAAAGTTTATCGTTTTCCACCATCAGAAGGAATGCCTCACCAAAATTTTCGGCAATCTTCTCTGTTATCCGACATGCTATCAAATCTGGACTGTTGTGTTTGAAACTCTCATTGGCTTGGTAATAACCAGCTATTACAAGATCATTGCTTTTACAGTACGAGTCGACTTGAAATAGCGCCACTTCCATCATTGGGGCCAATCCTAAGGTTATGTGAAACAGCGGTACGGCGTCTACTACGTGAATAGATTTGCTTTCTTTGTTTTTCGATTTCCGCGTAAGCAACAAGCCGTTTACTGCTAAGTGTGGATATTTAAATACGTGTAACAAAATTTTACAGTAAGCTTGTAAATCCAGAATAACTCGTTCTGCCATAGCGCTAACCAAATGGAGCTGATACAAAATCACACTCTTCTACTGAAAGAACGTCATTAAGCGATAATTTGAACACTTAACGAAGAAGCAGGTTTTGTCGTATGTTATACTGTAATCAATGAACGTGTCTCGCACAAGTCAGAGGATATAGTATCCACCAATATTTTGCTCAAGGCCAACAAAACATTAAAAATGTAAATGTGACAACTCAAAACTAAATCTTCATTTCCGCCAAACGCGCATTGACATTTTGCTCGCGGACTATATTATGTAATTGCTATAAAAATGCCAGAAATTAATTATCTTGCGTAATTTTAAAACTAAATTACAACATATCAACACATATATGTGAAATATTAATTACTTGGTTCGATAATGTTTTACTAACGAATTTCTTGCTTTTAAAGAATTATGTTGAGGCGCAAGGTTAAAAAAGTGATATAGGCGGCGAGCATTTCCGGCACGTGTGTGTGGGTGAGGTCCACTTTGCGTACTTCGCCTTGAGCGCACAGAATTGTGGGCATGATTCGGATTTTGCGCACAGGACTATGGGTACGCGCGAAATTCAAATGTACAACGTCGAAGCCGATACGGCTAAATCAGTGCAAATCAGATGTCCATGAAACCATCTCTTATCCACGACTTGAACCTTCTTGCATATCCAAGCATCCGTCTTTCTTCATCGAGTTTTTCGGCACAGTTGTTGACTAGGGATCTCCATGCAGGACGGTCGTGAACTGCGAAAGGCAGCTTGTCCAACATTCCACCTTTCCTCAGAAAGAACTTCACCTTGTCCTTGAAGCGAAGGAGAGGACGACCAACACTGCGAGAGCCACTGGTTAGTTCTCCATGAAGAAGAGCCTTTGTCGGTCTCTTATCGTTCATTCTGACCACATGCCCAAACCACCGAAGTTGAGCCTTAGTAAGCGTAACCTCGATATCTTCCATCTTGGCACGAGCCAGCACGTCTTCGTTTGGCACATAGTCGTCCCAGCGAATACGAAGGATGTGACGCAGATGTCTCTGCTGAACCGCACGAAGAGACCTGACCTGATCTTGATAGAGCGTCCACGTTTCCTGACCATAGGAAAGCTGCGGAATGATGCAATGCATGTACACCTGCAGTTTAGTGGCGATGGTAAGGTCATGGTTATCGAAGACACGTTTCCTCATACGGCCGAAAGAGCTGGCTGCAGCATTAATTCTTGCATGAAGCTCAGTATCCAATCAAAATTCAACCAAGAACAGAAAATGGCTGCTGCATACAAGACTGTTGTAGTATCCGATGTGAATGATTGCGTTCGAGTGATCAAACAACATGAATTGGATACTACAACTCATTATGTAGTTGAGTCGCAGCGGAAGCGATGACGTCGGTAAGTGTCTATAGTGTCATAGCCAAGTGAGTTGTGGCACATGGCAGGCGTTTGCAAATATATGTTATTGTTAATATAATAATAATTAGTAAAATGTTTTGAAAAGAAAGGCAGTGTTGGCCTAAATCGCTTTAAGCATTAAGATATAAAGAAAGAAGTCCGTGCTATTGAATCTGTCTGAGATGAAAGATATTCTGAATTACAGAGAATCGAATTATGCAGAGTCTTTTGAGTTTTGTTGTCTGAATTCTGTTATAATTAATAGTACTATATTTATAGTCATTCACGGGCCTATATTCATAAACACTGCATATGATAGGAAAAACTACTATGACATGATATGAAGCTGCATATGATATGAAAAATAAGTGCTAAACCGGTGTTGAAAGTTTTGTGAACTAAAATACCGTACGTTGGAGTCTGATTTACATTTCAGATGTATCAAATGGTATGAAAATTCATTGGCAACTTTCGTCTCGGAAAGCAAATGGTTTGCCAATTGAATTTGATGGGGCATTCCTTTTGTCTTCTTGGGCAAGAAGACACTCTTGCCATCATGGCAGAGACAGAGGACTGTCAGTGAAGAAGAAATGGAAAGAAGATAAGGATCGGCGTATGGTGAGGCCCACATTTTTCTTTCCTATTCCTAAATGTGCCTTAAACTAAATGAGATCTCATCATAAGTGGGAACATACAATTAAACTACATATCCGTTTAATTTAAGCAATTCTTAGCCTTTTAATAAAAGTGTTAATACTATTTTAAGCCATGAGGGAACCACCAACAGATATTAGTGGGACAAATTCCAAAAGAAAATTAGTAATGAATAAAGGAATTTATTGCACATGGAATGGCTCAGGATTTTGCAGAATGGATTTTTATAATTTTTACGTTTTTATAGTTATAATTTTTATCAATTTGTGCTTTCAGTTTTGCAAGTTTTTTTGGTTCTTATGCTTAAAATATCTACTTAATTTGCAATGCACCATGCTTTTGATTTTAAGCTTTAATTTTGCCATTTATTGCTATGCTTTATATTAATAATTTTGTTTCATTTGCTTGTTATATTGCCATTTCAGTTTGCTTTTCCCATTGCATGTTACAAAGGTGGAAAGAAGACAAGAATTGGTAAGGCCAGATTTTTAATTTACCAGTCTAATATAAAGTTCTGTGGCCAGCGAACAAACTAGATAAAAACGTTAATTACTTTTTTAGGAAATAAATTGGTAACAACCTACAGGCATTAATAAGCAAAATATTCATCAAAAATTTGTAACGATTAAAGAAATTTATTTTAGATACGTGTAGAATGATTCTGGCTTTTTCAGGTATGGAACATCTTTCACAAACTTTGTTTGGAGTGAACCAACAAATCAGGAATGAAAAGTCAAGGCCTGAGTAGCTAGGTTTATTTAATAGCCCTAGCTGACTGAACTTTTGTATTTTTCCATTACAAAGCATATCTTACTTGTGTGTGAGATAGTTGGCAACCCAAGTTTCTAGTGATTAATAAATAGTCACAATGCATTTTTAGTATACCCTTTTATATATGTGTGAGTGTCTCTGCATCACTAAAGTAGCTTTCTAGTATAAAAAAGTGGCATAATAAGTACTTATGTCAAGTGATTGACATTTGATGTATCTGGTTCAAACACGAAGATACTGCAGAAACTAATAATTAAAACAGAATCAGACGCTGGTAAGCAAAAGCCTGTTAGCATTGCTGTGATATATACTAGTTTAGAATACATATACACCCAATATGCACATATTAAATCACATTTCTATGTACTAAATTTGAGTTTATTTTCAGAGAAATGATCATGCATTTGTAAAAAGCAGATTTCTGCAGCAGCCTACAAAAAAGATGGGTTGTCCTGCAACAATCCAGATAAAAAAAATTGTGAAGTTTCCAGAGTTTAGGGTGAATGAAATGTGTTGTAGTAATATTTTACTTTGCCTAAGCTAAATAATTTGCATGTTGGTCAGAATAGTTATGAATATTATCTTTCTTTTTTGCATTATTCAGAAATGGTGGATTTTGCATTTTTTCGCTGTCATCAAGGCAAATGTAGGTTTCGGTTGGGAGGACATTAGCAGCCTCTATAGGGAACACCCTGTTCTGAACTTGGATTGGGAGCTCATAGACGGCACTGTCAAATTTCAACCTCAAGATGAACAGAGCACTCATGGAGTTCCAGATGACCATGTTTCATTCAAGAGAGAGTACCATGAGGTGTCTGATAGTAGCGAAATAGAAGATGAACCTGATGGGGCGGCAAACTTTTCAATTGGTGAATTACCATTGAGGCATGGCCAATTCAAAAACCATCTGATATCAGCAAGGTCCACTTTGAAACAGGTAATTGACCTGACTTACAAATTCAGCAAGGATGCTGACCCAGATCAGTTTAGAAATTGCACAACTTTAGTAGACGAATGTCTTGAGGAAGCCACAAAACTGGTGAAGAAAGACAATGGTTTGATCTTAGAGTCTGAAAGTGCTTGTCCTGCAAGAAAGAAAGCAAGGCTTGACCAGAGCTTACCTGTTCCACTGCCAATGCTCAAGTCCAAGGGACGAGTTGGAGAGAGAGCGGACTCCCTAAAAAAATTCTACAAGCCACCACTCTCCATGTGCAGGAAAACTGTAAGATTGCAGATGTTCAGGTGCCATTCCCAGACTCATTTGCCTAAACTGAGAAGGCCTCATTACAAAAACTAGTAGTTCCTGATGAATGTGACTCACAGGTGCTTATACAATTTCGTATTTGATTTTTTATTTGCACAGTTTAGTGTGTGTTGTGTGCTTCAGTGTAGTACCATACATTTTCATTGTAGACATTTTTAGGTTGATGTATTACAGATGATTATAATTTATTAACATCATAATCTGTGTATCATTAATGTATCGCTTATTAACTTTCACAAACTTCTGCAATTTAACTTGCTTCTAACTTACTTACTGCAAGTCAATTAACACGTAATGATACTTTAATCACATTTATTTAGTTGACTGATAACATTAGAGCTGCCAAAAGTCTTGAATAAAGAAGCATTTGTTTTTGCTGTTTGCAAAAGTGTGCCACTATTTCTGTTGTCTTAGTTTATTAAGAGCAGTTTTTGGCAGCTCTTATTCACAAATAATTTTGTGGCCTTCGATTTTAAATGACGTGCACACAATGCAGTTGTGAAATTTTTACTGTTATACTGACCCTTACTAATGAAAAGTTTTTCCTCACATAAGAAAATAGCAGAGAGAGTTAACATAAGTTTTTGCAAGTTCACTATTCTTTTCCACAAAAGATAAATGCCCATGATTATTTCATTTCTCAGATATTTTTCAGCTATCTGTAATGCAGTTTCTTGTATACATGTTCTAGTAGACTAGTAAAACCAGCAGTTATTGGTGTATTTACAAAGCAGCACACAAAGGAATACTACACTTGCTATCTTGTTTATCTGTGTTATTGCTGGTAGCCTCTAGAATATTTTATAATGGATCGCACACATTTTATAATAACTGCTGCCAATACTTATGTAGCCGGAATGCTAATGCATGTTTGCTATGCATGTGGAATCATTAGTGAGTTACTTAGGCTATTGCAGTTTGTGAGTTGTTAGTTTTTAGTTGTGTGTTGTTCTCAATATGCTTGTTGTCACTGCTATTCTGAAATACAAAAAGTTGCAAACGTCGAATTGACTGTTGCTTAATTTATATATATTGATATATGCTTGGAAACACAAACATTTTAAACTAGCTTTTGCACACATGTTGACATGTAAATCAGGGGAGCCAAATTTCAAATCCTTATGAAGATTTTAGTTAATACTGCTATTGTATGTCACAGTGTTTGATTTACGCATATAATTGGACAAGCATTTACAATACGAACAGCTAAAGCAGACTTCATATTACACATGTTAAAATTGCAACCATATCAGTTTGCCACAACAGTAACACAGCTCTTGAATTACAATAATGCTAAGTCGATGCTTGCAGCTTGTCAATGTCTACTTATGTTTTATGTACAGTAAAAAGTAAATTTCCTCTCTCAACACACATCAGCTTCAAGGTTGTCCAATTTTGTCAATGGATATTCCTGTTGGCAACATGTCCACTATTTCATGCTGTTCTTCCTTCCATAAAATTAAATGACTGATGCCACCCAAGCTATGTGAGTGGACCACTTAGTATATTACTTTTATTCCTGAAAAAGTTACTACTATAGTTAGTACTAATCTGTATATATTTACAATAAACAAAGCTAATAAAAATGAACCCAATATAGCAAATTAAAAAAATAATATGAATTAAATAATAAAAATGTGAATCTTTTACAAGTTTCCTTATTCAGCTTCCATATATATAAAAAATACTTTGCACTTTCACCAGAAAGATGGACAGTACCATATTTAGCTTTTAGTCACTAGAAACTTCTGGTAACTTGAAGGCATCTATAGTTTTAGTTATACAAAACTAAATTAACGAATGCATCACTAATGAGATTTGTAAAACTCAGTTTCTACTTGTCACAAAGTTTGTCAACTAGTTTACAGCTACAATTTTTATTAGTAGCAGCACTCTACACCATTAAAATTGTTGTTGAAACTAACGATAATGTAATTTGCCACGCGGGTTTGTTTACACATCGAATAACATCATTTTACCCATGATCCTGTGCGCTCCACGCGAAGTACGCAAAGTAGACCTCACCGTGTGTGTGTTGGTACTTAGGTAGGCGTTGGATTGCATGTGCAGTTTTTTTATTGAATGTTTGTGGAATAGGTTTTTAAACTTCATAATTCGAAGACAATTTTTGTAATTATGGCTGATACAGTGGGAAAGGTTGTACTTTGTTTTTCTTCTAATAAAAATGTGGTTTTGAATAAGTAAAAGCAGTCCTTTCTCAAAATTTGTTAAGCTTGTAAAAATCAGTTGTTATGTAGCTATTTTTATTACCCTCAAGGTTGTTTTAGTAAAAGTAAAGTATTATTCAGGTTATAAAATGCCGGGCTGCTGTTGCGTGGGAGGCAAAGAAGCCACTTTCTCTGGAGGAAATAGAAGTAGACCCACCAAAAGCTGGAGAAGTTAGAATTAAGGTTTGTGTCAATTCTTGCTGTCTAGCTAGGGATATTTGTTGAGTAATGCTAAGTGTATATTTTTTCAGTATTATTTTTATTTTGTAATGCACCAACTAGCCAATTTTTATAAAATCATAAACTACATTTATAACAATGTGAAATTCCTTGGTTTTTAGCTGCATGCGACTGGAGTCTGTCACACTGATGCCTATACGTTGAATGGATGTGATCCGGAGGGAAAATTTCCTGTGGTACTCGGTCATGAAGGAGCTGGAATAGTCGAAAGTGTCGGGGATGGCGTCTCAAGAGTAAAATCAGGTAATCTTGCACTATGAAATCATTAATTTCGACGGAGATGTGAAGCTGCTTTTATGAAATTATGCTCCGTTTTGCTAGCCATTTGTTTCCGGTTTTTTCTTTCAAACAAAATGGCATTCTGTAAATTGTTGCTGCCCTAGATGTTCTGTAGAAATTGGATCAATTTTATTGCATGGTTGTGATTTGAAAAAACTATTATCACGAGTTGGTAAATACCTCTCGACAAAGGCATTGATGAAAGCATCATGAGAGACAGCGTCGATTGGATATAAATACATTTATACTCATTATTTTGGCAGCGTAAAAGCCTGTTCAGAAATGAAAAACGATGAATACATCTGAAGCAATTTAGAATCTTTCATGACTGTTTTTTTCTTATAAAAGACTTTTAAATAAAGGATTCCAAGATTGATTAAATGAAGGGAGAAACTAAACCTTTGCAAAACTGGTCTCGGTTCTAGAGCCACTTCAGACTTAATCAGTATAGTGTACATTCTTTCTTGAATTTATAGTTCTGTTGTTGGTAGTATTATTTACTTAGCGTAATTTATTCTTTTATTGCTTGGTTTTTTGGTCAGTAAGAAAATAATTCAGGTATATAATTTTGTAGCGTGTGAATAAACCGATCTTTATTTGCAAAACGTTTTGATTTGATATTTTAAAATGATCAGAGAGGTTATAGAGCACAGAGGTAAACATATAATCTGTTGTACTTGCATAGAATTAGAAGAGATAATAACTAAAAATTTTCCCTCTTTTTTCCAAAACGTTTTTGAAACAATGTTGATTTTTGTGATCAGTCAATAATGAATGATAAACTGGCATGTTCCATAAAAGGATTAAGCCGATTTCTACTTTGCAGGTGACCATGTGATCCCGCTGTATGTTCCTCAGTGCAGGGAGTGTGAATTTTGTTTGAATTCTAAAACTAACCTTTGTCAGAAGATCAGGTACGGCATATGTCAACGCTGAATTGCTGATTGTAAGTCAGTTAGCTTTCTGGGCTCATCTGTAAAACTGGAAATTCCATGCATGTTTGTTTATGTATTTATTTGTTCTTGAATGCTGGCCATGTGCATAAACTGATTATGGCAATATTGACACGATGACAAACATAAATGAAGGTAGTCTCTTGGGGGAAGTCCGATTCTCTAAAATGACCAATTTTGCTTTGGATTAACAGTGGGATTCACTGGAAAGTGTCACTGTAATGTGGTAGTTTGTCTGCAAATGATAAAATTTAGAGAAAAACGTCAAAAAACAAATGTAAACAGTTTTCAAGGAGACAGTCAGAGAGAAAGCAAGTGCACTAAACCTTAGTGAACCTCTGAGAGAGAGTTATCTGAAGGCAGTTGACGAAATTAAAAAAATGAAATTTATACAAAGAATGTCCTTTCATGTCAAGGCTAGCATGTAGAACATAGAAAAAAAATGTAAAGTATCAAATACAACATTCGAATAAAGTGACAAATTCCCTAATATTTTAATTAGGAGATGCTGTAGAACGTACATACGCACAACAGACTTTTGCTTGTCTCTTGACAGAATTACGCAAGGCAATGGTGTCATGCCAGATGGCACTTCACGATTCAGATGCAAGGGAAAAATGTTGCATCACTTCATGGGCACCAGCACATTCAGTGAATATACAGTAGTTGCAGAAATTTCAGTTTGTAAGGTAAGACCTAGCTAATAATATTATCTCATTAGATGATAGAATGATCACTTTCATTTCTTTCGTATATCCTCACCTGGCTATCGTATGATATTGATCACTCCACACAGCTGGTGAGTATCGGTCTGCCCAGTGTAAACATTATTGTGTAACCTTGCTTCTTTATTTTTTTGTGCCAAATCATTGCTTTGCTAAAATTTTAGCAATTACAGCACGTGTCGAATTTTGTATCAGTTTTTTGCACTATAGATAAATGCCTTTTTTGCTCTTCTGCTCATCAATGTAGTAGCAATATTGTCCCAAATGAACGATTTTCTGGAGAAAATTATAGTCTTCAACTCCATTAAATTTTGGATGCTGTTATTTGGAAAAAGCTATTATTCATAAAAGTTGGTGCTACCAGAATATCAGTTCTGCTAAATTCTACAAACTGCCTAATTTTTTAGTGGTAATGGTGTACTGTGTACTGCAATCTCGTAAAGTTGGCCATGCACAACGTCAAACGTACACCAGCTATAAAAGCATTTCTTGGAGTTGATGCTTTGTACCTATTGGGACTTTTGTAATAGCAGGCAGCTTGTTATTCTTTTGCTTTTTATTGTTCACTTTAGTTATTAATATTTTTAAGCTCCAGAAGATGTAAAAAATTGCATTGCATTTATTTTTCCATTGTGAGTAAATGTTTCAACTAATGTGACTGTTTTTAGCCAATCTTCTCTTTGTTTAATTAACAAATTAATATCGCTAATTTAGAACAAACTAAAGCAACATTTATATTTGAAGATTCGAAGTGACGCACCCCTGGACAAAGTCTGCTTGTTGGGATGTGGCATATCCACCGGTTTCGGAGCAGTGTTGAACACGGCAAAAGTGGAAAAGGGTTCTACCTGTGCCATCTGGGGTTTAGGTGCCGTGGGATTAGCGGTGGTTATGGGGTGCAAAGCCGCTGGTGCCAAACGTATAATAGGGGTGGACATGAATCCGGCTAAGTTCGAAACAGGTAGGTGAATTTATTACTTTTTGCCTTCTTGTGAGAGCCTTAAAGAAGTTACATTGTGGAGTTTTTAAGAAAGATCATGTACTTATTCCTTTAACGTGTTTGCTGAATGTCCTTAGTGTTTTGCTCTCCTGCTGTGTGTTTCAGTACAATATATCTGTCTTACTAAACCTAAAGCATGGCATCTTTTCAATGCTTGTTGGCTCGCTTGGAGCAAGTAGGTAAGAGAAAGCAATTTAGATATTGCAACTAAGGTTTTTGCATCAGTATTAAAAATCATAATGTAATCATATTGTAAGTTTTATCATGATTTGTACTGTGGCATAATATAAAATACGAAGGATTACATATTATAATGAATTGGATACTTTATCATTGGGTTTTTAAAAAAGCAGCACGTTTGTAATTGTGCTGCATTACTAAAGCTTGAATTCATCTTTGTAGCAATGTCTGTATTTGGTGCAACGGAATGTGTTAACCCAAAGGACCACGAAAAGCCAATTCAGCAGGTAATTGTTGACATGACCAATGGTGGAGCTGATTACACGTTTGAGTGCATCGGAAATGTACTAACAATGGTATGATATTACTCTTGTTTTTGAAATAATAAAAAAAATGTGTTGCTGACTTTTTTTATCATTAAATTCTCAAATGATGACTAATACAATGGGTCTTGGCCTAGAAATTTTGGTGGTGACAGAGTGAACAAGAGAGGGATTAATTGAATAAGCCTTTTCGCAGTTTTGTTGTGCGCAGGCGCAGTTGCTGTAAGTCGAAGGTTAAGTGCACCACAGCAACACGTCTTAACTACAACCGTCACGTGAGTGTGGGTAAAGCAAACCGTCTGCATTATCAGTTCAGTAACGTCAATTGTTTTACGTGGACTTACTTAATTATGCATTAATATGTGCATAGCATGGTTAACTAGCAGGATCTTGCTTGGGAACATAAAAAAATGAACTAGGTAAGGTTCTAACTAGCTGTTAAAACTGTTACTATTACATTAGCATGGGCTGCGAGATATTGTCAGGTGTACACAAATACATTGTCTGGTACACTTAACCTTTGACATTTTCACGATCATCTATCGCTGGAACCATGAAAAGGCTTATTGGCAAGGAAAGGAGTGCATACACAAAGATCAGTTGAGATGTTGAGTTCCAAAGTGTGATCATGAATTACTAAAAGACATAATATAAATAATGTTTTGTTTTTGGAACTGAACTGCTTCTGAGAGCTTTTGTGAGTGGAATCTTTGTACTGAGCCTACATACAATGGGAGCTTAAACTACTATAATCAGGAGCGAATTTTTATACCCTTATTTTATATACTAAAGTTGCCTGTTTTTAATTTTTAAATTTTTTTAATTTATTTGCTACACGTGGCATCTGTTACTTTTTGCTTTACCCATTAGGGTAAAGTTTGTGTCTTTAGGGGTGAGAATTCTCTACCAGAAAGTGAATTCGAATTCAGCTTTATAGATTTTTGAATCACTAATAAAAAGTGGTCTGACAAAGATCATGTATATTATTTGATTTTATTCTGCAGTAAAAATAATAATAATTTGTTTTAAAATTGTGCACAGAAATCGTAGCTAAACTGTGCTGATTGCTAGATTTTTCAAATGTTTTGATAGAGAACGTATGTAGTTGAAGTGGTGAAATGCTTGATGCTCACCACTACCACTGATGCCATCTATAAAAATACTTTGTGGAGCTAATCAAAGTTAGTGTGATTTTTTTAACAAGCCCTTATTTTTATAGCGTGCTGCATTAGAAGCTTGTCACAAGGGTTGGGGAGAGTCTGTGATAATCGGGGTAGCCGAGGCCGGCAAAGAAATTTCCACACGTCCATTTCAGCTAGTTACTGGCCGAGTTTGGAGAGGAACCGCTTTTGGTGGTAAGTTTCTTCGTATAATTTTTTATAAGCGTAAGTGTAGCCTAGGGATCATAAGGCAATATATTGTATATGTTACACAATTTAAGAAACTTAATAAATTGTACAGATCTGTGGTTTCCTCATGATAATTTTTTGCTTTACTACTTTATGTAACCCTAGAGGGAGTTTTTTCTCTTTTTCTGTTGGTTTGTCAGTTTACTGCTGAAGTTTGGCTTTCAAATTGGGTGCCAAATTGTGTCAGGCGGCACAAAAAAATGTGTCACAGTTTTCATCACGATAGTGTAAGAATTTAATAAATCATTTCCTTAGATGAAACTAAAGATATAGAAGTTTTAAAACAACAAATAAAAAAATGAATGCAGGAAGAAACTTACTATGTCGCTATTGCCAAAAGTCACTATTACTGACATTGCAAGTGATCTATGTCATATTATTGTGTCAACCAATTGCACTGCAAACTAGATAAAGGTGTTTCCTCCAACAATCAGCACACTTTCTAACTTCTTTAAGGTATTTTGTCCCAGCATTCAGTAACGTTTGCCTTTAGTTCATTTGCGTCAGTGCGGCCATTGTACACTTTCTCTTTAAGGCAATTCCAGATACCGTAATCCAGTGGATTAAGTCTCATTTTTATTGGCAACGAATCTTTATCAGTGCTTTATTTTCTCTGGTGGTGACCATTATCTAAACTGGCTGATCCGTTTATTGTTTTGCTGCCATGTGTTGAGTGCTTTATATGTCACTGAATGTGGCTGTTTTTCAGTTGATAATTACTTGACGTTGTTCTGGCATTTAATTCTAACATGCAAAAGCATTCAGTTATAACTTTAAAACCAGTAAAACTATATTTTGTAACTTGCTTAATGAAAACCTAATGTAATATCACACTATGAAATTTCGACTTTGTAGATCAGGGGTGTAGCCAGGTTCTAAAGTCAGGGGGAGCAAGCAGATAAGAAAGCGCCTTGGCACATATCAGTTATGATTCCACACCACGTCATAAAAAGGTGCCCTACTACTAGACAATCGTAACTTATAATATTATAATTAGGTTTGGGGCAATTTGATCCTTGGCTCAGTTAGTCAACCTTGACAAATGAGTTGCATAATTTGCACGCTCACTTCAAAAACATGAGAGGCAGGTTGGTCAAATAAAGTAGTGACTCCAGAAAATTCTTCGAAGACCATGAAAAAAGTAAGAAATATTCAATTTTTATCACACAAGTGAACTAAAGAATTAACAAATTGTTGAAAGAACACCCATTTTGAAAAATATGCTCGGGGAGCAGTTGCCACCTGTTTATTATGCCAGTGTCATAGACCACTTTCTTCTAATATTATTGTAATCTAAACTTTGGCACATTTTTCTGCACCACCAGATATAAAAAATAAATTTGCACTTTGCCTGTAACCATTTTCTCATTACTCGTACAGTTTTGAACACCAACTGATCACGTAATGTGCCACAAATGTTTCAGGTCTTCTGCTTATTATTTTGCACAGGTTGGAAGAGTTGTGATTCGGTACCGAAGCTTGTAAACCTTTACATGGACAAGAAACTTATGGTAGACGAGTTTGTGACAGTCATCCTTCCACACGACAAGATCAACGAAAGCTTTGATATGATGCATAGTGGGGAAAGTATTCGTTCCGTCATTCGATTTGTTTGAGCTTTTTGCTTGTTGTTTTACATTAGAAATGTATTAGAAGTGCTTAGTAGTGGTCCGCCATTAATTATATAGAAAATTATCATGTTTTATTATTGAATATTCTGTTTGGTTAACAGCTATCTGCTTTTATGGCTGTACAGCAAAGTACGATGTTAAGATTTTTTTGAAAGTTTTAGCAAACAAGTGATGTGGATTATTAGGCTTCTAACATGTATCCGATTGATGTACTCATTGATCAGATCTTGCCACATTCCTTTTGTAGCTTGTGCAAATTATTAGTCTATTTCCAGACATGTGAATGCACAGACACTGTCAGAGACAAGTGTAAACACATCTTTAGAAAACTTAGCTACAAAAATTATCTTGTGTCGTGAATTGCATGTATATTTTTAACCAGTTCTAGATTACTGTTAGGTGACAGAATGGCTCAACTAGTCAGCAGTATTGTTACATTGTGCGTGATTGCTTTTTAATTTTGCTTCGTAGAATTTGAGGAGTTACGTAGAAAACTTGGTAGTAAAAGTTGTTTAGTATGCAAAGAGAACATTCCACTTATTATTGTTAATATACAACTGGAAAGCCCGGTCTGAGCTGCAGATTTTTCTGTACATTTTTCATTTGATAAATTTTAACTTACTGTAACTGTGTTTAGTTGAAAAGAAAAAGTAGTTGTTGAATAGAGTTCACAGTAATTATAACTATCATTGTACCTAAGCATAAATTGCTTAGGCAAATCAGGTTGGTGCAATCAGGTTAGGTTTGACGAGTGTGAGCAGTGCCTTAGTTTCTACAGAAATGGATTGTTTAAAATATTGAAAGTTAAATAAATTAGATGTTTAATTAACAAAACTGTTGCATAGTCTTTTTATGTTGAAGTTGAAGTAAATGGTGGACTTGGCCTGCTCAGTCAGGTGGATTAGCCGGCAGCACTATTTCTAGTGCACACTTGTACATTTTTTTGTATTTTGGGGACTGGATTATCATTCAAACAGATTCATTCAAGAGCATGCATAAAGGACAAGTACACTAAGAGAAGTTGAATTATCAATGTTCTAGATTCTGATGTCTGGAAATGAAAGATTAAAGCAGATTGCGTATATTCTGTATTGATGACAGTTACTATCTGCACCAGCAACTGTGCATCTCTAACTTCAAAACTTGCCTTTGCCGAACAAATTCAATTCAACTTCTGTCTATTGCAAATGAGTGACGGCTCGTAGCTAAAATTATTTGGGGTGCTGTTCCAGAACATTTTAGCCATTCTTTTAAACTAGTAAGAAACACCTTACACTTGCACAACAGGATCTGCACTGCATGAGCGACAATGCTTTCTCTACCTAGCCTGTAGCTTCTTATCTCACACAACATCCAAAGTCCACGACGCTGGAACTGTGAAGCACACAGTTGCATACAAGGATTTTTTCGTGAACTAGGGGATGGCTACTGACATTAAGCTTAAAAGTTATATAATGTATAATATAAAGAAATAATTAAAGAGAAAAAGACTCGTTATAATGAAGGTTATCGATAACATCGGGTGAAAATTGGGGCCTGCAGTTCCGTAGTATCTTTACACGAGCAGCCACTGTTGCAAATGACTGAGCTTCCTCTGTTTTCAAAAAAATATTCATTTAAGACTGCTAGACTAGTGCTAATAATATCTTCGGTTGAAACTTATCAAGATTGCAGAAGGTAAAGTGTTACAGGTTGCAGGTATCCGCATGAGGATCTGTCAGTTTCGTCCTGTTGCACTTTGCCAATACCAAGTTGTTTCTTTAAAATCTAGCGCATTTTACACTTTTCATACATTATGCGCCTCACCATATCCTAACAATGGACAGATACATATACAGATTTTCAAAAACTGCAAGAATATCATTATTATTATTATTAATTTATTATATTGGATTTTATCCTCATAATAAAGACCATATATTAAAAAGAACTTAATAAACACTAAATATGTTTAGATTCTCCATAATCAATGTAACATAATACAACTTAAGAACAAATCAACAGATAAAAATGTACATTACAGACACAAATGTATTAATATAAAATGTGTACTTAAAAAGGAGGCACATTTAATAGCAATTAGAAAATCTCGTTTACCATTATATGACCGGAATAGAAAAACATTACAGACACAAATGTATTAATATAAAACGTGTGTACTTAAAAAGGAGGCACATTTAATAGCAATTAGCAAATCTCGTTTACCATTATATGACCAAAATAGAAAAACTTATTTCTTTCTCGATAACTTTTTAAAAAACTTACGATGCAGAATTTCAAATGTGTTCATAAGTTTTATTACACTAATTTAAGATATATTTTGAATGTGTGGATCAGCTGTTATGGTCATGGAACGTGGCATATTAGGTATGACCTTGACCTATCGATAACCTTAGACACAACTTCCAACTGTTACAAGGCTTTGCATTAAATACTTATATCTCAAGACAATGAACTCACCAATCACATAGCTTCAGGATTTACAAATTTATACAATCACATTACATGGTTTTTCAGTTCATAACAGAGACGCAAAGTCTTTGTGCAATTTTCCGAATTCGGACTTATGGAACAGAAGTTAATGTACCATTTGGGGTTTCTGTCGTCATGTGACTAGTCGAATGTCCAGTTGTAGATGGAATTGTCGGTGGAGTGGTGGTGGTGGCAGGTGGTGTCGTAGTAGCGGGAACTGTCGTCGTAGTTGCCGCTTTACTAACTGGCAGAACCCCAAGGGAAAAAAGGATGATGAGCGTCAAGACCAGCATGACGATGATACCTGTGCAAACCATACAGATCATCATCTTAGTGTTCTTCCACCACATTTTCCGAGCCACCTGGCGGCTGTGATTACGAAATGTTTGAGACTGGAAAACAAAGAAAACAGTTAAGAATAATGATCTGATTGGGTAAAATTGATGGTCAAAGGGAATTTTAAAGTATGCCCCAAAGAACTCCCCACACTAAGTCAATATTCTTAGTATTATACTTACCTGTTTGAAAGACTTATGTAATTGGAAAATAAAATTCGTAATAGTTTAAAATATTCGCATCACCTGGTAAAACGGCACTGCATTACCATCCAAATGTGCACCACTGATTCACCAAAAACACATTATTGATCTCATTAACAAGATAAAGCGAAGTTAGCAAAGAGTGAGCTACGAATGCCCTGATTATTTTTTTAAACTTTACACAATGCTATCTAAACTAGTCTCAAATGACTTACCATCAAAATGGCTATGCCTACAAGTTTTATACAGTATTACAAGCCCTGCATGCAACAAGACAGCATTTAAGTGAAATAAAATTTCTAGGCAGATTTTTTTACGCTTAATTTATGGAGAGTGGTTTCTTGTGTTTTAAGGAGTAGTACTGAAGCTTCTATGACATGACTACTATGGGTTGCTTGTCTGCTATGGTTGATGTTAAACTTCTGCAGGATCCACTAGGGGTCGTAATACCTTGGTCTTGACTACCAGCTCACGGAGAAGAGGCTGTTTGAGTTTTAAGAATCATATAGTAATATGATTTGATAATTTCCTCTAAGCGGAAAGTAATCCTTGTTAGCTTAGTAAACTCGTGACATTTCTTTCCTATTGCAGATCAGTGGCATTAATCGTGAGCAGAAAGCCAGACTTTTCTCTGGGTCAACATTTTCATGGGGCAAATAATACATGTAATAAAAACTAATTTAATTTTACCTCGCAAAAGCTTATCAAATGGCAAGAACGTCTTTTACTTATATAAATTTATAAAACTCTGTCTTGAAATTTTGTATCGCCTACAGACTGCCTTATTGCTCGCAGAGTTTGTATTGGTACTTGTATAAAATTCTAAACTTCTGTAATGTAACTTCTGTTTGAAACAAGTTTAGATAACATCGCACAAAGTTTGAAAAAATAATCAAAACATTTGTAGCAAACTCTTCATTTAATAAGCAAAAGAATGAATTAATTACGTTATTCTTGTCGACCAATAATGTGTTTGCTTTAATAGTCAGTGGCACATGCTGGGATAGTGATACAGTGCCATTTTAAATTATTACAAAATGTTCGTTTCCAGTTACATAAGTCTTTCAAACACGTAAGTAATAACCTTGTACAGTTTTTTGGGACATACTTTGAAATTTGTTTTTCAGCAACCATAGACGTTTTTAGACTTAGCAGGCAAATATGAAGATAACTGTCATGGTAAATACAGTATTATTATATAAATGTCATAAACAAACATTTGCTTGTACTTTTCCCATTACCATCATCATTTCAATTCATGATGGAATAAAAACTCATATCTCCTGAACATTTTGACCTATCACATAATCACAAGAGACTGACTGGTCTAGTGAAAAATCTTCTCACCAAAAAGTCTTTGGTTCAAATCCCGGTTGATTTTTTATTTTTTTAATTTTTTTGTCATACTTGGAAAGAAAAATAACAATAAAAATGGATACCCTTTTCATCATTAGTCATGAAATTGAGATTATTTTTCACATCTCAGTGCATTTTACGTAGTGGTGTTGCATATGTACCAAATTTCGGTATTTAAACAGCTAAAGAAAAGCTGTGGTTGAGATTACCATGTGTAGGCAGCTTTCAGAACAGTTCAACATACTATTCCATTATAGCAAAGAGTTGCTCACTGGAGCATGCAACAGCTAGAAGTTCAATGGCCAGAACAGCATCTCTGCAGTCAGAAACAAGTTCCATTAGTCAAGCGTGTGTGGAACTCAAACAAGTGGAGAAAGTCAGTGGTTAGAAATTAATAAATTCACATAATGTTGGAGTTACTACTGTGCTCTATCTACTGACAAAACAGTAGTTATTTTGCAATGAATGTCAGTAAGTTTCTAAATGTGTCTAAATAAAAATGAAAGTGGTTTAAGCAATAATAAATATAAATTGTTTTGATAATGGAAGACTGAATAATGTTTGTTAAGACATAACAACCATTGTTGCTAATAGAAACAATGGTGGAAACCTTTTCAAACAACAGTGTTAGTGCATGCGAAGATAATGCTTCTCAACACCAGAACAAACCATTAAAATTGAAAACTACAGCAACGTTGCTAGTGTTTTTGTGTTGTTTTACAATAATTTTCTTATCCACTTACGAAAACGAAAGGAAGTTAGGGAGGCCGGCTCACCTAAATCTGCGGGGGATGAAGCTGAAGCAGGCATACTTTTCTACCCATAGCAAACCAGAAAAGCAAACCACAGACACCACTGACCTAACAGAAATTACTAACAATACAAAAATCATCCTCTACTGGACTAAAAACTCTGTGGAATCTTTCAAGTCATTTGATGAGTGCCCAGTAAGCAACTGTCTAGTTACCAGTGATAAGAATTTGCTAAAACAAAGCTCAGCGGTCATGATGAACATTTACCATTTTGATCCACGTAAGATGAGCGCTCCGACTTTTCGCCGCAATGACCAGAGGTGGGTGTTTTATACAGGCGAGCCTCCGCCACACTTGCACTGGCGTTATAAGACATTGCAAAGGTTTAATAATTGGTTTAACTGGACCATGACTTACAGAAGTGACTCGGACATTGTAACTCTGTGGGGTAAAACTATACGCAGGGACAACCCCGACGATGTAAAAATCAATTATGCGAGGAGGAAATCGAAACTCGCAACATGGTGGGTGACACACTGTCCCACCGACTCGAAACGTGAAAAACTTGCACATCATTTACAGAAATATATGCGAGTGGACATTTTCGGACGAAAAAACCAATGCGGTCAAACCATCTGCAAGAAATGTGCCTGGAACGATATGCTGAGAAACCAGTACAAATTCTACTTTGCCTTCGAAAACAGTGTTTGCAAAGATTACATTTCAGAGAAAGTGTTCCGTTCACTGGCATTTGATGTCGTACCAGTAGTGCTAGGCGGCATTGACTATCGCACCATCACACCACCGCACTCAGTCATAGATGTGCGCGACTTTGGCACAGTGAAAGAGCTGGCAGATTATCTTCTGCTGTTGGATAAGAACGACACACTTTATAACAAATACTTTGACTGGAAAAAGTACTATACGATCGAGATGTCAAACAAAGTTTTATCAAAAGAGAGGATGTGTGCTTTATGTGTCAAACTTAACGATCCGAATGAACCTAGGAAGTCGTACCAGAACTTTCAAGAGTGGTTCAGTGAAAAATCAAATTGTTTAACTTTAGACAGTCCTGCTAACAATGGCTCAATAATATTCCAACGATCAACAATGAAAAGGTGGGACAGAATTTAGTCTGCAAGACGTAGATGGTTACCATACAGATACAGGAAATGGCAGTGTTTTAAGTATCAGGCTCTTGGTGGGTGAACTTGCCAGATAAGGCCATAGGCGTATAACAGACTTGCAAATCATCCATATTTAGTAGTAATCTAGCAAGATAATGGCTAAATAAGACTAGCAAATAAGGGCAGTCTAATTTTCCAAAACTTCAAAAGATAAACCACAATACTTGATACATGCAAACCTGTTTAGTAACTAGTAGGGGTGAGCATCGAATGTTCGAATTGACAAGTTTTTCTTAATTCAAACTGATTCAAGCCTAAAATTATTGATTTGAATAATTGACATAGCTCAGCTACATCATGTTCTGCATCATCAGAAGTTTGAAACAGCATACAGTCAGCACAATGTAGCACCAATTTTTGTACAATATTTTTAAACAAATGTTAGAATTTTACCAGAGGACAAAATCAAGCAATGTGTATGATCTTTACGAGACTAAATTTGAATTTGATTCGTATTCAAAATCTTGAAATTCGGTTTGATCTGACTTCAAACGTCAAAAATTTATTCGAATTCGTTTTCTGATGGTCACCCCTGGTGACTAGGCAAATAAAACAATCAGCAAATTTTTAATGAAAGAAAATATAGTGTAGGAAAGTATAAGAAACTGGTACGTAATAAGGAAAGTAATAGTGAAGTAACTTTCTTATCAAGGATAATTGCCTAGTACAAATATAGCTGCCTAAATAAGGAACTGGCCAATAGCAATTTTGTTTGCATCTACGAATATGTGTAGTCAGTTACCATGACAATCACAAAATGTAAATAACTAATGTTGTATTTGCCAGATAATGTAATAAGCTCTATCATCTATGTGCAATACTGAAGTTTAATAATCAAATGAGCTGGTCACTGTTCAAAAATGTACTTTACCTGTACAAAGGCACAATTAATAAAGAATTAAAAAATCTATGCATTTAAGTTAAAGGTAGTAAACCAAGTGGCTAATAGGCAGAAAAACCATGACCCAATCAGGATTGAATGTTATTTAAACTGGGGCACTGTAGTCAGAACTTGCTTGCTCTTTTAGTCACTACAGAAGCTACAGCTCAACAATGGAGAGGTACAACATTCGAATTCTAGCTGCAAAGCTTTGGATTCAACTACAGACTGATCCGTGACTTTTTAATGTCTTTCTTCTTCAATTCACTAGCTGTTGGGCTAATTGGGTAGTAAATTTTTACCTTGGTAAATTAATGCTTGTCCTTTACAGTTTAAAGGCATTGTAAAAAATTCTAAAGACATCTTTCTTAATTTTTGCATCACGAAATGTAAAGCTCACTAATTCACATGCAGAAAGTCTGGAATACGCTTGAAGCTCAAGAAAACCCTCCACTTACATAAAGCTTAAAAAATTCGTCTTGAAATTTTATACTTAAATACTGCCTTTTTGCATGCAGGGCTTGCGTGAAAACTTGTAAATTTAAACTTCTGCGATGACTCCATTTTAATGGTAGGTCATTTGATAGAAGTTTAGATAACATTGAGTGAAGTTTGAAAAAATAATCACAGTATGTGTAGTATATGTGAATTTAACATTGCCTTTTCTTCCCCCGATTTACGTGTGAGTAGGTGACGTCATGTAATGACGACTTTGGAACAGTATTGAGGGAGATTTAAAATGAAAACAAACATAAATTCTTTTTAACACGAGTACGATGTATGCATAAATATGCTGTAAAGTAATATAATTTTTTTAAGGCGATTTTTCTGAAACCTACTTCAGGTACCCCTGCTCTTGTCCTTTAAAGGTCTTTCAGATGCGCAGGAATCAAAGAAGTTATTTGTACATGCTGACAGACGTAATTTGAGTTTTTCTTTGCTCTAATTGGTAATGATAAGCATATATAACTTGTTTGATGTGACCATTAGATTATAATAAATTAGAAATTAACGCAAAAGCAATGTTTGACATGAAAATTCACAGAAGATCAAAATAGGAAATTTCGAGAAAAAAATAAGATTTTGAGATATCACAAGCTTCTTTTGAAAACTTTATTAGACCATAAAACGAAATCCAGTTGTATTAGAAAATAAAGAGTGTTTTAGAGAAATGGTCAAATTTGAAATAAGATCTGCTGCTGAATAAGAAGTGACCACAATGACATAAAAAAGAAAGTATGTGTTAGGGATGTTAACGATAACGTTATGTATCCATAATGATTTTATTGACATATACCGATTATCGTATCAATACGAAAAATTTGTTTTTATCATTATAATATCAATATTATTCTAGGAATATTATTCTCATATCGAATTTGGCATGTATCATTGCTTATCACTTACCTTTATAAAATTGTTTTCCTTTTCTATTTATTTACGGTAATTACGCAAAGAAGTGGATGAAAAGAAATATTTAAAATTATAAACTTGTCAAGTGCAGAATCATTTGTATTGTTTAACATCCCTAACATGTGTGACATATCTAGCTTTCGTCAGTTTTAGGACAAATAGGTAGCATATCAATCTATCTTTCTCGTGCAGCTATGTCAGTCTGGTTGAATTTTTAATGCACAACAAATTACGATTATCTAGTGTGAAACTTCAAATGTAAGTAAGTCTGTAGAGTAACAACAAATTACTCACCGAAGCCTCCAAGTCGTCAGTTTTCATTAGAAGGTCATCCAGTCGGTCACCTCTTTCTAAAACTTTCTCTATATTTTGTTGCATAATTCCTTTCACCTCGTTTACTCTTGCTTGTGTCTGTGTGATACTGTCTATGTCAGGGCTCGTAGAATAATATTCCTGAAATAACATCACACAAATCACACGCAACTAAGGTTACTGTTTATACAATAATGATCGGAACATATTATAATTCGAGGTTTCATACTGTACAAAAAAGAGACTATGGGATAATTGGTAGTCATATAGCAATTTAGTAATACAAAAAAGAGTAAGAAAAACATTCATAGACATAATGTCGAAAACCTTCAGAATGTTACTGCTATCTAGTGGGAAGTAAATTAAGTTTAATTTCTTTGTAGTTAGAAGAATGCCGATTGCAATCGCCTGAAGAAAAGAATTTCAGAAAAAATGCCCATGATGACAATGATAAAGCTTGATTCTATACATGCAGAAATTAGCGACATTCTACCATGTTTTAATAAATTTAATTTTACACTTTTAAAACGTTAAGTTTAGGTTTTCGGCAATTTGGTGAAAAATATGATACTTTTTTTCACAGAAAATTTGGTAAATTTTAGCCATCAATATAATAATCAGCATTGTTCAAAACAGGAACTCTCCATACAACACTATCATCAGTACCACACTTTTTGTACAGTTATAAACACTTTGGGCCAGTAAACAATACACAACAGCAGGATTGTTGAGGGACCAGAACTTTGCTCATTATCAATGACAGTCTTCCAAGACGAGACATTGATTTTAATCAATAACGTCTACATGAACTAAATGTGAAATTCTAATGGTTTAATGCTTACCATTCGCGAAGCGAGAACCGACTCAAAGTCTCTTTGTAACTCATTTTCTACGGCAGTTTGCGCTCGGGCAGGTAAACTGCCACTAGTGAATCGTGTTTGTATCTGAATAAACACAGGAATTTAATTAGCAATGCAGTTCACATACTAGTTTACTTTTACACAGTTTAGACTAGAGCAAATGGTCAACTAAATGTGTAAATATAAGCAATTTTGTGTACAAAACTTAAAAATGCAAATGGGAAATTAGTTTATAAATGAATAGTACAAATATGGATTTTTCATTTTGTGAAGCCTAATCATCGAAAGTGGCTGTTTAATTTTATTATCTTGACAAACAACACTAATTTTGGCATCTCGGGGTCAACTATGGATGGATCAATTCAAACTTAAATCTTCAGCAAAGTGGTAACAATTTCTTTGTATCATTGCAAATTTAGTTGAAAAAATTACTGTAACTGAAGAAAAAACTTTTGGTTATGTTAGTTAATATATGAAACTTTTACTTCTGCACTCACTTTTAATCAAAGTCAATAGAAACAGTTCTAGAAACAGGTCAGCGACACACCCACACCTGCATTCCTTACAATTATTGCATCTCAGAAAAAAGCATTTCATACCCTTTACTCATATAATTTTGTTGCGTGTAGAACTAAGTTAAGAACAGCATATCATTTCCTGTTTATTAATAAAAGTGAAAAATGCCTTACGTCGCTGAGAAATGCGTGAGGTATACGACGTCCAAATGATGTGTCAGCTGCACAGAGATACGTCAAGCCTCCATCCACTAATACATGAAATAACATGCTGCAAAACAGAGCAAACTTTAGGAATTGTGTACTTTTCATGTCATGTACAAAAATCTGACAAAATATAAGTTGAACGGAAAAAACTATAATCTTCCTTTCACAGTCATGCGACTTTTAACAATTAAAGGAAACAGGACAAATTTTCATGTCCCACCCCATTTTGAAGTACGATAAAAAGTATGCACTTTAACACGTATGATAATGCCAAAGCATTTTTGGTAATTAAATAATAAGTTTAAAATATAATTAACAGCAGGCGAGCCCAACTAATGATGACATCACATGTGAACATAATTTTCAATACATAAACATTTCATGAACGGGATGCATGTGTTTTGCGAAAACGAAAATTATGCACAGAAACTTTATACACAAATTTTAAGTCCAAAATTAAAATTTCAAGTTTGTTCCTACACTCACACATGAGCTCTCGAACATGTGCACTACATCACAAATGAAGACTTCTGAACTGAGAGGTACAGAACCTGTTTTTTTGCAACGCGTTTCTGTTATGGCCCAACTAACTAGCAAAAGGCTAAGTGCATGTAAAAGTAAAAAAATAACTGTGCAATCGCAAAAGGAGTTTTATGATTACGTGAAATAATTTTTTCACCTAACTCATTTTTTAAAAAAACAGAATGTTCCCTTTCAATATTTAATGGAGTAGATTGTTTTGAGCTAAAGTTTAAAATGCTGTCTTGTTTCCTTTAACTGCTACTGTATTGTTTTTCATATTACCTTAGTTTACTGAGAAAATACAGCTGTAAACACAATAAATAGAGATTTATAAATGAAAAGATTACCACTATTGCCAAATTTTATTGTTATTAAAGAAGTTCATTAATTACTGTTAACAGCCTGCTACAAAAGTCAAAAAAATTGACAAACACTTCCTTTTAACCAGGTTATAATTTTACTGATTTACGTCTTGAAACCATACTGGACAGTAGGGATGTTAAACGATACAAAACGAACGATATGTTACTTTTTCCAATGATACAATATTAGCAACGATCTGTTTTTCAGACGACACGATACAACACGATAAATTATTTCGAACGCTAAAAATGACACCTAGCATGCGGTTAGTTATTGTGCGTCTCTGTGTACTGCATTGCTGTATTTTTACAGGCTGTTTCCCCTAATGGCCAAATCTATCACAAAGTTCTCTTCTTTGTCTAGTCGTAAAATAATATGAATACGTGAGCTGCAATAAATAAATATATTACACATAGCTCTATTACTGCATAATATATTTATTTATGAGTCAGAATTGCACTGCCTGCGCATAACAGTAAAAATGCCTATCAAACTGCACCACATGGCATTCGTGTGTCACTTAACTGACTGAAGACAGTCACTATTGCAGGAAAAAGTACAAGAAAATTATTATTATTACTTATAGTAATTGTAGCTCGACTGGTAAGCAAAAATTACAACAATTTCAATTACCCAAAGTAGTCCCTGTACAAAGGGGGACAACATAGTGCAGCATATCATACAGTACAAGTGATGTACATTAGTGATGAACAACCTATAACAATAACAATTAATGGAAAGTAGAAAATTATAAAAAAAAATACGACTTTTGGAAGAGATGGCTGTGAAGGCAAATTTTAAAAGTAGTTAAGTTAGGGGCATTTACAACTTCAAATGGCAGAGTTCCATACATTTATAACTCGACATGCAAAACTGTACAGATGCACTTAAGTATAACTTAAGTCTTTGTAAGCTTTAAATGATGTCCACGAACCTTGTATCACTAGACAACACAAAAAGATTTCTGTAGTCAAAATCAACAAGGCCAAGGAGCAACTGGTAAGTAAGAATCAACTCAGCTCGTTGATGCCTAATGTAGAGAGGCTGAAGAGACAACATAAGAAGAAGCTCAACATAACTAAGTGTGTGGCACGATCTTGGACATTTTCCAAAGCATCAATATCTCGTTCATAATGAGGCGACCAAACTTGACAGGCATACTCAAGTTCTGAGCGTATTAGAGACCGATATATAAGTAGGAATGACTGCTCATCTAACAGACCGAAAGAGAGTGTTGTATTAAGCTAATGGTTGCGTAAGGGTCCGATGCAAGTTTTTGACAATGCTCTGAAGATTTAGCATCAGATGAAATGGACAGCCTAAGTAACGTTCACATGCAGTAGAAGTGATAATCGCATCATCGATTGTTAAATCCAAAATGTAACGTAG